>CM057823.1:4200000-4672384 GCA_030068075.1 Paguma larvata
AACCACAGGAGAAAGCCTGGAAAATATCCAAGAACATGGCAGCTAAGAAATAACCTACTAAAAGATGACTGGGTCAACCAAGCCATCAGAGAAGAAATTAAAAAATACATGGAAACAAATGAAAATGAAAATACAACAATCCAAACGCTCTGGGACGCAGCAAAAGCAGTCCTGAGAGGGAAATATATTGCAATCCAGGCCCATCTCAAAAAACAAGAAAAATCAATAACACAAATTCTAACAGCATGCCTAAAGGAACTAGAAGCAGATCAAGTAAAACAACCCAAGCCCAGCAGAAAGAGAGAAATAACAAAGATCAGAGCACAAATTAACCATATGGAGACAGAAAAGGTAGTGGAACAGATCAATGAAACCAAAAGCTGGTTCTTTGAAAAAATAAACAAAATAGACAAACCTCTAGCCAGGCTTCTCAAAAAGAAAAGAGAGAGAACTCAAATAGATAAAATCGTGAATGAAAAGGGAGAAATTACAACCAATCCCTCAGAGATACAAGCAATCATCAGAGAATACTATGAAAAATTATATGCCACCAAACTTGGCAATCTGGAAGAAATGGACAGCTTCCTAAATAGCCACACGCTACCAAAACTCAAACGGGAAGAAATAGAAAATTTGAACAGACCCATAACTAGTGAAGAAATAGAATCCGTTATTAAAAACCTCCCAGCAAATAAAAGCCCTGGACCAGATGGCTTTCCTGTGGAATTTTACCAGACATTTAAAACAGAGTTAATTCCTATCCTCCTCAAGCTGTTCCAAAAAATTGAAACGGAAGGAAAACTCCCAGACTCATTCTATGAAGCCAGCATCACTTTGATTCCCAAACCAGATAGAGACCCAGCAAAGAAAGAAAATTACAGGCCAATATCCCTGATGAATATGGATGCAAAAATTCTCAACAAGATACTAGCAAATCGAATCCAACAGCATATAAAGAGAATTATCCACCATGATCAAGTAGGATTCATCCCTGGGTTGCAGGGCTGGTTCAATATTCGCAAATCAATCAACGTGATACATCACATCAACAAAAGAAAAGATAAGAACCATATGATCCTGTCAATAGATGCAGAAAAAGCATTTGACAAAATACAGCATCCTTTCTTAATAAAAACTCTCGAGAAAGTCGGGATAGAAGGAACATACTTAAACATCATAAAAGCCATATATGAAAAGCCCACAGCTAATATCATCCTCAATGGGGAAAAATTGAAAGCCTTCCCCCTGAGATCAGGAACACGACAGGGGTGTCCACTCTCACCACTGCTATTTAACATAGTGCTGGAAGTCTTAGCATCAGCAATCAGACAACAAAACAAAATAAAAGGCATCAAGATTGGCAAGGAGGAAGTCAAACTTTCACTTTTTGCAGATGACCATTATGGTATCTCACAATGACCTGATATCAAAGATTTTGCCTCTTATCAAAGTAATAAGGAAATAATTCTATGCTAATGGTATTCATTGATCCTATTATCTGCCTCATCACCCTGAAGAAAGAGTTGTACCATAGCTAAGAGACAAACCTTGCTAAGTTGTACTGCTTTCTTGGAGACTGTAATTAGTGCTATGAGGCAGTGACCTGAAATATGATGGTGTTTCACCCACAGCTAGAATATATGTTTCTTAGGACTAAAAGATGGAAATGGATTTGGTGCTTCATAAGACTACATATCTGCCTGCCATCTACAACATCATTGCTTCCTGTTCTCAGGACTTGGAAATCGGAAACTTTTAATACTAATTCACTTAGGAACCTGGGATTCGCCATGTCCCTATGTGACAAAGTCAAAAAGGATGTTATATGGATTATAAAATTGGATTACTCAAATACATTTGGTCAGGAAAGAACATGAGTGAAATCCAAGTTATTCCCTTGGAGATTTCCTTGTACAACAATGCCTAGTGGTAAATGGTTAATGGCAGTCTTTAATATAAGGACTGCCAAGGTCTTGGTTCGTTGGGAGGCAAAGGTATTGGTCACCATATTAAGCAATCCTCTGATGAACCGGTTGTTGGCAGGTGGCAAGGGGGAAAATAATATATGTATGGGAGAAAGGAGAGGGAAATTTTAGTTATTGTCTTGTGACCAGTTATAGAAATGAGATCTATAATCCCCGTGTCTACAGATTTATTGTGCATATCACTGCAGAACTACTGGTGGAATAATTGTCATCAAACATAGTTCTCTGATTTGGGGATGGATATATAATTTATGAGACTTAGGTTACATAGTTTTCATTGTATGTGAAATAGTTGTAATTATATTAGTTGGGGGAGGTCTTCCAGAAACAAGGGAAAAGTTGTATGGATATTGGATAGGCAGATCACATTTGATGGATATTATGTGTAAGTGAGAACTTCCCAGTATTCATTCCCTCTTCCCTAAAGCATTCAACTTTCTTTTTAGATAGGTTTTGATAGGACAGGAAATCCAGAAGTCCAATTCAGCAGTGAAAGCTTGTAAGGGCTAATGCAACCCTCTTGTTCACTTCTGTTACCATGGGGTAAGCAAATATTATAAGCTTGGCCAAAGCCTTTTTTTTCCCCTCTGTACTTTGAATTTTAATAGTTAGAGATTATTTATCCCAATATTGGCAACTTGACCGTTTGATGGCGATCAATACTGGCGTTCATGTTCCTTAGTTCCCTGCTGAGATGTTTGCTTCTTGTTTTTTCTTTGAAGTGTGATTATAATCTGAATTTTAATCATAGAAAAATGAAAACACATAAGTTCACTGTTCCCCCGTCCCCAGTTAAATAGAGCAAAAATCTCCCGACACTGTATGTAAAAGAACATTAGACACTGAAAGACAGAGATAAGAAAGCAAGCAGACGAGGAACCTCAGAACCCCTGTAATTCCATGGTGGTAAATTGACTAGGTTTTCTTTTAGCTTCATATATCTCTGACTGGATATGAGAGAAGCCAGCAACCCAGACATGTCAGTGGATGCAGATAACAACCCCTCCACTCCCTCCAAAAAAAACCCTGCTAGCTTTAGCTAAAGAATCAGGAAAGGGACAACTTTCAGGACAGAAAACTTAGAAACTAGCCACTCTACTAGGGCCAAATGCCACAGAAAAACTGCTGTCTACCACCATATTTGCCAAAAAAGGCCAATGTTGTAATGAGGCTTACTAACCTCTTCATGAGTGTATTGTCAGAAAAGCCAGAGTGCAGACCCAGAACATTCATCCCCACTAGACAATAATTAGCCTTCCTATACTATATGATGTCAGCTTGTTTACCACCACAACCTGACAGTAGTAAGGTGCCCTCCATTTCTTCTGTTGTAGTGGTATCAAAGTGGGCTAATGGAGGATCACCAACCAGTGACCTCAGTGGGGAGCAGTAAGAAGATACCCACGCACTTTTCAACCAGGATAGTGTCAGCAGAGGTATAGTTAAGATACTGAACTCCCAGTAATAAAGAAGAACACCTCCATTCCATGGGTATTGATGGAAGCATAGTAGGGAGCTCAAACGTCCACACCATCTGGCAGTGACGAGAAAGTACTTCTCTTCTCCTGATGAAATGGTGTCAAAGAAGGCTTGCTACACCAGAAAATATAAGAGGATCTTAATATAATACATAAAGTATCCAAGTTTATTCACAAATCACTTGTCATAAAAGGACCAGGAAAACCTCAATTTGAATGAAGAAAGATAATCAAAGGACACAAACAAGGAGATGACAGATATATTAGAATTATCTGACATAGATTGTAAAGCAGGCATCATGAAATAATGCTTCAACAAGCAATTACAAACACAGCTGAAACAAATAAAAACTATAAAGTGTCACAAAAAATGGAATACATAAAGAAGAACCAACTGGAAATTTTAGAAGTGAAAAAAAGAATAACAACATTAAAAAAATTTAATGGATGAGCTCAACAGTGGAATGGAGAGAAGTAAGAATAACGAAACTTAATAAGTTTAATTTAATAAATTTAATAACTTTAATAAGTTTCTTTATTTTTATAACTTATTAAGGAGTTAAAACACTAGAAACTATGCAATCTAAAAAAACAGACTGAAATAAATAAATAAATGTAGTCTTGGGACAATAAAAATATTCAAAATTTTTGCTTTTACAGTCCTAGAGGAAGAGAAGAAAGAGGTTGACACTGAAAAAATCACTTTAAGAAAAAATTTTCCAAATTTGTCAAAAGATACAAACACAGATTCAATAACTTGAGCCAACACTGAGGACAGATCCCTCAAAAGTCAAACTTCTGAAAACTAAAGACAAACAAAATTCATGAAAGCAGTAAGAATTGACAATCTATAGGAGAAAAAAAACTTGAAAGATAGCAGATTTATATTTGGAATCCAGAAATGCCAGGGGAAAGTGGCATACCATTTTTCAGATGTTGAGAAAAGGAAATGTCAAGCCAGAATTCTATTCCCAGTGAAAACGTTCTTCAGGAATAAAAGGGAAATGAAAACATTCTGAAATGAAAGAAAACAAAGAAAATTTATCAGAAGTCAAACTGCACTAAAAGGAATTTCCTTAAGAAGAAGGGAAAAGATATAAAAAAGAAAAACCTTGGAACATTAGGAAGGAAGAAAAAACAGTAAACAGAGTAAAACATATGTAAATATAAAAGAGTATTTTGTGCTTTAATTTTGAGTTTTCTAAGTTATATTTGATATTTTTAACAAAATTTATAACGTTTGATGCAGTTCTCAAAGTATGTGAAGAAATACTTAAAACAATTATATTGTACATGGGAGACGGTTAAGGTATGTAAAGTGAGGTGAGGTTTCTACACTTCACTTGAACCGATATAATGTTCATACCAGTGAACCTTACAGAGCCCCTTGCATATATGATGTGATACTGTGTATATGTTATATAATAAAGAAAACCCTAAAACTGCTATACAAAGAGAGAGAGTAAAAAATACTGCAAATAAATACAAACAATTGTAAAAGTGTTCAAATATCTCACAAGAAGATAAGGAAACAAAATGACCAATAACAAAAATGACAGACACAGGCCCTACCATATCAATAATTACATTAAATGTATATACTCTAAATACACTAAAAATCAGAAATTAACACAGTGAATTAAAAAACAAAAACGAAGAGTGCCACAGTGGGTTAAGCATTCGACTCTGGACTCTGGATTTCAGCTCAGGTCATGACTCCATGGTTCATGAGATTGAGACAACATGGAGCTTGTTTGGGATTCTTTCTCTCCCTCTCTCTTTCTGCCCTTCCCCTCCTCATATACATACACTCTCTGTCTCTGTCTCTCTCTCAAAATAAATAAGCATTTAAAAAACAAAACCAAAAACAAAACCTGTCACTTACCCATGTGCTTTCCACAAGAAATTCACTTCAAAAGTGACAGTATAGAGAAGCTCAAAGTGAAAGACTGAAAAAATATATACCATAGAAAAATTAATCAGTAAACGTAGTAATGACTATATAAAACCAGATAAGGTGGATTTCAGAGCCAAAAAATCTATCAAGGACAGAGAGACACATTACATAATAAAAGGATCGGTCCACCTTGAAGATATGACAATTCTAATTGTATACACCAAACAAAAGAGCTACAAAATGTATGAAGAAAATATTTATAGAACTGATAGGAAATATAAATATTAATTCGCAATTAGAGTTGCAGCCTTCAATACTCCTCTCACAACAATTGATAGACCAATTAGACTGAAAATCAGCAGGTATATAGAAAAAATTCAACAACATAACTGACATGATCTAATTGACATTTATAGAACACTTCATCCAGCAATGGCAGAGACATATTCTTTCAGGCACTCACAGAACACATCTTAAAGTAGACTATACCTTAGGAAACAAGTCTCAGTAAACTAAAAAAACTGGAAACATGCAGACTGTGTTAATTGATCACAATAGAATCAAACTAGAAATCAATAATAGAAAGAGGAAAATCTCTAAATACTTGGAAACACATTTCTAAAGAATCCATGAGTCAACAATGAAGTTTTAAGGAAAAAAAATATATACATAGATTGAACGTACTGAAAATGAAAATCCAGCATATCGAAATGTGTGGGACAGAGCTAAAGTGGTGATTATGGGGAAATTTACATAACTTAAGTGCTTACATTAGAAAAGAAGAAAAGTCTGAAATCAATACTCTAAGCTCCCACTTCATGATATAAAGATAGAATGTCAATATTTACCCAAAACAAACAGAAGGAAGGAAATAATGAAGACCAGAATTCAATGAAATTGAAAGCAGGGAACAATTGAGAAAGCTAATGAAATAAATGTTGGTTCTTTGAAAAGATCAATAAAATTAACACATACACACACACACACGCGCGCGCGCGCGCACACACACACACACACACACACACACACACACAACCTCTTGCAAGACTGGCAAATGGAAAAAGAGACATAATTCATCAACAATAGAAATAAAAACTACAAGTGCAGACCTTGCAAATACCAGGATACTAAGGGAATACTATAAAAACTCTACATACATACCTGACAACTTAGATAAAGTGACTAATTTCTTGAAAAGCATAAACTACCACGATTCACCCAATATGAACGAGATAATTGAATATCCCTATAACTATTAAGCACATTAAATTGTTACCAAAACCAAAATAGAACTACTCAGTAGAAATCTCTTGGACCAGATGGTTTTATCAGGGAATTCTACCAAATATTTGAAGAAGATTTAACCTAAATTCAACACAAGCTGTTCCAGAAAATGGAACAGGACAAAAGACTACTGAATTAAATTATAAAGGCAATATTATCTTGAAACCATAATCAGACAAACTCTGTACTGAAAAAAGAAACAAACAACCCCCCCAAACTATAAGCCAATAGTTTCATGAATATAGATGTAAATGTCATTAACAAAATATTTGCAAATAGAATTCAGCATTTTATGGAAAAATTATGCACTGTGACTAAGTTGGTTTTATTCCAGGTATGCAAGGCTGTTTCAATATTTGAAAATCAAATTACGTAATCCACTATATTAACAGGTAAGAAAAAAAACTCTCATGATTATATGATTTGCTGTAACAACAAAAAAAGATTCGATAAAATTCAACATTTATTCATGATTAAAATTCTCAGGAAGCTAGGAATAAAGAACTTCCTCAATTTGATAAAGAACATCTACAAAAAGACTTACAACAAACATACTTAATGGTGGAATACTGAATGCTTTTCTCCTAAGAATGAGAACAAAATCGCAATGTCCACTAGCATTCAACATTATCTAGAAGTTCTAGCCAGTACAGTAAGATAGGAAAGAGAATTAAATAGCACAGATTGAAAAGGAAGGACAAAAACTGTCCCTATTTGCAGATGTTATAATTGTCTTTGTAGAAATCCCAAGGAATCTATAAAGGAACTTTAGAACAAAGGAGCAAATTTAGAAATATAGGGATACAAGATTGGCATATATTTGACTATACTAGCATAAATCTCATTGAAACTGAAATGAAAAATACTGTATTATTTACAATCACCTGATTATATGAAATATTCAGGTATAAATCTAACAAAGCATGTACAAGACTTTTATACTGAAAACTGCAAAACACTGATGAAAGAACTCAAAGAAAATCTAAGTAAATGGAAAGACATACTGTTTTCATTGATTTGGAGACTCAACTCAGTAAAGATGTCAGTTGTCCCACATTGATATACAGGTTTAATGCAACTCCTATCAATATTCTCACAAGGCTATTTTGTAGATATTGATAAGATTATTCTAAAATTTATATAGAAGTAGAAAAGTACAAGAATTGCTTAAAAATTGTTTTGATAAGAAAGTATAAAGTGGGAGGAATAACTATCTCATTTTAAGAGTTATATAGCTAGAGCAATCTAGAATGTATAGTATTTGAGAAGGGATAGGCACATACATCAATAGAAAATAAGAGAAAACCTAGAAGTAACCCCACATCAGTATAGCCAACTAATTCTTTTACAAAAGCATAAAAGCTGGAGGAGAGAGTCCTTTTAATAAATGATGCTGGAATAATTATATATCCATGGGCCAAAAAGAAAGAAAGAAAGAAAAAAGACTTTCAACCTAAACTTCACACCCCATGCAAAAATTAACTCAAAATGGATCATAAATATAAGTGTAAAATGCAGAAATAAATCCGTCTGAAGAAATCATAAGAGAAAACTTCTGCAGCCTAAGTTTTAATACTGAGTTTTGGAATGAGCAACACCGAAAACAGAATCTGTAAAAGAAAAAAAGTCAATAAGGTGGACTTGATCGAAATTAAAATCTTTTCTTCTATGAAAGACCATGGTAATGGTACAAAGAGACAAAATACAGACAGGGAGAAAAGATTCTCAAACCACATGTCTGGCAAAGGACTCATAACTAGAATATATAAAAAACTCTTAAGACACAACAATAAAAAAACAATCCAATTAGAAAATGGGCACTGACACAAAGAGACATTTTACCCAAGAGGCTATACAGCAGGCAATCAAGTGCACTAAAAGATGTTCTCCATTGCTAGCCATTAAGGATACACAAATTAAGACCACTATGAGATATCATTACAACTTTTCAGAACGACTAAAATTAAAAATAATGACAATACCAAATTTTGACAAGGATGTAGAGAATCTGGATCTCTCAGATATTGCTGATAGAAACGTAAAATACAGTCACTTTGGAAAATAGTTTGGTAACTTCTTTAAAAAAATTAAACATACATTTACCTTATGATTTAGTAGTCACACTCCTAGACATTTTTCCCAGAAAACTGAAAACTGGTGCCACACAAAAACCTGTACAATGACTGCTCCTCACAGCCTTATTCGTAATAATTAAGAACTGAGAACAGGTAAGATTCACACAATAGGTGGAAGATTAAAACTCTGTGCTCCTACAATATCATAGAAGGCTACTCAGCAATCAAAAGAAATAAACTATTGATACATCAACACTTTTGATCAATGCCAAGGGCAGTATGCTGAGTAAAAAAAAAAAGAAGAAGAAAAAAAGCCCATCTCAAGAGGGGACATATTGTGTGATTACATTTATATGGCAATTTTGAAAGGACAAAATTATAGAGGTGGAGGACAGATAAGTAGTTGCTGGGTGTTAGTGATGTTGGGGAGGAAGAGATGATTTTATGTAACCATTAAAAGGAATAAAAGGGATCCCTTTGTGGTGACTGAATAGTTCTGTACCACAATTACAGTGGTGATTATATGAATCTTCACAGGTGTTAAAACAGCATAGACACACATACACCAATATGCCAAGGTCAATTTTCTGTTTCAATGTATAGTACTCTTAATTGTGTAAGATGTAGTCATTGAGGGAAGATTATGCAGAATTATTCCATACTATCTTTGCAATATTTTGCAAACCTGTAATTACATTAATAAAATTTTGGAAAAAAATGGTTATATAGCCTTTCTTCAATTCCACAAATCCCAATATCTTTTAATAAATCCTTCTTTTGTTTAATATAATAGCTCTTGCTTTTACCCAAATTATCCTAATTAAATATGTAACATTATATAAATAATTCATCTCATCCTTGGGGGAGTGAGTAAGAAAAGACTTGTAGAAGGTATGTATTGGAAAAGGGGATCAGAGATTAGAACTGCCTATCTCTTTCTTCTCTTTTGTCAAAATCAGATTATATTAAATTCAACTTGTTCTTTCCTTTCTGCTGAACACAATCTTGTATTTCGCATATGCACTCTCACCCCTAAGTCTCTCCCCTCCTCCACAACCACTCTGCCTTGACTTCATCTGTTAGGATGATCAGAGACACACTTATGTTTGGTAAAGGAGACATTATATTTTTACAGCATTTATTGAACTGGTTTGTTGCAAGAGGCAGAGTCACCTAGCTAAATAAGCACCAAGAGTTCAGATAGAGAATATTAATTTCTTTCATGTATAATGGTTTGGGAAATGGGCTTTCCATAGATTTTCAAAATCTTTTTTTTTTTCATCAAGGATCCATGGTTATTCATGGACCTTCTTTGAGATTTTAGAGTGTTTCTCCAATGTGAGTCAAATATTCAAAATGTTTCTCTCTGTCAATTCTACTGTCACCTGCTTGACTCTGAATCCGCAGAGGACAAGGTAACACAGTACAAAACATGGTCCCCTAGGTAGTGGAGACTATGGATGGAGTGGATTTCCTTAAAAAGGAATGTGAGCAAAGCAGGAAATGAGCAACATTATGAGAGTGGCTCTGCTTGAAGAATGCTGGGAAAGCTCAAAGTCCCCCTAGCCTGTAAACTGCTTGAAATCACACCTGTATTCCTTTTTACTTAAAACGTCTCTGCTTTCAAAATGCAGAAGTACAAGTGGCAGTACTAGTGTGGACATACTCGTTCAGTTAAGGTACTTTGTTTTCAAGTGCTACCAATATTCTGAATGGGTATTAAATCTCAGTTGTGCAGGTTGGCAGAGTCGCTGTGTACTTTCAGGCCAAGAGGGAAGAGCAGAGAAAACCAACGGTGGAATGAGAAAGGTGGGTAGAGTGTGGTGTGCTTAAATGGACTGGCATAGCTGCAAGATCAGAAGCAAGACGGAAGCTTACCTACAAAGCAAATGCAGAGGCAGAGGCCTGGCCAGCATGAGAAAACCACTTAACACCAGGGAGAATATAAAACCTCATCCAGGAATCTGTGAGCATGAAATCCTGTTAATAACTCTTGACTGAGGTCACATCTGACAGAATTAAATAAGGAAGCCAGGTGCAGATTCCAGGACAGGTACATAGTGAGGACAAGTAGTTGTAGACAGTAGTTCATTGTGTCTAGCTTTTTTTTTCTTTTTAATATAATGTATTGACTTAAGAAACTGGAAAATCCAAGGGCAGTGCTGGCTTCAGTTATAGTGGATTGGAACATGTCTTCCAAGCTCTCTTCTGTCTCTCTCCCTTTCTGCCCCCACCATTCTCACTGCCTTCCCCTTCTTCACTCCACCTCCCTGTTTCTATTGGTTTTATTCTCAGACAGGCTTTTACCTCCATTTTCATGAACTTCTCTCAGCAATCTGGATGTCCAAAGTCAGAGAAGAGTCTGATTGACCCTATTTGAGTCACACATCAACTCCCTGGCCGAGGTCATTGAGTACTCTATTCACACGTGATCCAGTCACCGCAATCTGTGGGCAGGAGAGCTGGAATTTGCCCTTCTCGTATTATTAATTGCAAGACAACCATTCTCACCTTGATATCACCTTGAGTGGGGGGATGTTCTTGTGGGTAAGACAGAGTCAGGCATGTGGGGAGTTAGGAGTCAGGTATAAACACATTAGAACATTTGAGAAAACATAAAAAGAAAGAGAAATGGAGGAGAGCACTGCAGACAAAAAAACATTTACTTCAGCATTTTTTCGGAAAAGGTGCATGTGGAAGGAAGCCACACGTGGAGCAATTTTGACAGAGAGATACCACATTAGGATAGTCACACAGGTTGAAGAAGGAAAAATAATTTACCTCTGACTACATTGGGCTGTCTCTGGACATAATCATTATCCACAGGGTTTGCTCATATGGAATAAGAAGTCTCCTGTCTCAGAAAGAAATGAAAGACAGATTGTGATTGGCCGGCCTGTGTATCTTTCTGAAAACCTGGACTCTGTAATAGCCTACAGCTACCCTTAAAATCACGAGTGAAACAGCAGAGAGGTAGGCCAGGAATAGAACTCATAGAGCTTAATACTCAATACTCATGGGTTGATGGATGCTTTGCCTGGTATGAATACCAAATGTTAATGCATCATTTTATGCCTAAGGCTCATGGTGTCTAGGTACCAGAGAAGGAACGGAGCCATTCTGGTGTTTTTGCAAGGTGCATATAACACTAGTAGTGTGAACGTCACTTCTTAGATAGACTAACAGCTCTCTGAGAGCATGTTTTGAGACTGTTCTCTGTGTATATTATTTATATATCAAGTACCTGGCATGTATAATGTAAAATGTGCTTCAAAAATTATCATTTATTTGATGGTCTAGAAATGAATTCTCTGAGGGTTGGGCATTTGAAATATGTCCTTTGGGGCACCTGGGTGGCTCAGTCGATTAAGCATCTGACTTTTGGTTTCAGCTCAGGTCATGATCTCATGGTTCGTGAGTTCGAGCCCCACATCAGGCTCTGTGCTGACAGTGCAGAGCCTGCTTGGGATTCTTGTATCTCCTCCTCTCTCTCTCAAAAATAAATAAATAAACTTCTAAAAAATTGAAATATGTCCTTGGGTTGAAAGCATGCAATATACTCCCTAATATTTTCATCCCTTTCTAAAGTCACTGAATTATTTTACTATTCTATATATAAAAGCTTATATGCTGCCTGCCCATGATTCAGCCCCTTAGCTGTAAGTAGCATCCACATGATGCAGCTCTTTGACAATGCTGCTGAGGATTTCAGTTTAGGATATACTTTTTTATGCCTGGATTAGAAAATTGAGCCTTACTTTCCTCATTAGACTGAACAGTCCCAGTATATAGCTTTGTGATATCATTAGAGTTTGGGAGATGGGGAGTAATGAAGCACCAAACCAAATGTGTTTCCCTTTCTCCACCCAGGGAGGCCCTGTGGAGAGCTGGGGAGAGTATTTCAAAGTCCCACCTACAGAGCTCCTCCATTATTGTTGCAATAGTCAGTGTTCCCTGTCTCTGGATTAATCCCGGAACAAGGAGGCCAGATTGCAAATGCACTTTGGATTGCTCCCTCTTTCACCATTGAGGAGTCCTGGCAGTGACCACAAGGGTGGGGAGAGAGGGGAAGATGCCATATTAATGGGCATTTCTATTGAGAAGGAAAAGGGACATCTGCTTTCATTTTCTGCTCTCTTTGGTCTCTGTGAGGAGACTTAATGCCATTGCTGTTGCCATTGCCCTTAGCTTTTACATGAAAGATGTCTCAAGGAAATGGAACTGTTTATGAGGTATGAATTTAAGATAAGAGTTAAATGGCCTGACTCACTGGTGATTGAAGGGTAATTCACTGTAGGGGAGATCTTTGCTCAAAGGCATTAAGTATAGTCTCACCAATTAGGGCCATCACGTTGGGATCCTGTATATCTGAGATGTTGCTGCCAGAGTGACACAAGCAACTGTTGGGACAGGAGACCAAGTGACCAAATGCTGAGGCAAAAGAACCAGGTCCTCTATTGAGCCATTTGGGAGAGACTGAGACAGGCTGGCTGACAACATTCTCCTCTCTCTGCTCCCCCCACCCTCAGGAAACATGCAACCCAGTGTTTGAGATTGCTTTTCTTTTGACAGCTGTGTCATGAAGGAATAATACAGACACCACTGCTTTGGAGCCAAAAAATGTGTGTTGGGTTCTAGTTCCACCACTTACCATGCTCCTAAACTTTGGGGAGGTCACCTAACTCCTTTGAGTTGCATTTTCTTTACCAGCAGAAGTGGGATAACAATACTGCCCACTTGACCAAGCTGTGGTAAAAATCAAATTGAATAATATCTGTGAAAGCACTTCATAAATTATACACATATTATATTTATTATTGTTATTACTACTATTATAGTAATAGTAATAATAGTAATA
This sequence comes from Paguma larvata, assembly GCA_030068075.1. Lineage (NCBI taxonomy): Eukaryota > Metazoa > Chordata > Mammalia > Carnivora > Viverridae > Paguma > Paguma larvata. Next base: position 4,213,578 of record CM057823.1, read on the forward strand.
CTTGAATGCTCCTGTCTAAGCGATTCCTGATGCTTATGCTATAAGTCTCTCAACATCTAAAGCTTCACTCAATGTAAAGTTAAATAAGATTTTACCAGCATAAAAGTGTGGTAAGGGAAGTACTCATGAAGTCATTCGTCCCAGGCTACAGATTTACAGAGATAAGTGGACTCCTGTTCCCTTGCAAGGCAGTTTTATTCCCCTTTTACCACAAGTTCTAACTGTGTTTGCACTGTTGACTCTACCACATATAGTTTCTCTCTACACACTCTCTGAGCTTATTCAAATTCCTTCATTCACTGAAAGAATATTTACTAAATACTCCTATACTGGCATAAGAGAGACAGAGGTGACTTCATGGAATTCATAGTTGAGTGGAGGAAGCAGTTATAGAAGGTAATTACAAGTACCCTGTTAGACAAATCCAGAAAGGGGGCCAGGTTTAGGCAGCATCTAGGCTGCAGGTGGTGGATGGAGAGTATTAGCAGGAAGGGCCCCCTGGAGCTGCTACTTGAATTGAGTCTTCAAGGCTACATCTAAGAGCTCATCAGGAAGAGACAAAAGGGAAGGGGCTGAGGAATTCCAGACTCTCTCTACATGGAATAGACTGACTTAGTTAGCTATCATAAATGATAAGGGGTTAAGATAACATGATTTTAAATAGCAATAGTCACTCAAACGTTCTGTGATACTGTTCGGGAGGAACAGATGGCCATCCATAGGGAGAACTTGTTCAGGAGAAGCTGGTGGTTGCAGGTTGGGCATTTCAGGTAAGGGAGAAGATGAGTTTCTCTCCCATTATTAAACAATGACTAGTTAGTCTATTATTTACCACTTTACTTGTCATAAATGTTGCTTATGTTTAATGCAAACAAGCAGAGTCCAGCCTAAATGACAATGAACCATCTAGGGCTTAGAATAATTCTTGATCAATATCACAGATAGAACTAATTCCCTGTTCATGTAGTCCAGGACCAACTCTTGCACACTCAGAAGAGCATCCCTGAATGTTAGAAGAGACCCAGAGATCATGCATTGCAGCAAATTCACTAGACAGTCCAAGACCCTGAGGCTCAGTGAGGCAAGGCCATGTATCTAAGATAAGTAACAGAAAGGAGTAATCCAATCATTTAGCTATGCAGCGTGTATTTATTTGCATAAGTATCCTGATTTATATTAAACATTTTCTATCTCTGTCTCTTCTCACTAACATTTGAAGGGGTATTTTATTCATTAGTGTTAGCATCACTTAAGAAACACACAAAACTAGATTCAGTTCAAGTCCCAGAACCAGACTGCCCTCTGATAAAATCATGGTTAGTCAGCAGTTGATTTGGGATTGTGCCATTATGAGGAAACCATCCATCTCCTTTCCTGTGTCTTTTGGCCCAAGCCGTCTTAATTTTTTTTTTTTTTTACTATGTCCTTCATTTAACAATAGGATTGCTTTTTTACTGAAACTTGAATTTGTTTTCAATTTTGTTGAAACTTAATGATGGGAGACAATGATCAGAAAGAAATATTTCCCTTTATATTATAAGCAAACCCTTTCTACATGTTTTTTGGAGAAAGATGTGTGTGGTGGCCACCAACACAGCTTAGGTATTTTTTGCTTCACATTCAGATGATTATAAAGAACTTAAGATTTCCTCCTTCAGAAGGCAAAACTCACTTTCATTACATAGAGGTAATAGTTCATGGGGCCTTGATAACAAGGAAAAGAGGGAAACATCATAAACCAGTGGTTCTCAAACTTCAACTGATGATATTGTCATAAGTAAATTCTCAGGCTGAACTTGAAGCCCACTGAGTCAGAAATTCTGGGAATGGTCATACAGATCTGTTTTATTATGTTCTGGGCAATCCTGACATACAGCTAACGTTTCAGCTGTAGACTGCTATATGCTTATGGAATGCAACTCATTTAAAGAATTTACTCTTGACTTTCAGAATGAAAGAATTTACTCCTGGCCTTGAGAACAGGTAGAATTTCTTCCAACCTGAAAGCAGCTATTTACACAGGCAGGGCTTTTTCTGTATCAATGTAGCTGTAAGTTGAAGACAAGGTTGAAATTTTTAGTGCCCGCTGCCTGGCCTCAGTTGAGGTGCAGGTTGTCCAGGTGCAGAGATTTTATCCTGTCTTCCTGTCAACACTGCCTCTACTCTCCTTATTATCCCCCTTCTCCTTCCCTTGAAAATTTACGAGCAATATTTAATAACTGTACTTAGGCCTTTCATCCTATGGTAATTCACACTTCCTGGGTAAAGCTAATGCTTTCATGCCTTATCAATCTCTTCTAAAATAGAGTGAATTTTAGATTCTTTTCTGAGGAAAAGTTTTGAGAAACATGAAAGACCCTGGAAAAATTTGACTATGTAAGGAAGATATAATACAAATGGGTTTTTACTTACTGCGACATGCATTCATTTCCTTCTTCCTTTTTTAACAGAATGCTGCTTTTTGCTAGATGTGTGGTTGTTCTGTTTAAAGACTATGTTTGCTAATCTACTGTAGCTAGGAATTAGTCAATAGAAAAAAATATATATATATACATATAAATATGTGTCTATATACATGTATGTATGTGTGTCTATAGGGGTCTTCTTGGAAGTGTTTTTTTTTTAAACAGAAAATTGTCTTTATTTTCCCTTTTCTTCTCATGACCTACAGGGCAATAGAATGGTTGGTGCTCCAGTAGCCATCAAAAGGGGGTAGAAGAAACCTCCTGAAGAAGTCAGGGTACAGAGAGAGCAACTTGAGTAATTAATGACCCAATGGAGACACCATTCTATCCCTGGATATTTTAAAATGTGAGAGAGCAAAACACTTCTCTCCTTGGGACAGTTTTGATTATATAAAATAGAACATTGTTCTGAGAAAAGAAATGTCACCAAATTAGGGGTTGACAGCACAGAAATGGGAGGTTCAAGTATGAGAGCTAAACTTCCCATACTTCACAGCTTAACCAATCCTGTCAGGTGCTAGGATATTACATTATTTCCCCCAGACAATTAGCTCCTTCTTGCCAATGTGCTTATGAGTCTTTAGCTCTGTCAATCCTAGTTCTAGGTTTGTCGTTGTTGTTGTTGTTTCAAAATCTACAGTATCTCCACTTTTCTCAAACCATGTTGTAAGGTCTCATAACAACACTGACATGATTTTAGTTTGATTTTAAACTAGAAATTTTATTTTATTTAGAATTCAGAAGGAATGTTGGAGAAGTTTTTATATAGTGAACATGATAACAATCAAACAGTGTTGGAAAATATTTCTCTAAAAAAGATGGAAAAGCAACACTATAGAAATGTCTCAATTTTTCCAAAGGCCTTCCTCTTGTTTTCTTAGATCATAAATTTCCCCTTTCAGGTGAAGCCTTAGAGGACAGAGATCAGTGGAACTCTTCTGTGACTGTGTCCTGGGTTTTTGAAAGCAAACTTTCTTTCAACACTGTTCAACAGTGTGTCTAATTGCAATTAATAATAGCAATTATAATAGCAGCAAGTAGGTAAATAATATTTGCTCTACATAAACACTGGTCTACTACTACTACTCCGTATAGTAACTCATATAATTATCACACCCCATAAATGTTGTTATTACCCTAAAATTAACACTTGAAAAGGTTACAAATTTATTGAATGGAGGAACTGGAATTTGTAACCAGGCAAGTGACATAGAAAGGAAGGATGTTATGAGTAGATTTTTGTGGGCTTCGTACTCTGTATTGAGCTCACTAATCTCAAATTTATGTTCACCATGTAGTTATAGGGCATTGATTGGTATATAGTCTATATTTGTTGTTTCCATTAGTTTCATATTAGAATTTTAAATTCTCTATTCAGCATCTTTATGAGTCATTGGAAATTAAAAGACATGGGAGATTATAATCAAGGACACTATAAGTTTGCTTTCTTTTGTACTTCTTTTGCATTTTCAAAGCAGGTTGAGCTTGGCAACTATGAGCAGATCAGCTAGAGCTGTGCCTTGGTCCATCCACATTTCCCTCTCCAGAGTTTGCATTTAATTCTGATGCTTACCATAATAGGACATTTTTAAATAGACTATCTGATTGCAGGTGCAGATTGCGCCACACAGTTATTATGAGAGGAGGTGTCCCACACAAGTCACACACGGTTAAGTGCCAGAGATGGGATGAGTGTGAGGGAGGCAATGAGAAGAGAAATTCTTTAATGAGTGATGACATTTGTCTTTTCTTATAGAAAAAACTCCAACTAACCTCTTTCTAAATCCAAGGCAGTTACTTGTCTTTTCCTGTTTCCTTTATTTATGTGCTCTTTCTTTTCAATGCTTGGTCCTATTACTAATCTTCTCTTCACAATTTGGCAGCATTCAAGCTTCCCTGACAGTAAAGATTCTCAGATAACACTAGTCACTGAGGTATGATGAAGAATTCCTCTCTTTTACAAAAACATGCTTTAATATTTTTCTTTTTAATAAAGAAAAATATAAAAAGGGAAATGCAAATTATCCACAGTTCTGGTACCCGAATATCCCTTTTAAAATGTACAAAGGAATAGAATATGATTTACTTTTGGACACTGGTATCTATCTGTATTGATTTAGTGTGATTCTGTCTGGAGGCATGGTTCTGGGTGATAACTTCTCCGGATTCCTCCCAGGCCTACTGTGGGGAAAGAGATATTTTGAAAAAGGAAAGACCTTCCACCTATGAGATCATCTGGGAATCTGTACTTTGCTTGAGGCTCTGAGCCTGAGCATTGCAGGTCGCGACTGCTCTCTGGTGGTGGTAGACAAGACTTACAAGCAAAGTTTAAATAACAAGCTTGAGACTTGGACTGCCATTCCTCACCCCTAACTTGTTTGCCTGGGCGTGGGGTAAAAGGACAAATGGAGATCCACATACCGTTTGTTTCCTACACATACATAAATTAGATGATAAATCAGGCTAGCAAATAAATAAAAGGTGTTCTATTATGCCATCTAGAAAAAGATACTTTCAAAATTACCCGGAAGTCTACATTCAGGTTAATCCTCTCACTTCTTAGAATTCCATATCAAACATGGAGACTTGGGGATAGTCAGTCTCAGGTATAGCCTCCATCATGCCCATAGACACCCCAGCCTCGTGGCTGAGCGCCACCCACATGCCTGCAAAGAGCCCTGTCCTCTCTGGGGGCGTAGAGACATGAATACCAAGGGCACAGTCAGGAGTAAACCCAGGAGAGAAGATTGTGCAGATTCCAGCACGCTTGAGGCCATGTGTGCAAGGTATTTGGCACCCAGAGCATGATCTGGACGATGGCGGTAATAGAAGTGGTATCGACCCTCAGAGGGCAGGTCTGATGACCAAATTGCATTGCCTGAAGCTGACTTGCTTTTAGCACTGGAAGTCCCATGTCCTGCGAACCCCTTCATTGGGATGTTAAAAGCTCGGCTTTTCAACCCTGTGTCAAAAAATTGAAGAGTGAAAAATCCATATGTCGGTAACGCTGTTTTAGTATCAAATGAGTATGATGAGGATCATCTCTCTCCCGTGGTCTTTGTCAGTGGGTTTTCCCTTGATCACTGATGTTGCCAACTGTAGTTCATGGTTCACAGTGACCGCGGGCCCGTTACGGCGCACTCTGAGTGACGTCTGAAGCAGGTCTCAATCTTGAGTAGAATCAGCTGTCGGGGCTTGTGCCCGTGGATGACTTGTTGTGTTTTGTGCTGAGATAGTAAAAGTGTGAATTTTTACATTGTGAGTATTGTGATGATGCTTCCTGAACTCTTCTGAAAAAAAGCATAGATAATAAAAATGAAAACAATTACGTATTATTTGTTTAAATAGTCTTACTAATTACCACTTACTGCCACTGTGAACTAGCCAATTGTTTTGTTTAAATAATAGCATTTATGCAATAGAGGAGTAAGTAATGCTGAATATGGTAATATAATTTCAAATGAATGTTTTTCATATTTTAATGACAAATGAGTAACACTTGTGTACATATAATTACTTTTTATAATTATTGTTGTTATTACTATTATCATTATTGTTATTTTTGTCTACTATGGGTACCTCTGAGGATGGGTACCTCCGTGAGAACCTCTGATGGGTTTTTAAAAAGTTGATAGTCCTAAAGGGAAGTTCTACTGGCCTCAGGACTCCTTGCCTTGTGAAGAAGGATATATGATCTGCGAGAGGTCAGAGTCAGGTCTAAAGCCCCATTACAAATGGCTCCCAATGTACAGTGCAGGTCAAATTCTGATTGATACCTTAAAAAAAACCATTTGTGGATAATTAAAGGCAAATATCATAATTGAGTTTGGTTTGAAATCTATGCAGCTGCCATAGAACCATGTGGGCCAATAGATTTGTGAGTTTACAAAGGAAATTACTTTGCAAAAAAAATCATTTATTTTTGATGATGCTTACATTTAGAAACTCAGTTTTTTAATGTTGCTGAGAAGCAGATGCTAAACTGCAAAAATTAACTAGCAATTGCATTTCAGAAAGCAGTGATATCCGACTTTTTTATTAAGTTTACTGTTAAGTGAACAAAGAAAGAGAAGAGCGTTTCTTCCATTAGCAAAGCAAATAGGACATCTGTGCATAAGAAAATGCAAGACAGAATTTGGTGAGTGAAATTCACTGTTGTGGAAGGAATAATCGGCTTGCAGGTACTGCAAGTTTTATATCCCAGATCTTAAATTAGATAGGATCTCGCAGGTTTCAAGTATTTCTTTATGGTTGGTGTTTATTTTTATTTTTATTTTAACCCTATGTAGATTGTATTGAGACAACAAAAAACAAATTTCAGACTAACAACGAGGGAAGAAAAACTCAGTCTCTGACACTGTCTTTCCTTGACACTCTGTAAATTGAGAGTTTGGGGGATCTTGTTCACCTGCATGCAGCCTAAGTCTAAGAATGAGGAAAGTATAGGGCCTGTGTGCCCCACAGCATGAATACGGAATGTTACTCATGCCGTCTAACTGGTGTCCCTTTATGACTTTTGTTGGCTTGCTCTTAAAATCATCCCTGAGTCTTTCCTAAAGTCTCCTAAAAAAAATTATTAAACTAATCCTAACTGTATGTGGGCACAGGATGAAAAAGAATCGGCGTCTCCTTGTCCCCAGCAGGCCTAGGTGGGGGCAGGGATAGGTGAAGATGACTTTCGTATACAAAGTTTAAGACTTTAAGGCTTTGCCCCCTTCCCAGGTGAAGATTATCCCATAAGATCAACCTGGAAACAGTGGGTTGTTATTTTTATTAAAAGAGACAATGGTTTCATTCTACACGGATCACCAGCCGTAAAGAGCCTTTAGTTGTCAACATAGTCAGATTTTTCTGGGCAGTATTCTGTCCTTCTCTCTAGGGGTTTTCATCCAGTGTACTGCCTGCATCCCTTCCCAGCATCTCCTGGGGAGAAACTATATGTCATTTTTTAACCTTCTGTCCATCATTACAAAAGATGATTCTTCTCTAATAGAGATGTGGGGAGGGTGTGTGTCAGATACCCTAACTTTATCCTAATTCAGGTTCTTATAAGGAGACTTGTGGTGGCTAATTTCATGTCACCTTGGCTGGGCCATGAGACCCAGATATTTGGTCAAACATTATTTTGTGTGTTTTTGTGAGGGTGTTTTGTTTGGATGAGGTGAACATTTAAATTAATGGACTTCGAGTAAAGCAGATTGCCCTCCTTAATGTGAATGAGCCTCACCCAATAGCTGAGGGCTTGAATAGACGGAAAACCAACCTTCACTCAGCAGGAAGGAATTGTGCCAGCAGTCAGCCTTTAGATGGTGCATCCCTGGATCTCCAGCCTGCTGGTCTACCCTGCAGACTTTGGAATCTCCAGTCCTCTATAATCATATAAGCCAATTTCTTTTTGTTAATAGTTTACTTTCAAATTGGTTTACATATAACACCCAGTGTTCATCCCAACATGTGCCCTCTTTAATGCTCGTCACCCCCTCTCTCCCCTCCCTCATCCCCCTCACTCTCAGTTTGTTCTTAGTCTTTGGGAGTCTCTTATGTTTTATCTCCCTCCCTCTCTGTGTCTTTTTTTTCCTTTCCCCTCTTTCCCTCCCCCCTGGTTTTTGCTTAGTCTCTCAAAATCACCTATGCGTGGAAACATATGGTGTCTGTCTTTTTCTGACTGACTTATTTCACTTAACATAATACCCTCCAGTTCCATCCATGTTGCTACACATGGCCAGATTTCATTTTTTCTCATTGCCACGTAGTAGTGCATTGTATATATGTACCACATCTTCTTTATCCATTCGTCAGTTGATGGGCACTTGGTCTCTTTCCATGATTTGGCTATTGTCAAAAGTGCTGCTATGAACATTGGGGTACATGTGCCCCTATGCATCAGCATTTCTGTGTCTCTTGGGTAGATTCCTAGCAGTACTATTGCTGGGTCATAGGGTAGCTCTATTTTCATTTTTTTGAGTAACCTCCACACCGTTTTCCAGAGTGGCTGCATCAGTTAGCATTCCCACCAACAGTGTAGGAGGGTGCCTGCTTCTCCACATCCTCGCCAGCATCTATAGTTTCCTGATTTATTCATTTTAGCCACTCGAACCAGTGTAAGGTGGTATCTCAGTGTGGTTTTGATGTGTGTTTCCCCGATGATGAGTGACTTTGAGCATCGTTTCATGTGTCTGTTGGCCATCTGAATGTCCTCTTTGGAGAAGTGTCTATTCATATCTTCTTCCCATTTCTTCACTGGATTATTGGTTTTTCGGGTGTAGAGTTTGGTAAATTCTTTATAGATTTTAGATACTAGTCCCTTATCCGATATGTCATTTGCAATTATCCTTTCCCATCACGTCGGTTGTCTATTAGTTTTGTTGGTTGTTTCCTTTGCCGTGCAGAAGCTTTTTATCTTGATGAGGTCCCAATAGTTCATTTTTGCTTTAAATTCCCTTGCCTTTGGAGATGTGTCGCATAGGAAATTGCTGCGGCTCAGGTCAAAGAGGTTTTTTCCTGCTTTCTCCTTTAGGATTTTGATGGTTTCCTGTCTCACATTCAGGTACTTCATCCATTTAGAGTTTATTTTTGTGAGTGGTGTAAGGAAGTGGTCTAGTTTCATTCTTCTGCATGTTGCTGTCCAGTTCTCCCAGCACCATTTGTTAAAGAGGCTGTCTTTTTCCCATTGATACTCTTTCCTGCTTTGTCAAAGATTAGTTGGCCATATGCTTGTGGGTCCATTTCTGGGTTCTCTATTCTATTCCATTGGTCTATGTGTCTGTTCTTGTGCCAATACCATGCTGTCTTGATGACTACCGCTTTGTAGTAGAGGTTAAAATCTGGGATTGTGATGCCTCCCACTTTGATTTTATTTTTCAGTATTACTTTGGCTATTCAGGGTCTTTTGTGGTTCCATACAAATTTTAGGATTGTTTTCTCTAGCTTTGAGGAGAATGCTGGTGCAATTTTGATTGGGATTGCATTAAATGTGTAGATTGCTTTGGGTAGTATTGCCATTTTAACAATATTTATTCTTCCGATCCATGAGCATGGGATGTTTTTCCATTTCCTTGGGTCTTCCTCAATTTCCTTCATAAGTTTTTTACAGTTTTTATAGTTTTCTAGGTCTTTTACATCTTTGGTTAGGTTTATTCCTAGGTATTTGATGGTTTTTGGTGCAATTGTGTGAGGGATTCACTTCTTTTTTTTTTTTTTAATGTTTATTTATTTTTGAGACAGAGAGAGACAGAGCATGAGTTGGGGAGGGGCAGAGAGAGAGAGGGAGACACAGAATCCGAGGCAGGCTCCAGGCTCTGAGCTGTCAGCACAGAGCCCGACGCGGGGCTCGAACTCACGGACCGTGAGATCATGACCTCAGCCGAAGTCGGACATCCAACCGACTGAGCCACCCAGGCGCCCCGGGATTCACTTCTTTATTTCTCTTTCTATTGCTTCATTGTTGGTGTAAAGGAATGCAACCGATTTCTGTACGTTGATTTTGTATCCTGCAACTTTGTCAAATTCATGGATCAGTTCTAGTAGGCTTTCAGTGGATTCTGTTGGGTTTTCCATGTAAAGTATCATGTCGTCTGCAAAAAGTGAAAGTTTGGCTTCGTCCTTGCCTATCCTGATGCCTTTTATTTTGCTTTCTTGTCTGATTGCTGATGCTAGGACCTCCAACACTATGTTAAATAGCAGTGGTGAGAGTGGACATCCCTGTCGTGTTCCTGATCTCAGGGGGAAGGCTCTCAGTTTTTCCCCATTGAGGATGATATTAGCTGTGGGCTTTACATAAATGACTTTTATGATGCCTAAGTATGTTCCTTCTGTCCCGACTTTCTCAAGAGTTTTTATTAAGAAGGGATGCTGTATTTTGTCAAATGCTTTTTCTGCATCTATTGACAGGATCATATGGTTCTTATCTTTTCTCTTGTTAATGTAATGTATCACATTGATTGATTTATGAATGTTGAACTATCCCTGCAACCCAGGGATGAATCCTACTTGATCGTGGTGGATAATTCTTTTTATATGCTGTTGGATTCTATTTGCTAATATCTTATTAAGAATTTTTGCATCCATGTTCATCAAGGATATCGGCCTGTAGTTCTCTTTTTTTGCTGGGTCTCTATCTGGTTTGGGAATCAATGTGATGCTGGCTTCATAGAATGAGTCCGGGAGTTTTCATTCCGTCTCAGTTTTTTGGAACAGCTTGAGGAGGATATGTATTAACTCTGTTTTAAATGTCTGGTAAAATTCAGCAGGGAAGCCATCTGGCCCTGGACTTTTATTTGCTGGGAGATTTTTGATAACTGATTCAATTTCTTCACTAGTTATGGGTCTGTTCAAGTTTTCTATTTCTTCCCATTTGAGTTTTGGTAGCATGTGGCTGTTTAGGAATTTGTCCATTTCTTCCAGGTTGTTCAATCTGACGGCATAGAGTTTTTCATAATATTATCTGATGATTGCTTGTATTTCTGAGGGATTGGTTGTAATCACTCCATTTTCGTTCATGATTTTATTGATTTGGTTTCTCTCTCTTTTCTTTTGAGGAGCCTGGCTAGAGGTTTATCAATTTTGTTTATTTTTTCAAAGAACCAGCTCTTGGTTTCATTGATCTGTTCCACTACTTTTTCTGTTTCCATGTGATTAATTTGTGCCCTAATCTTTGTTATTTCTCTCTTTCTGCTAGGTCTGGGCTGTTTTAGCTGTTCTGCTTCTAGTTCCTTTAGGTGTGCTGTTAGAATTTGTGTTAGGAATTTTTTCTTGTTTCTTGAGATGGGCCTGGACTGCAATATACTTTCCTCTCAGGACTGCCTTTGCCACATCCCAAAGCGTTTGGATTGTTGTATTTTCGTTTTCATTTGTTTCCATGTATTTTTAAATTTCTTCTCTGATTGCTTGGTTGATCCATTTGTCTTTTAGTGGGTTGGTCTTTAGCCTCCATGTTTGTGGGGGTTTCCCAGACTTTTTCCTGTGGTTGATTTCAAGTTTCAAAGCATTGTGGTCTGAAATTGTGCATGGCATGATCTCAATTTTTTTATACTTATTCAGCGATTCCTTGTGCCCCAATATGTGGTCCATCTTGGAAAATGTACTATGCGCATTTGAGAATATAAATTCCTTTGCTTCTGGATGAAGGGCCCTGAAGGTTTCTGTCAAGCCCATCTGTTACAACGTATCATTCAGGTCCATTGTTTCTATGCTGATTCTCTGTTTAGTGGATCTATCCAGCGCTGTGAGTGGGGTATTAAGGTTCCCTGTAACTAGCACATTTTTATCAATAAGAATGCCTACGTTTGTAATTAGTTTCTTTACAAATTTGGGTGCCCCAGATTTCCGTGCATAGATATTTATAATTGTTAGCTCTTCCTGCTGGATAGTCCCTGTGATTATTATATAATGCCCTTCTTCATCTCTTATTACATCTTTTACTTTAAAGTCCAGTTTGTCCAATATAAGTGTGGGTACTCCAGCTTTCTTCTGAGTTCCGTAGTATGGTAGATAGTTCTCCATCCCCTCACTTTCAATCTGAAGGTGTCTTCAGGTTTAAAATGGGTCTCTTGAAGACAGCAGATAGATGGGTCTTGTTTTCTAATCCATTCTGTTACCCTGTGTCTTTTAATTGGAGCATTTAGTCCATTTACATTCAGTGTTAATATTGAAAAATGTGGGTTTAGAGTCAAGGTGTTGTCTGTAGGTTTCATGTTTGTAAGGATGTCTCTGGTGCTCTGTGTTCCTTGCAACCTTTCCTTCATAGAGTCCCCCTCGGGATCTCTTGTAAGATTGGTTTATTTGTGATGTATTCCTTCAGTGTTTGTTTGTTTGGGAAGATCTTTATGTCTCCATTCATTTTGAATGACAGGCTGGCTGGATAAAGGATTCTTGGCTGCATGTCCTTCCTGTTCATCACATTGAAGATTTCCTGCCATTCCTTTCTGGCTTGCCAAGTTTCTGTGGATAAGTCCGCTACTACCCTATGTGTCTGCCTTTGTAAGTCAAGGCCCGTTTATCCCTAGCTGCTTTCAGGATTCTCTCTTTATCTTTGTATTTTCCCAGCTTCACTATGATGTGTCTTGCTGAGGGGCCTATTCGGGTTACGTCTGAGGGGAGTTCTCTGTGCCTCTTGGACTTCCATGCCCATTTCCTTCTTAATGTGGGGAAGCTCTCATTGATGATTTATTCAAGTACCCCTTCGATTCCTTTCTCTCTCTCTTCTTCCTCTGGAATTCCTATAATACAGATGTTATTCTGTTTGATGACATTGCTCAGCTCTCAAATTCTCCTTTCCTGTTCCTGAATCAGTTTCTCTCTTTTCCTCTGCTTCCTCCTTTTCCATAATTTTATCTTCTAATTCCCCTATTCTCTCTTCTGCCTCTTCAATCCGCGCTGTGGCTGCCTCCAATTTGTTTTGCCACTCATTTAAAGCATTTTTTAATTCCTGTAGATCGTTTTTTAGGACCTTGATCTCTGCCTCTAGGGTCCCCCTTCTTTCTTCTATGCTTTTTTCAAGCACTGTGAGTATTTTATGTTTATCATTCTGCATTCTTGTTCTGTTAAGTTGCTTATGTCTGCTTTCATCATTTCTTGTGCTGCCACTATTTCTTATACAGTCTTTTGAGGGGAGTTCTTCTTGGTCATTTTGGCAATGTGTGTATTGGTTTATTTCCTATTTCTCCCTGGAAAGGAAAAGGGCCAGACCAACAAACAGGAAACACAAACTCACAACTTTACTCACCAATAATACAAACAAACAAATCACAACATAAAAAAGATTAACAAATGACACTCTGGAGGCATGGAACCTGACATACCAGCTACACAATAATGTTGGGATGTGCACTCTGCTGATGGCCGAGCATACATAGAGTAGTGACAGGTGTGGGGAGAAGAAGAAATTGAACTTTGACCAGGAAGAAAGATTAGAAGACATGATCCAGCAAGAGAGAAATCAGAATAAGGAAGGATGTGAGGAAAGAGAAATGAAGTTAGATTTTGCCCAAATGCACTATGTGGTCTGACTGTTCCATAGAGAGAGATAGGAAATTAAAGAGTGAGGTGTAGAACATGCATTGAGAGAGTGGCTTAAATGTCTGTTTAAGGAAGTCTAAACCCCCAGGTAACAGGTTTAGACATGGGGAGAGATAGGAAGGAGAAGAGGAAGAATATATCTAAAACCGAAGAATTGACCTAGAATTAATCCAGGCAATGCTGCAATATTTGTGTCTCCACAGCTACCACTCCTGCAGACAGGCATCTCCCATATGAGGAGGGTCATTGCCTAGTGTAGGCGGGTCCCACCTCCACCACTGGGGAGTGGAGTCCTAGGATTTGGCTTTGTGGGAATGCTCAACCACAATGGCACCCTCCAAGTCCCAACAGTCTCAGATCACTCCTCACGGACCCACAGTCTCAGATCACTCCTCAGTTTCCGTCCTCAACTCTATCCAGGTTATCAGCACAGTTCAAATTGCTGGGTGGTCATGCCGCCTAAATTCATCAGAGTTCCTTTAACTTGCTCTGACCGCCATCCCTTATGTAAATTGAGTCTCTGACTCAGCACCGGTGTGACCACAACGGCGTCTCCCTAGCCTCTCTTCATGGACTTGGAGTCTCTGAAACCCCCTTGTGTCGGTCCTCGACTTGGTCAGGGTGTAGAGGCAGCACGACCCGCTGGGTGGTCGCGAGACCCTGCACGCTCAGCCTTCCCCACCCAAATTACTCCTCTGACTCAGCACCGATCCAGTAATGGTGCGCGCCTCTCCGTGTCACGGGCTGGGACAGCGTCGCTGGCTCCGGAGTGAAGAAAGCTCCACCAGCACCACCGTGAGCAATGACCCTCTCTCCAAAAAGCCTTGCAGATAGGGACTGGATGATAAGCTCCCTCTCCACCCGGGTTCGAGGTACTTTCCCCACTGCTCTTTCTCTTCCCCTTGTCTTTCAGAGGAAGGGGCTCAAGGCCCGGAGCCCACTCCCCGCAGTCCGCACCTCTGTGGCTCTCTTTCTTTCTCCCCAATTTCACTCACTCCCAGTCTCCCAGGATTCTCTGGATTCCGCGTTCTCTTCCCTGTAGCCTCCTACTCCTCTTCCTGCAGATCTCTACGATTGAGAGTTTCTCAGTCTCAGTCCCTCTCAGTTTAAGAGATGCCAGAGAGCAGCGGTGGGTATTCCTACTTTTCCATCATGTTGGCCTGAGCCAATTTCTTAAAATCTCTCTTCCCCTCTCTCTTTTTCTCACTATATATACAGTAAAAGTGGGGTTTAAGGGCCTGGGCCATGTTGGAAGTGGTTAGATGTTTTTCCAAGTGATATGATAGGACTTCAAGGCCTGAGTCACCTGAAAAGCTTCTTTGACAGGATTAGACAAGCTGCATGCTCCATGTGACCAGTACCTATATGGGGAGGGGGACTCTTCAGCAGATGCTAACTTGGGCAGAGGGTACTCCTGACGATCCTTGATGCCATGATACGTGATTGACCCTCTGGAATGTAGATACTGTCCCAGATATATGTGTGTCTGCACAGTAGGGAGGCAAGCCTAAATTAATGGAGTTTACCCTAAATTGCAAGATAAAAGTTTTCTAGCTTTCTGCTATCAGATGAAATGAGATCTTGAGATAGAAAATAAGTCTGTAAAAAGTTACATTTATTTGTAACCTAAACATGTGGATTTACTCTTTATTCCCATTTTGATCTCTTACTTCCAATGGGTCAATTAATTCATTTCACAAATATAAACTTTGAGTATAAGGAGAAAGAATCATTCTTCCAAAAGTAAAGAAGGAAACTAAAACAGAATTTGCAAATTGATGAACCGTGCATAAAAGCCTCATCCGTTCCCACATCATTAACTATTCATTGTTTTACTGGTGACTTCCAAGTCGTACGTGAGCCTCCTTTTTCCTCCACATCGCCACTGGAGCATTTACAACCTCCTGCCACAAACTCAGCACACTCAGGGAGAAGAAAGCTGGACTGGGGCCACAAAAATTCTCTGCTCTACTCTCTACACCAGTGCTCAGTAGGAACGTAATACATTGTTAACTGAATGAATGAATGCATGAGTATTTAATTTGCTTTTTAAAGAAATCAACAAGGGGATCTGTCCACAGGCAATTTTACTTGGTTTTTGATATTTATATTGGTTTTTCTATTACTTCTAAAATAGAATAGGGGTATACTGGCTCCTCTGTGGGGTTCTAAATGAGGAAGTGTCCAAAGCTATTTGCTAGTAACCAGTAATTAGATAGGGAAAGGAAAGTTTCTGGCTGACCATGGAAATTCTCCCCCGTGAAGACTAACAGCTCTCAACAAAGGAGAAGATGGTGTTCTGTAGAGCAGGAACATAAATAGGGCTGAGGTCCCTGTCAGATTATTCCAGACATTCTCATTCTCCAGGTCCATGTGCCCCCCAATGGGAGAGAGGGTAAGGGGAAACCCGAGTTCTGGTTTTGCCTTGTTGGGAAGAGGGCAGTCTCTTAATCACTTTGGTGGAGAATTGCCTCTAAGGTCTTATCCCTGACACTCTTCAGGAAGCTCAGAACTACAGTCCCACCTGTGCCCCTCTCTTCTAAGGCTAGAGATGGCCCAGGGAGATAGTTTGGCCTCCTGCCCTTTGCTTTGGTGGCCGCCGTGATGAGGTATTTGGTCACCACAGTGATGTGATAGCTGCGTAGCTTGGCCAGGGCCTCCACACACTGGTTATAGGCTGTCAGAAGTTGACCATTCCCAGAGGACACGATGTGGTCTCTCAGTGAGGGAGTTGAGTGGATTTCTTCTATAAAGGCCTTATGGGAAGGAGGCATGTACTCCCTCATCCTGTGCAGAAAGTCAGCTGAAAGAACAAACCAGAACAATGTCATAGTTCCACATGGAAAGACAGGAAAACCTGTCTGGTTTTCTAGATATCGGTACAATGAAAACTTGCTGTCATCAAGTTTTCAAATCCACTTTGCTGGCTCTTTTGCTTGTAGACTACACATACTAAGTTCCTGACTATTGATAGGAGATATAGAAGGAAAAAAATGAAGAAGCAAGCACATCCCAGGTAACTGAGTTGGAATCAGATCTATCAGTATAAATATTTATCATATACCCAAAGTAGGCAAAGTATCTCGATAGGGACTATCATCATGAGAGATATCTACAAATGTAAGGCATAAACCCTTAAACTGATTTGCTAAATACTCTGCTGAAGTTTGCTTTGTTTGGAGAGTGCTAAGGAAGGGGAAAGTAGAGTTTATTAAAGCAAGAAAATAAAGAATGAGCAAATGTTTTATAATATCCTCTTGAAGTCACGTAGTTTAAAAATCAAATCAATACATATTTATAGGAAATACAGATAGATTGATCATTTATAGGAAATCCATTACATGTTTAATGTCATCATAGTTCTTGATAAGTGACTTTTGTGGATGAGACTGGACCCTATTTGATTGAACATCAAATTCTAGTCATTTTTTCCCCTAAATCCGACTTGAAAACTCCATACTCCGAAGTACTTTTTGCAGCTGTTAAACACTGGCTTGCTGCCGGCAGGTAAGGAAATGAACAATTTCAAGCTTCTAAACTGGTAGAGCTGTCTTCTGGTCTAAATAGACCTGACTTGAAGTTGCGGCAGTTTTCCGGGGAAGGGCTTTAGTGGAGTAGCTCAGACCCATCATCAGCCATATCTAGACTCAGTAACTTAATGCCACAGCCTTCCAACTCCAGACCTCTCCCCCATTTTAGACAAAGGATGCTACTGCCTAAGGATCTGAACAAAACTACAGAGAACAGCTGGATATATGGCAATGTTTAAAATTTGGAAATGGAAGCCCAACATCCTGCTGAGATGGAATATTAATTGGCTTGACACAATAACATCTGGCAGGCACACAGCCTCCTGGTTGCCTTAGAGAAGTACAGACTTTATGGCATTTTAATTTATATCGGTCTTATCAATTGGTAGAAACATCTCTGTTCTTCCTCCCTGTAAATGAACAAAGAGAAAAAGAAAATGTCTGACTTACCACTTTCCTTGCTGTGACAAATGCCTAAGAACTCATCAAAGGCATGAAGCACTGTGCTCTGAGCTGCACTCCCCCCAGAGTATTTTAGCGGCTCTGGGGAGACTCCTTCATAGATCAAACCCACCGGCATTGCTGGGTTATCCTTCCATCTAAACAAGAGTAAAAGTCAAAGAGAAGAAGAGGGTGCTAGGAGTTAAGAGCATATTTTTTCCATATGGACACAGTGAGTAAGAAAGCAAACACAATTTCAATGGTAATTTTAGAGGAAAATATTGGATATCTTTGTAGAATATGTACTTAAGCATACTTCGACCTCATAACAGGCCATAGAATACAGCCCTTTCTTTCCCCAGTTGGAGGATTATTCCAGAGGAGTAAAGGAATCCTTGCCAATGATCCTTATGACGTATTTATTAGAAAAATTCACTCATAAAGATGACAACAGTGCCAATCAACAGGAACAATTCAGGGGTTCTGGAACAATCTTCACTCCTTCTGCTCATCTCAACCTTGATCACATGATACCTTTAACTACACAAGTAGAGGTTGTAAGTAAACACACACACACACACACACACACACACACACACAAATACACACACACACCCCTTTGCTTTTCCCTATAACAGTTATAAGAGTTGTCATATTGAACTACCAGTTTTAAACAATATGTGACATTGTGGGAACACCTCTGTCAAATCTGTTCTTGACAGCAGGTGTTGATAATGAGGACAGCAACAAAGATAACACAATACAATCTTGCAGGTTACCAGAGGGACAAGAAGATGTACTGGAATTGAGGCTCTGGATCTTGCTCAGATGGAGTGGGTTCCCCCCTTCCTCTCTTCTCTTATCTCCTTTCTTCCCCTCTACTATCTCCCTGATTCCATTTCTATGTCTTTTTGTGTCTTAGTACCCCTAGTTCTTTCTCCGACTATGTTACTCATTTCCCTGTCACATTTGTATAGAGTCTTAAACAATTACAGAGTATATGTGAGTGACTCCATAGTAAGATAAAAACAATATCACCAAGAACAGATTCTACTTGTACTTCCAATGTGTTAGTCTATAAACTCCCTTCACATTCATTTTCTCTTTTTTTAATGTTTATTTACTTATTTTTGAGAGAAAGAGAGAGAGCACAGGCAGCGGAGGGGAAGAGAGAGAGGAGGAGACAGAATCTGAAGCTGTCAGCACACAGCCTGATGCGGGGCTCAAACTCACAAATTGAGAGATCAAGACCTGAGCTGAAGTCGGACGCCCAACCGACGAAGCCACCCAGGCACCCCTCACCTTCATTTTCTTGACCTCTTTTGAGTAGATCAAGGCAGGTGTTTAAAAACTCATTTTTCAGATAAACAAAGACTCCAAGCAGTTAATTTTCCAAGGCCACACTATTCGAAAATGGGAAAACCAGAACTTAAATCCTGAACTTGTACTTTTCTATGTTCATTTTCTCAAGATCCCCACATAATGGATTTCTACTTTTCCTAAGGATTCGAATCTTTTTTTCTCTTATTTCCAGGAACGAGCCACTGTCCGTGCTATGAACAGTTTAAATAACAGGCTTACAGTGATGTCTCACCTTCTTCCTATAATTCTAAAAGTCATTTTGCTCAAGAGAAGGGAAATGCGTCACACCCATACAAAAGCTGTAGCCAGAATTGCTCAGCTGGCTCTTCATGACCTTTGTCAAATACTTCCTTGTGGTAGGAAATGCTACAAGGAGCTGGGTTGTTTTCATTGGAGGCTGGTTTGGTCAGATTCTATGGTTTCCACTGGATGAATGTCAAAGTGGCCTTTGCATTTGGGGTGACATCACTCTGGAAACAGATGAGGCACAGAAAGCAGAGCAGGGGGAGAGTGAAGGAAGGATTCTGATTATAAGAGGAGAACTCTTACGGGTGAAAGGGCTTTATTTCAGGCAGATAGAGAATTTAATCTCAACTTTGATATTTATTAACTGTGAGCCTTGGTTAATTGACCTCTCTGAGACTCTGGTTCCTCATCCAAGTGATATTAGGATCTACCTTATTGGGTTATTGTGGGAGCTAATTAAAATAATACCTGCTCAGTGCCTGGAGCATATTAAGCATTTGCTAAATATTAGCTATTTTATACTATTCTGAGTGAGTTGGAATCCTGCTCCCTCCATTCGTTATTTTCTATGTTTGTACACGCCTTCCTGAGACTTAGTCCTAATTTGCGCCTACTTCCTAAAGTTGCTGCATAGTTAAATGGGTTCCAGAGAAGTTTCATGACTTGTCAGAGTTCAGGACGCTGCTCCAATAAAATTTCTAAACAGCATTTTAGAAATATTTGGAAATAGGGAAGAAATATTGAAAACATGAGTAAGTGGAGCAAAGGCAGTGGCCACACTGGTTCAGGGTTGTCTGCCATCCTGTGGATGATCTCAGATGGCCACTTTGGTCTCTTTCAACAGCCCCTTCTCATCATGACCACTTCTAGGTGTTAGACTTTCTTGGGGCTCAATCCGTGGGATTCTTACTACTCTCACTTCCCAAGTGCTCTTATCTACTCCATTGATTTAAAAATCAACTCTATTAGGAGTCTTTAAAAATATATGCTTCTACTTGAACCTCTCCCCTATGGTCCAGACTCATACATTAAAGTGCCGACTTATAGATATCTCCACAGGAACGGACATGTCCCAAACTGAGCTCCTGATATCGCCTCCCTTTTGCCAAATTTTTTCCTCCTACAGCTTTCCCCATCAGAGAAAATGGCAGCTCCATTCTTTCAGGGGATTGAGCCAAAACCCTGGAGTCATCTTTGATTGATCTCATTCTCTTCCTTCCACCTGCAATCCAATACCGAATCCCATCAACTTTACCTTCAGTCATTTGCAGAACTGCACATTGCTCAATGTCTCCACGACCACCACTCTGGTCTAAGCCATCACCCTGATTATGGGACTAGCCCCTTAAATCTTTCCTGGCTTCCATTCTTGCTCCCAAATCATCTACTTTCCACTTAGAAAATAGAGTGATGATTTGAAAATTAAGACAGGTTATATCATTTGTCTCCAGATTTGCACTTGCCTGTGGCCCTTGTTTCTCTGAAAGGAGCCAACAAGCCCTTAAGTGATCTGGTCTTCTGCTATCACTCGTATCTTTCTCATTGTCCCCCATGCATGCTGCATTCTAGCGCTGCTGGCATCCTTGCAAAAATTCCTCCATGACAAGCATGCCCCAATGTCAGGATCATTGCAATTTTTATTCTTTTTGCTTGGAACAAGTGTCCAGGTGGCTTAGTCCTCACTTCCTTCAGATATCTGCACAAATGAAGTTTGGCATTCCCAGATCATAATAAAAAAATAAGAAACTTCCACCACCATCCCCCAATACTCCATGATGCCCTGTATCCTACTTTACATTTCCCCATGTCACACATTTTTGTAACATATATTATATAATTCTTTATTTAATTTTATTTCTTTATGCATTATCTGACTCCCATCATTACAAGGGTAAGCTCCACAAGAATGAAGTTGCTGTTTTGTTTTATTGTAACATTCCCTGCACCAAGAACTGTGCCTGGCATAAAGTAAACACTCACTAAATAGCTGATGAATGAATGAATGAAAAAACTATTATTCTATAATTCTGTATTATATATCTAGAATATATAAATCCAAATGTTTTTCTAGAAAGGACCGGCCAACTTTAAAAAGCCATCAGATGCTCAAATGGTCAGGAGACATAAATCTCTTTTTGGTGCCCCAGTGTGAAGACGATGTGTTAAAGCTACATTGAAGAGACAGAGAAAACATAAGCACGTAAGTCAAAAAAGATAAAATAAGGGAATCTACTTTCAAAAGCCATATTCTCCACCTATAATACAATTAGTCTGAGAGAGGGAAATAGGGTTTCTCTGAAAGGTCCCATGCACTCTCAGGCCCAAACTACTGTCTGTAAAGGAAAGGAATTACTTTCCTTTCAAATCTCTGTAGGCAAGGTTATTTTTAGTCTTTCTCATAGCATATTTTTAGGAAACCCAAGAAGTGTAAACAGAAGAAAAGGAAAGAAATGAGATGACATTTTTTCCACAGGGGTTGATAACTTCTCTGTGAAATTTAATGTAAGTGGGAAATGAAAAGAATATGTTTAATCTACAAATGATGAAACTCTCCTAAATAAGAATGTTTTTAAAAAGTAAATGAAAACAATAAATCAAACATAGGAGACATCAAGAACATAGGAGGAGATTTCAATTTTTCAAGACAACCCTATTGGGAACTCTCAAAAATCCTGACGACTTTGGCCATCAACACTTATTAATATATTTAAGATTTTGTGCTGGTCACTTGGTTGTGATACATGGGAAATATTTTTGAGGCTCAGACAGAGGGGAGGCATTTAGGTAGATCACAGATAAAATGCATCATTGACCCAGAACGTACTTTAATGAAAATGGAATTACCTTCTAATGACCATTTAATCATGATAGGCAGAATTTGAAAAAGATAGCCCCAAGATTTCAATTCTCATTCCTAGAACTGCTTATATTATAAGCTGTAAATACCTGTCACTATGATGATATACAGCAAGGCAAATGAGATTTTGCAGATATAATGAAGGTTACTAATCAGTTGACCTTAATATAGGGAGTTACTCTACATTGTCTAGGTGAGCTGAATCTAGTAACATAAGACCTTGAAAGCAGCGGTTTTCTCTGGCTATGGCAGAAGGAGAAATCAGAGAGACCTAATTACTAGAAGGATTGGAAGTTTCATTGCTGTCTTGAAAGATACCATGTGATAAGGACTGGAGGAGGCCTCTCTAAGCTGAGAGCAGATCCTATCCGACAGCCAGCAAGCAAACAGAGACCTCAGTTCCAAAACACAAAGACTTGAATTCTATCAAAAACCTGAATGAGTTTGGAAGAGAATGATTCCCCAGATTCTCCTGATAACAGCTCAGCCCAGCAGATAGCTTGACCTCAGCATTTTGAGACCCTAAGCAGAGAACCAAGGTGAGTTTGCCTGGCCTTCTGGTCAACGGAAATGTAAGATAATAAATGTCTATTGTTTTAAATTGCTGTTTTAATGTGCTAAAACAGCAGTTTTTTGTTATTTTTGTTGTCGTTGTTATGTTTGTGATATGTTATGTTACAATGGAAGACTAGTACACATTTAAGAGAGCAAAGTGAAACACAAAGAGATTTTCCACAATTAGGTACTTCCTAAACCCCAATCTATTTAAAATGTTTTTTAAAAATGACCTTTTTTTCTCTAATTCTACCAAAACATATCTGCATGTTTTATTTAACATTTGTTGCTGGAATCACTACTGTACAATCAGCTCTTTGTCTTTACCCTGATTACATGTAAAATACGCAGACAGCAAGATGAGTTCTGAGCATAGATAATCTCTCTGGGATGATTTTGGGTTTGAGTGGGTATACAGCAAAAGTCTGAATTCTGAGAAACACTCCCAATTCCATTCCACACTGTTCCCCGTTTCTCTTGTTTCCTCATAAACCAGGAATCCATTACCCTCAAGTTATTCTCTAGAAACCTTCCTGCTTCCCCTCTCTACTCCCTAGAGTGAGGAAATCCCACCCATGCTGGCCTCCCCTTGGACTGTCCAGACCCATTCAATCTAGAGAAAACACTGGGTTCATGTTGTCACTCCCTTCTTGCACTCATGTCCGTTCCAAGTGCAACTTCAGTTCCTTTCTGTCTATTGCACTTGGGCACCTCCTGGGTATCAAGATGGAACACTAGGTGATCTCTGTGCTACATTTTTTCACCTCATCCATTCACTACCTCTACTTTACTATTAAAAGAATAAACAAACAAACTTAATTTCTCTTAGTTTATGTGAATAGGAAAGCAATTTGATTAAAACATGTCAAGGTATAATTAATGTATTTAAAGGAAGAAATGTATCTAAGGGTAGAGTTCTCTATCTTAAAAAATTACAGTCCCTGTAACAAAAGAAGACACCCACAAATACGAACAACTGACTTGGGGTAGCTTTTCCAAGAACCTTAGAAGAAAGCTTTTAAGCCACTTTCTATGCTCCTGTCTGCCTTAGTATCAGGGAGAGTCAATGGATATAAATGATAGAGTGTTGTGGTTACATACTGGGCACTTTTTTTCTGCCATCAAGATGAATACAAATGAATCTAATATGGTAGCCTAAGGACAGTTACTCTGAACTTAAATTTATTCAACCTTCAATATCATTTGTCATGCAGATGGTACCCCACCTATTTTATCCAAGAGTTGATCCAAATGATCACTTTGTTAGCAAGGTTTTTAGTGTGCTACTCACTATAGGAAGCTTCTGTCTCCCCTCATAAGGTTGGAATATGCTACAGAAGCCTTATGCAGGAAAGCAGTTGAACTATACTTACCCAGAGAGAAAGATCCGGATGACTGCATAAAATATGTCTGGATCAACATAATCTGGAGAAGCAATCAAAATGTGAACTTTACTACAAGGAAAAAAAGCAATTGGTTACATGTGCACGGGTCCTGCTGCTCTCCTGGAGCCACCCCCCTTTATCTGATCTGCACGGAAACCTGGAAGGAAGGCAGCAGCAAGAGAGGGATGGAATGTTCTCTTCTGTAGCCCCCTCACTGGCACTGACCAAACTTTTAAACTATTCCAAATGCTGCCCTTTTCTATTTGTGGCACTTCCCTTTTCTGGACTTAATAACTACAAAAGGAGAGATCAAGGCCATCTTTGAAAAATTAATATTTTAAACAGACATGATATTTGAGAGAATGTAGAAAGTAGAAAAGAGAAAAGCAGAGAAAAAGAATTACCTTTCTCAAGGCTTTCACAAGAGAGGAAAACTCAAGTTGTCAATGCTCAAGCCTGTATAGGCAACAAAAGACAGAGGAGTGGAGAGTCCCTTACTTGGGGATGGCCACACCGGGTCAGATATAGGCTCATTTAGCTCCATATTTAACTGCATTCATTAATCTATGCAGCTATTTTTGGCTCTAAGTAAATGCTTGGGGATAACTGATTCCACTAGTTTATTAACTTGTATATAGAGGGTGTCCTCACATTTGTACTGAGTTTCTTTTCATTAGCTTTTGAAGATTATTCCCTCTTCTTCACATAATGGGGCCCCTCTGGGACCTGGCATGTTTATTTTACCTGGATCCTGTCTATGTTTCTTTGTTTTTCTTTGAGAAAAAACAAAACAACCACCACTACCACAACAAAACCACATCTCTTTTATGAGACCCAAATAATGTCATCTCTATACCATCAATTCTCTTTTCTACCATCATACCTAGTCTCTGTTCCTCTGTCTCTATGTTCTCTGAAGCCTCGTGGGCTCGGGTAACTCATATCTTCCTTTGGGTCCCAGGATTTCCCAATGCTCCTGAGTGGCGTCACATTCTCTGTACTCTTCTGTGACAACGTCCCACCTGCTGGCCTTTTATTGGGGCCCTGTTTCCATGTCTTTCCCATCTGGTGCCCTATTCCCACAAAAATGCTAAGTATTATGTACAAATTTTCTCTGAAGCAGTAATGACTAGCAATAATTTAATATTTTATCTTCAAAAGTAAAATGATTAGTCAACAGATATAAAATAATTTAAATGTAAAAACATTGTCAATAGATGTAAAAATACCCATTTATTACTGTATCAAATAAAAAATTAGCCAATTAGGAATAAGAGAAACACCTTTAAACTGATAAAAGGAATCCACAGAAAGCCTATTGTACATTTTATACTTGATATTGAAAGATTAAAACTAAGTATTTTAAAATGTGGAACAATACAAGAATCAGCACTTCTATTCAGTGTGGAGTTAGAAATCTTAGCCAGAAGAATAAGAAAAATATATATTTAAATAAATAAAAGTTATTAGTATTATACAAAGAGGAACAAAATATGATTTTAAATAATATGATTTTCACATAAAGATCCAGACAATCTTCAGATAATTATTAGAATTAATTATTTACAAAGATAATAGTTTCAAGATTAATAGTCGTATGTCAATTTCATTCTATAAACCAGTAATAAATAGTTAGGAGTTAGTTAAATCAAAAGATACCATATTCACTAGAAACAAAAATATAAAGTAACTATGAAAAAAACAGAAGATATCTAAGTCTCTTATTTTATGAAATTAAAGAAAATTTAAGAAATTAAAAAAAAAACTTGTCTCTGCTGATGGACAAGAAAGCTCAGTATCAGTTTTAAAGAGGAGTGTATCTGGATAAATTTTAGCTCACATCCAACAGTATGAAGGCATGATTTTCCATAGCTTGTCCAACCACCTTACTTAGTGTTTCTGTGGTATTCTCTGTCCATCTGCCTTGATCATAAGGCAGAAAGACTGGATATAATATCAAAATCATGTAAATTTTCTCCAAATTAATATACAGATTTAATACATGAGCAAATTTTTTAATGTTTGTGTATTTTTGAGAGAGAGAGAGAGAGAGAGAGACAGAATGAGTAGGAGAGGGGCAAAGAGAGTAAGGGAGACAGAGGACCCAAAGCAGGCTCTGTAATGACAGCATTGAGCCAATGTGGGACTTAAGCTCATGAGCCGTAAGATCATGACCTGAGCTGAAATGGGCGCTCAATCGACTGAACCACTCAGACGTCCCAGCAAAAATTTTAACAGATATTTTTTTTTCAGTACAATTTGAAAAGCTGATTCTAGTAGTTTACATGAAAGGCAAATAGTTGGAAATAGTACAGGCAGTTGTGGGAAAGAAGGGCAAGATGAAGGGGTTTTCTTCATCTGAAAACCAGAAATACTATGACACAATAGTTCTTAAGACAAATGATATTCCTGTTGAGAAAGATAAACAATGAGAAAAAATAGGAAACCTGGAAACAGAGCTAGTCATATAAGAAAACCTATTATAAGGTAGTTTAGTGATTATTCAAAGAAAAGAAACTGAATTTATTTCCTATGTCATATTACATATATAAAATAATTATATGTGAATTGAGGACTAAAGTGTGAAAGACAAAAGAACAATTTCAGAAGAAAATGTAGGAAAATATACTTACGACCTATGATTATGAAATAGTATCTTATGTAAGACCTCCTAAAACACAGGCTTTTGCAAAGGAAATGACAGATACTTTGACTATATGAAAATTAAGAACTTCTGCTTTCAAAAGTCGTAAGACAAACCACAATATTTGCAACACATATAACTAACGAAGATCAGGTTTCTAGGGTTTACAAAAAAACTAACAAAAATCAGTAAGTAAAAGATAAAAGACCATTAGAAATATATGGAAACACATGCATTCACAAAAGAGGGACAAGAGTGATGAGCACGTACGCGCGCA
The DNA here is from genome assembly GCA_030068075.1 of Paguma larvata. Classification (NCBI taxonomy): domain Eukaryota; kingdom Metazoa; phylum Chordata; class Mammalia; order Carnivora; family Viverridae; genus Paguma; species Paguma larvata. The sequence goes on from CM057823.1 coordinate 4,240,356, forward strand.
CTCACTCACACACACACACACACACACACACACTTAAATCAGGAAACTGTAATGGTAAAATAAAGTTTTCCACTGTTTTCCCCGCAAAGAACCCAGACACGAGGGCCTCTGTGAAGATCCAGGAATTCAGTGGGGAATTTCCAGCACACCATCGGCCAAAAAGATCCAGAACTGGATGCATTGAAAAGGGTAAGAACATTTCACTTTGCTCACATCACCCCTTCCACAAGGCAGCACAGCTCAGGGCTAAGAGAGATCTTCTAGGGCTGTGATTTCTCCAGTAAGGAAAAATGAGAGCATACGATTCAGTGCCTGGCTTCCCAGCTTCAAGGAATGCTGCAGAAGAGATCCACTTCTTTCTCGCCCCATCCAGAACACTGAGGTGTGCTGCACGATTAGGGAGCAGGGGAGCCTGGGGGTAGGGAGGGGCTAGCAGAATACCACATACGGCCCTTGAGGGGCATTAAAAGGCATGCAGATTATACTGATCACCTCACAGGTTCCATTAAGAACCCCTCCCATGAGATGCTGAATATGCTTCACTCGCAGATCACCCCAACTAGGGATGGGCACCCCGAACACTCAGGGTGTCTCACCACTACGCCTTCACATACTCTGGCCAGCTCCTTGTATGCATTCCTGAAGGCAGAAAGAGTGAGCCTCTGCTGTTGATTAGTGAGCTCAGGCAGCAAGGTGGCTGATTCTGTGAGACTGGGAGAAAGCATACAACTTGAGCCTTAAACACTGCCTCAGGGGAAAGCCAATGGAAGATGGTCAGGTCCTGGTCTGGCTTTGCAGACCTAAAGAAGGCACGCGCAATTAAAACTTTTGCCACAAGAGGGAGCAAGAAGTGTGGAGCAGGCTTATGCATAGGAGGTCTGAGAAAGCCTCAGAACCCCTGCCAGGGCTAATGGAAGGTATTTCTCTCCCGAAACCAATCAGTAAATACTGGAGGAGATGACTACTTCTCCACATACTTCCTGCAGCAAAGCTTCAAAGAGCATTAAATATCAAGGAAACACGACCTCACCAAAGGAAAAAATAATTTCTCAGTAACTGACCCTAAAGAATCTCTAGAGAAATAGAACATCTGCTTTTGACTCGTTTACACTCATCATAATTTTGTGTCATAAGCATTATTTTTCTTTAGTTTGGAAAACCTAAGGAAACTTGCTTTTAAAGCTTGCAAGAGTAGGCATTTAGATTTAATACTGAGAAGTGGCCTTTACACAAAGGAAAACTCAGCAAATCCTTGCTTTGGATCAGCGCTGTAAAACCACAAACTCTGAATTACTGTAATATTTTCACATTACTTTAGTAATATTCGTATGGTCCCACTCAGGAAAGTAATACAGCCGGTGCTTTATTACTGACGCCTATGAAAAAGCATTGTCGAGGCATAATCGAACCATACATCTGACGGCCACGACCACCAGACAGTAACTTTTTCATGTAATTCCAACTTTTGAAGCCATGTATTTCCACTGGGAGTCTTGACATCACCTTAAGCATGACATATCTCAAAACAAGCTCCTTCCTCTGAATCCCCATTTACTGTAAAAATCAATCAACCCATCAAGCAGAACTTAATTCAACCATTCAAGTGACAAATCTTTGCCAGGGGCATCATGATTTTTTTAAAAACCAGCTTTGAAATCATATATATATCCTGGACACCTCTTTCTGTCTCTGATCATCCTACACCCTGCCATTTCTTAGTCCTTTTCCTTGATGTCTCTTATTCATCTCTTCTGTTGCTGTGACTGCTCTAGCACCTTCTTCTTTCCCCAGATTTGGTAGCATTGTTGGTAGGGTGTAAGCAGCTATACGTGTCTGGACAAAACCAGGGCTTACTTAAATCTGAAGCATAAGTAGGTGTGAACCAGGCAGAGGGTGAATGGGAAAAAATGTCTGAAACAGAAGAAATAGTGTGTAAACAAGCCTTGAAAGAGAAGAAAGTTGTATAGAGCAAAATGGATTCCCTTTTGTCAAGCAGGATCCTATATCAAGCAATAACACAAGTAGTCAAAGGTACCGCAGTTATGAGATACTGCCCGGACCAGCAACAACCTGACACCCCAGAACTGATAACAAGCAAGACCAGAGGAGATCTACATGGGCCCAAGAACCATTAAATCCATTTAAAAAGGGGAGGATTTGGGAGAACCTGCGTAGTCAGTGGGTTAAGCATCCAACTCTCCATTTCAGCTGAGATCATGATCTCACAATTGGTGACATCGAGCCCCACATCTGGACTGTCAGCATGGAGTCCAATGGGATTCTCTCTCTCCTTCTCTCTCTGCCCCACCTTGCTTGTGCTCTCTGTCTCACTCCCTCTCAAAATAAGTAAACTTAAAAATAAAAGAAAACAATAAGGGGGAGGATTTTTGCAGCAAACTGTCAGACTCTTCAGACATGAGTTCTATGCCTGACCACTTAAAAAAGGCAGCTAAACAGAACTGAAATCCTTCCCTGCTTGAACATAATAAGCAGTTAAGTGCCAAAAGCTGGCCGGGATCAGACTGAGGCCTTATCTCAATTGTGTGCCTTTGTTGGCACTTGAATTTCCTTTGTTACTTCCTACACCCTTCTGTTATCGTGTTATCTTCTGTAGGCATGTTTGTTATGTGGTTTGTCTTCTGTCCTGCTCAGTGAAGCAAGTTTAATCACATGGTGAAATGTCATTGAATTTGGAACCTGAACAGGCTTCTTTATAACTGTGGTTAACTTTGCTTTATGACTGAACAAAGCTGACACGGTGGAAGGACACAATTCGTGTGGTCGCCTTTACAGCATGTCTGTGGTGAAGTTCTTTTCGGGAACTAAAAGCTAGTGTCAGAAAGAACAAGTGAAGGGGAAGCATGGTGTCAAATAAAGATAAATTGAAATTAAAATATTCTGGGGTCAGATCATGCTAGGGCTTGCAGGAAGATTGAGATTTTGGCCTTATTCTTAGAATAACGGGTAAACAAGCGTGTGCAATAGGAACATAATGTTATGGGCATATGTAATTTAAAATTTCCTGGGAGTCATATTTAAGAACATAAAAAAACTTGGCAAATTAATATCAATACTATCTTTTAGCAAACCTACCATATCCAAAATATTATAATCTCAAAAGATAACCAATATAAAAATTGTTAATACATTTTCTTGTAATGTTTGTGACATTTTGTCTATATGCTTACAGACTTAAAATGTACTCTACACTTATAATGCATTTTAACTTAGATGCTAAATTTTCAACAATTAAATGAAATACGACCTATTCCATACTAAAACTGTGTTTAACAAACAACTATTTCATATTGGTTCAATTTTTATGTTTCAATGTCAATTCATGACTATTAAATACAATTAAAATTTAGTTCCCAGCTACACTGGCCACTTTTCAAGTGTTCAGTAGCCACATGTGGCTGGATGCTACCTTACTGTACTATGCCAGAAGAGAAACTGAAGAGGTTTGGGAGTAAAAGTGCTGCAGTGTGCACTTTTAAAAGTTGATTCAAGGTTCTGTGTACAGAATGAAGAGACAAGGTAAGATGAGAGATAAGAGACCATGGTAGGGTCCCCCCCCTAAGGAATGTGGTAAGAAAAGACCTCAGGATAAGGGAAGGCAACATGGCTATGTGTGTAAGTGACATCCCTTATGACCCTATAACATGAGACCACCCAATCAGACCATATGTCTATACATTACCCATATATGGAGACAAAGAAGTAGAAAGTGCATAAAGGACTACACCACCTGGCATTCAGGGCTCAGTTTTTTGGGTATGAAACCAACTGAGCCAGTGCTGGCACAAATTAAGTTGTTTCCTGGAAAGAAAACCTCAGTGTCACGACTGTCTGTGCAAGAAACCCGCTACAAGACAGGATTTGGAAGGCCACTGCAGAGTCCTGGCAAGTGATGGTAAAAACAGAGAGAAGGGAAGAGATACAATCAATATTCCAGAAAGAGACTTTCATTTGGGATAGTGGAGAATTATTTCATTCATTCAGATCTGTCCTTCCACTAAAAACAATCCAAAAAGTGGGATAAAGAATGCAAATATCCTAAAGGCATCAAAGAGCTGAAATGACAGCAAGAAACAGCCAAGCAAAAATTTAAGAGAAAACAGGAACCCGGAAAGAGAGACAGAAAACTAGGGTGGCAAAACTACTTTTCCCTGAAGTCATTTCCCTATCCAGGTATGCCGGGGCTTGGTTTTGGTGGCTTCTCTGGATGGTAGGTGCCATAAGTAAGAGTGTGGCCCAGCCATGGCAAGGAATTTTACAGGACACCCTTCTAATATCAACCTGGGAGTCCCAACTGCCTATATCCCAAAATCGGTGTGCATCAGAGCTCCCAACCCACCACTGTTTGCCCCAAGAGACAAAATCAAGGTCACCTTGGCACTGAGCAAAACAGGATAAAAAAAAAATCTGTCCCTGCAAAGTTGTTACATTTTATTTTGCATATTTTTAGCTCAACTTTAATTGTCTGATTGATAGATGGGCCTTCACTTGCTGAACTTGCTTCAAGATGGCCAGAATTTTAATGTCCCCAAGAACCAGGAGGAGACAAGTACAAATATTTCTTTACCCTAGTTTCAAAAGACTGTCTACAAACATGTTCCAAGGACAATAAGCATTACATAGAAGAAAAAAATAAGCAAAACAAATTAAGCCTAAACACATAAAAAAAACATGACAACCAGCAATGAGAACCAATAGGAATAAAGAAGTAACAAGAAGGAAATAGAATCAAGTTTCCAATATGAGAATCACACACAAATTATGACACAGCCACAAGTAGTATGTTGAAGAAAACTAAAACTGAGCTTGAACATGTCTCCAGGGAACAGAAAAGTATAAAAAATAAACAGGTTAAAAAATAATAAAATATAACTTCTGGAAATGGGACAATAAAATAACCTTTTCAAAATATGTATTCAGCAACAGATTGGAAGCAGTTGACAATTAGTTAATTAGATAAGAAGAACTAATGCAGCACAGAGAAAAGAGATGGGGAAAAACCAGCAAGACTAGAAGAGAATAGAGGATAGTGGAGCAAGCTCTAACATCCTCAATTAAAGTTAAAGGAGGAAAACAGAAAGAGAGTGAGGCACAATTTGTGAGGACTTGATGGCTAAGGACTTTCCAGAATGATGTCATATCAATTAAAGAAGCATAATGAAACCTACCCATAATAAACAGAACAGGACAGACCGATAAAGAGAAACTCACAAGCAGATAGGAAAAAGATACGTTACCCTGATATCTAACTTCTCAGTAGTGACAATAGAAACCAAAAGATATTGTACCGATCTACTCAACATCTAAAAAATATAGTTGCTAGCAAAAATATCCTTCAGGAATTAGAGTGAAGCAGGGCAATTTTCAGACAAGAGAGTTGGCCAGCAACAGGTCGTCACTAGAGGAAATCCTAGTAGCAAAAGAAATGTGTGTAAAGGAGTGAAGGCCAAAAAGATGGGTTACAATATGTAAGCAAATATGAGTGAATCTTAACCATATGCAACAATAATAATCATTGTAGATTTCTGGATATTTTTGATGTGTGATATGCAGTGTATGTTCTTCCTTGTAAGCCTAAAAAAATCTTTTGTGAAGACTCATGGGACTCTTCAATATTTTGAGAACTGGTTTGTGTGGGCATGCTTCTGGATTTGATGTGCTGACATGATAAAATTAGATTCAAGGTAAAATATGGTGGCTCAGGTGACTAGGGTATACTCAGATTACTATGTGTAAGTAATCTACAAGTGAAGGCAACTTTAGAAATATGAACATAGTCGTTATTATCCCATGGTATTTAGCAGAGAAGAATTCCAGTGTTAATTATTTTCCGCTTCATTTTATTTTTATTTTTATTATTTTTTTTCAAAGGTTAAGGATAACTTTTATTGCTACCAAAGGCTTTTGTCATCAGTACATAGTTTTGACTGCAATACCTTCTTCAGACTGCACAGGGAGCTCAAGATCCAGAAATCATTACAAGAAATACCAGTAGGCTGGGAAGGTAAGGGGAATGACTTTCATCAAGAAAATCCTAATACCTTAACATAAATCTAGGGTACTGAATTCAATTATTGCAGTTTATAGACCCAAATCATAGAGCTGTCCCAACATCTAGACAGCCTCCCTTACTCATTATAAATGAGTAAAAACTGATCAGTTACCAAAAAGAAAAAATCTTTACCAAATATTCTTTAATACAATGTCAAAAATGCTTTCAACAAATCTACGAATGTCTAAATTGCATACCACTTTTAATCTTCTATTTAAGATAAACAAAAATGGAAACAATAATTTTGTTTCCAATTAGTTTCAGACAAAGCAAGTTTACAAATTAGGAAGACAACTTCCTTAGACAAAATTAAGTGAGCTAGTCAGAAGAGGGTAGCAGCAGTTCAAACTATCATTTAGTATCAACTCACCAAGTAAGAAACTTGACTTACACACATGCCAGACTCATAGAAGGAAACATTTTGACTCTTTACTACCATTAACGGAAAAATTCTCACAGCTACCAATCCGTCAGAGAGAAGCTGGAAATTGTGTTGATTCAGAAGAAAATATAAGGCAAAACTTTCCATGGCATTTTGGAGAGAAATTTATCCTTCAGCTTTTCCAAGGAGGAAATTAATTCTTAGAAACAAGAGCTTTTCAGAAATCTGCCAAAAGACATGCTCGTGTAATCTGGATGCTTGGAAATCCAAACATATTTTAGCCTTCCGACAGAGCACAGTGCTCAGGCCTGGTTGAGCTCTCTATAAATCATCCAGAAAAGGGGAGCTAGACACGGATCTTTCAGGTACACAGCTCTGACACACAGGGAGCAATTCACAGTAGGAAATACAAATTGCAGCCTTAAAATAAAGAGTACCTTCTGGAGTGTCTGGGTGTCTCAGTCAGTTAAGCACCTGGCTTCAGCTCAGGTCATGATCTCATGGTTGGTGGGTTGGGTTCAAGCCCCATGTTGGGCTCTGTGCTGACAGTTCAGATGCTGAAGCCTGCTTTGAATTCTGTGTCTCCCTTTCTCTCTGTGTCTCCCCCCACTTGTGCTCTGTCTCTGTCTCTCAAAAATAAATAAGATGTTAAAAATCAAAAAAAAAAAAAGTACCTTCTCCTCTGCCTTGGGCATGTTTTCAGGCTGTCCTGCCTGGAGCGAGGTAATTATGGAGGAAGGGGGTAGAACACACAACTCTTGCTAAAGCTGAACTCAGAAAGAAAAAAAAAATTTCATGAGCTCCATCTGGGAGGAGAGAGCAGAGGGGAAAAGTGCTGCTGAGCTCTAAAGATCATGCAGAAAAAAGTCATCAACTACAAACCAGACACAATGACACAATTTATGTGATTTCATAAACCTTGCAGTTTCCATGGGCACCTGAGTGGCGCAGTCGGTTAAGCGTCTGACCCTGGCTCAGCTCAGGTCCTAATCTCACAATTCATGAGTTCAAGCTCCAGATTGGGCTCTGTGCTGACAGCACGGAGCCTGCTTGGGATTCTGTCTTTCTCTCTGCCCCTCCCCAAACTGTGTGCACTCTTTCTCTCTCTCACTCTCAAATAAGTAAAACTTAAAAAAAAAAAACAACTTAAAAAAAAATCTTGCAGTTTCTAGTATTTGTTATTTTTATCATTTCATTTTTCTGTTTACTGTGGCTGCATAACAAACCACTCCAAAGTCAGCGGCATGAAACAACCAGTGTATTATGCTCATAGATTCTGTGGGCTAGAAATTGGGACAAGACACAGAGGACGGCTTGTCTGCACTTCACAGTATTTGGGCCCTCAGGTGGATGACTTGAAGACTGAGGATGGTTTGAAGGTGGGAATCTAGAATCATCCAAGGGCTCATTTGCTTCCGTGGCAGCTTCCAACTAGAGCACCTACATATGGCTTCTCTGTGTGGTCTGGCATCCTCACTCACAGCATGGTGGCCTCAGAGCAGGTGGCATTTTTACTCGGTGACCCGGTATACAAGATAACAATTGCATCAACTCCCGCGGTGTCACTTCTGTTGAGGCGTCACTTCTGCTGTGTGCTATCGATTACAGGCATGTCACAAGCCTGCCAATATCACAAGTGTGAACACAGACTGTCCCCCCCCCCCCATGACAGGCATGTCAGAGACACATTGGAAAGGAGCCTATGAGATGGAAGATATTGTACCTTCTCTGGAAAATGCAGTCTGATGCACTCATCTATTTCACTGTGGCAACTACAGATACAACATATAGAATAAATCATGTCTGTGTGGGAAAATTAACTTTTTAGCAAAACAAGGGAAATAGCTCTGGAATCTCCCCAGGCCATCAGACTCCTGCAGGGGATAACTGAGAGAGCACTAGGGCTGGCCTGGGATGAGAAAGTGACTCCGACAACAAAAACTAGGAAGGCTTGTGACAGACTCGACTGTGCCCTCTTACTGAAGCAGGCACTGTGTGACAGGGTGGGGGGACTCTCATGAGCTTCCAGACTACTCACTTCTGTTCTTTCATATGGATGAGATTTTGGGGTGATGGGGGTCTGGAGCTGACTGCCAAGAAGGAATTCTTGAGATGTCTTTGGTGCAAGAAGGTGATTTTATTAGAGCATGGGGAAGGACCCTTGGGCAGGAAATGCTGCACTAGGGTTGTGTAGAATGACTGGTTCTGTACTATGGAGATGGGGGAGGCAAAGACAAAAGGGAGGCCTACAGAGGGACCTTGATATGCTAAGGAGGACTCCTAAGATACCTGAGGCCTTGCTATTGTCAAGCTAAGGTTGATTTCCCTCCAGTAAAGCATTAACATTAAAACAAAAGGGGGTTCCCTGAGAAATGTTCTACTCTGTATTTGCCTCAGAGTATTTGTGTTAATGAGCTGCAGGTTATAAGGAAATTTAATTTTACTTGCCATTTCCTTCTTGCCTTTGTTCCCCACATCACTAAGGAAGGGAGGGTAATATTAGGGCTCCAGGAAACTGAGTCCACAGGTTTCTGGAGATCAGGCTATTGATATGATTGTCTTTTTCTTATACTAAGACATTTGTAAATTATCTTACATTTGAACATTGTCTCCCTTACATAGAGACCCATGTCCTGCATGACTGTGATCTCTATCAGTTAAGTATATATTTTCTTTCCTTTCCTTTGTTCTTGGGCAGGCAGGAGTGCCTGAAGAATGTCACACCTACCCCACCTGGGGTAGGTGGGGAGTTGTTTGCTGGGTGTCAGCTTGCTTTATGTTCCCTCCTCAATAATGATCTGAATGCACTTCCCCTGGTCTTGATATCCTGAGTAATAAACTCAGGGTACCTTATTTAAGCTAAAATCCATGTAACTCAGTTTAGAGAGCTTGTTTAGCAGAAGACCTAGTGATGTGATCAGGAGGGCTTTACAATCAAAATTCAGGGAAATGCAAGAAGTGTAGATCTGAAATATAAAACAGGAAGTTAAATGAAACTAACACACAGCCCTGTGACTTCTGACGGACTGCCACTAGCGCAGAGAGTCTGGGATGACAAATAAATTTACTCCCTGAATAAAAAGTAATTAAGCTGGTGCCCTCCCTCTCTGCCTCCCTTCCTCCTGTCCTGTTTCCCATAAACCTCTCCTTTCCTGGACTCCCTCTATGTGTCAGTGAAGCCTGATCTGGTAAACTGATACTTAGATCCTTATCCCTTGTTAAACAGATCACATCCCTCTCTCACACCATCTTCAAACACACAACGTTACATTTTCTAGATTCTTCTGATAAAGGAAGTTGAAGAGCTGCAGTCCTCAGGATAAGATTAACTGTTCACATCTATAACAACTCCTCTTTAAACTAGCCACAGAGGAGGGGCACTGGAAGGCCTGTCAGAAAAGGCCCAAAGCCAAGGTCAGTCATCTCAGCTTCCACTTGAGAACAAAGAATGAAAGAGGCTTTAGAGAATGTAGGGACAAAATCCCCTTGTATCACAGTTCTGTCCTGCAGTAACTAAACACTGCTGGATAGAGCTTATACAACCAGTGTCATGTGTCCCTTTCCACCCCAGCTTCATTACTGTAAGACCTCTACATGCAACGAAATATATGGTCAACCAGAAGAGGAAACCACTGAATCACAAGAGATATAAAGAACGATACAACCATGAGAAAATCATTGCAAACTGAGAGATAATTTTTCAGTAGCACAAACAGCATTTCCTTGCCTTAAAACAAAGCTAATGTACCATTGACATTTTGTGTCTTCCCCAAGCAAAGCCCTCAGCCTTCAGGAGCCTCATACCGTGCATTTGTCCTAATGTTCTGGTGATATCCTGAATGGAGAGTCTCAGTCGCTGCAGGGCTTGAAGCAACGAGTCCTGGCTGGGCTGCAAGATGGCATTCACTGCCTGAACAAGTGCCTGAAGAGGAGATTCATTCACTCAACTCATTAACATTCAGTGCACTGAGGTGGAGTGAGCAGCAAAGCTGTGGGAATCTAGAAAGGGGGACCCGTCTGACTGCTGGTCTGTTAGGTAGGGCTCCCTGGGGGCATTCCTAAACTAAATATGCTATGAAGTCTTCCTGAGAGCCAGAATCTTTCTGGGTAACCTTCAGATAGGTCCCTAGTTAAGCCTTTCTGGATCTTTCCCATTGGCTGCTACTTCTTGTACCTCTCAAGGCATAACTCTATCAATTTTGTTTTTTCTTCTGGATTTATCTCATATTATTGATGTGGTCTTGATAACCATTCTCTCTGCCAGGAATACTCACCTACCTCCATTCTCACTTCCTGCTTAATCCCCATACATCACTCAGATTTTACCCTCAGATGTCATTTCCCTTTGCTTGACCCTGCAAGTCTGGATTCGGTTTTAGATGTCTTTTCATGAAAAATACTGTTTTTATTTTCTTGTTACCCTATACATCAGTTCATCTTCTTCTACTGGATGGTGAGTTTCTATGGAGTCCAGAATAGTGTCTGTCTTGTTCCCCCAGACCTACATTACTCACAAGAAACCATGTCTGCTGAATGGATGAATGGTCATTCCAAATGTTGCAGTAGTGTAGGAAAGGGAGATATCTCTGTGGGCTGGAGCTCAGACCTCTTTTCTCAGACATAAACCAAATAGGACAAGGCCAATACTCATCTATATTTATTAGTTCTCTGCAGGGAAAGGGAATTGGTGGGAAGTAAAGCTCAGACTAATTTCTCATTTAAGAAAAAATATGCCATTAAGAAAATACCTTAATCCCAGGTACTGCTGCTTTCTCCACCAAAACAGTCACCAGTATAAAGCCACGCAGGCTTTCTTCCCCAGGAAATGAAACAATGATGTCCAAGTTCCTTGGGAAGGAAATGACCACATGTTTAGAGAAGGTTGGACACTGTGAGTGAGCAAGGCCTAAAGACCACTTCAGAGCCAGACAAATACAAGAGGAAGTAGACTCAAAGAAAACTCCTCTCATCTCTGTAAAACAGCTCTGAGGAGGAGAATCTGCCTCCAGCCCCATTCCAGGGAGGAAAGAGAGCAGACCTATTCAAGGCTATGGTCAAGGACCAAAGGACTCTCAGAGTCTAGCATGGCACCCCAGGAGAACAGCTGAAACATAAGTGGGCAGACACTGTTGATTCTCCACAGGGCCAGTCTGTGCCCCATCACACCATCCCCATCAGGAGCAGACATTCTTAGAGTTGTAGCAACCACAGACAACAGCTAATTTCATGCTCCTTTTTTAGACATGAAACTATGGCTCAAAGAGGCAAAATGGTTTCCCCAAAGTCATGCAGCTGATTAGTCACAGGACCATGGCAGGAGCATTTCATAACTCAAGCTAATGCTTTTTCTCATCAGTGACCATTTCCCCCAAGAACTGTATTACAGAAGAATGACAGCCGAAAGACTGTCATATAAGAATTATTTTTAAATGACCAGTTATACAGATTTGAATATTCCAGATTTCATTCCAATCTACAAAACCTAAAACTTTGCTCCATAGATCACTTCTGTCTCTAACATTTTAAGCATGACAAGAGATGAAAACAAACACAAAAGAAAAATAAGTCAGGAACTCCATTGCGCAGCAGGGTTACACTCATGTGGAAAGTGGCTTCTTCACCCTTCCACTCTCTACCCGTTGAGCTACAGTTTTTATACAGACTGCCTTCATTGAGCTGAGGTTTGGTGATGGGAGAGGCAATGTCAGTTTAGAGGCTAATTTTGCTCTCTGGAGAAAGAGGAGCTTGTGTATGTCTGGACCAAACCTGGCCCATGAGCTCCAGTCCATGGAAAACAAAATATTTCAAAGGGATTCTTCTGTAGCTATAGAAACCACCACCTACAAATCTGGCCTTTCGTACAAGCCATGGTGAGACCAGAGATCTTTTTCAGGTCTCAGACTTCAAAGAATCACAGAGAATTAGAGGATTTGTGACTTTTTCTTTTCTTTTTTCTTTTCTTCTCTTTTCTTTTCTTTTTTTTTTTCTTTTCTTTTCTCTTCTTTTCTTTTCTTGCATTGCACTTTACTTGTTTCATTATGAACAGATTTGAAAATATAGTAAAGAAAATTAGTCCCCTAATCCTTACAAAGCAGAGGTACCATGGTTCGTTTTTGGACTTTTAATTTTTGGCAAACTTCCCTCTAGTCTTTTTTTCAGGCATTTTAATTTTATTTATTTATTTTTTTATTTAAAAACATTTTTTTAATTTAGTGATTCATCAGTTACATATAGCACCCAGTCCTCATCATAACGAGTGCCCTCTTTAATACCGATCACCCATTTAGACCATCCCCCACATTTCCTTCCATCAACTCTCAGTTTGTTTTCTATCCTTAAGAGTCTTTTATGTAGGGGCGCCTGGGTGGCTCAGTCAGTTAAGTGTCTGACTTCGGCTCAGGTCATGATTTCACAGTTGGTAAGTTTGAGCCCCACATCAGGCTCTGTGCTGACAGCTCAGAGCCTAGAGTCTACTTCAGATTCTCTATCTCCCTCTCTTTCTCTGCCCCTCCCTCTCTCTCTCTCGAAAATAAATAAACATTAAAAAATTATTAAAAAATAAAAAGAGTCTCTTATGATTTGCTTCCCTCTCTCTCTCTTTTTTCCTTTCCATATGTTCATCTGTTTTTCTTCTTTAATTCCACATATGAGTGAAATCATATAGTTTGTCTTTCTCTAACTGATTTGTTTTTGTTAGTGTAATACTTTCTAGCTCTATGTCTTTGGAAATAACAAGATTTCATTTTATTTTTAATTTTTGTTTATTTATTTTGAGAGAGAGAGTTCAAGCAGGAAAGGGACAGAGAGAGGGAGAATCCCAAACAGCTCCATGCTCAGTGCAGAGTTCCATGAGGGGCTCCATTTCATGAATGTGAGATCACAACTGTGATATCATGACCTGAGCAGAAATCAAGAGTCAGAGACTCAACTGGCTGAGCCACTCAGGCCCCCCCCCTGATTTCATTCTTTTTGACGGCAGAGTAATATCCCATTGTGTGTGTGTGTGTGTGTGTGTGTGTGCACGTGCGCACGCGCACGTGCGCACATGCTTGTGTTATCTTCTTTATCCATTCATCACTCTGTGGACTTTAGGGGTCTTTCCACATTTTGGCTATTGTTGATAATGCTGCTCTAAACATTGGGGCACACATACCCTTTGAATCTGAATTTTTTAATCCTTTGGGTAAATACCTAGAAGTGCAATTGCTGGATCATAGGATAGTTCTATTTTTTACTTTTTAAGGAACCTCCATACTCTCTTCCACAGTGACTGCACCAATTTGCATTCCCACTGACACTGTAAGAGGGTTCCCATTTCTCCACATCCTTGCCAACATCTGTTGTTTTCTGTGTTGTTAATTTTAGCCATTCTGACAGGAGTGAGGTGGTGTCTCATTGTGGTTTTGATTTGTATTTCCCTGATGATGAGTGATTTTGAGCCTTTTTTCATGTGCCTGTTAGCCATCTATGTTTCCTCTTTGAAAAAATGTCTATTCATGTCTTCTGCCCATTTCATAATTGGATCATTTGGGTTTTTTTATGTTTATTTATTTTTGAGAGAGAGAGAGAGAGAGAGCATTAGCAGGGGAGGAACAGAGAGAGAGAGAAGGAGACACAGAATCCAAGCAAGCTCCAGACTCTGAGCTGTCAGCACAGAGCCTGACATGGGGCTCGAACCCATGAGCTGTGAGATTATGACCTGAGCTGAATTCAGACACTTAACCGACTGAGCCATCCAGGCACCCATGGATTATTTGGCTTTTTAGATGTTGAGTTTGCTAAGTTCTTTATAGATTTTGGATGCTAACCCTTTATCTGATATGTCATTTGCAAATATCTTCTCCCATTCCATAGACTGCCTTTCAGTTTTCTTGGTTGTTTCCTTCACTTCCAAGCTTTTTATCTTGATGAAATCCCAATGGTTCATCTTTGCTTTTGTTTCCCTTGCCTCCAGCAACATGTCTAGTAAAAAGTTGCTGTGGCCTAGGTCAGAAAGGTTTAGGCCTATGTTCTCCTTAGGAAGTTGAGGTTTCCTGTCTCACATTTAGGTCTTTCATCCATGGTGAATTTATTTTTGTGTATGGGGTAAGAAAGTAGTCCAGTTTCATTCTTCTGCATACTGTCATCCAGTTTTCCCAAAACTATTTGTTGAAAAGGCTGTCTTTTTTCCATTGGATATTCTTTCCTGCTTTGTCAAAGATGAGTTGACCATATAGTTGGGGGTCCATTTCTGGGTTTCCTGTTCTGTTCCATTGATCTATGTGTCTGTTTTTGTGCCAGTACCAGACAGTCTTGAGGACTACAGCTTTGCATCAAAGCTCTAGGTCCAGAATGGTGATGCCTCCAGTTTTGCTTTCCTTTTTCAGGATTGCTTTGGTTATTCAGTCTTTTGTGGTTCCATACAAATTTTAGAATTGTTTGTTCTAGCTCTGAGGAAAATGCTGGTTGTATTTTGGTAGGGATTGCATTGAATGTATACATTGCTTTCGGTAGTATAGGCATTTTAACAATGTTTATTCTTCCAATCCATGAGTATGGAATGTTTTTCCATTTCTTTGTGTACGCTTCAATTTCTAACATGAGTGTTCTATAGTTTTCAGAGTACAGATCATTTACTTCTTTGGTAAGATTTATTCCCAGGTATTTTACTGGTTTCAGTGAAATTGCAAATGGGATCAATTCCTTCACTTCTTTTTCTGCTGCTTTATTATTGGTGTATAGAAATGCAACAGATTTTTAGGGCACCTGTGTGACATAGTTAATTGAGCTTTTGACTCTTGATATCAGTTCAGGTCATAATCTCGCAGCTGTGAGATCGAGCCCCACATTGGACTCTGCACTGAGTGTGGAACTTGCTTGGGATTCTCTCTCTCTCCCTCTCTCTCCACCCCTTCCCCCATGTGCTCTCTCTCAAAATAAAGAAAAATTTTTAAAAAAGAAAAGAACTGCAATGATTTCTGTATGCTGATTTCATATCCTGCAACTTCACTGAATTCATGTATTAGTTCTAGCAATTTTTTGGTGGAGTCTTTTGGTTTTTCTACAAAGAATATCATATCACCTATGAATAGTGCAAGTTTGAATTCTTCATTGCCAATTTGGATGACTTTTATTTCTTTTTTTTGTCTGATTGCTGAGACTAAGACTTCTAGTACCATGTTCAATGGTGAGAGTGGATATCCCTATCTTGTTCTTTTTCAACCATTTTTAGATAGTTTGTATAATATACAAAAACTTTAGTATGCTTTCTTTTTTTGTTTACTTGTAAGCTTTTCATTAGTAGGGATTCTAAAGTTAGTGAACAATTTCTGAGAACTTACCTGATTTGCATATTGTCTTGAGGACTACAGCTTTGCAGTCAAATTTCGGTATTGGCAACCACAAAGAGAAAAAGGAAATGATAGAAAAAAATCAGTCTCTAAACTGGATATGTGTTTTGAGGCACATACTTTTGTGTCCAAATGCACACACACACACACACACACACACACACATCCATGCACACTTTGGATGTAACAGGTTGTGACTACACTGTGGGCCTGAAGGAGAACAGAATACTCCACCCCAAATGTTTTGCTTTGGCACACTGATTATTTGAACTAATGTTATATAAGAAAGAGCTGGTACAAGAAGGACACTCTAACTTCCTTTGTTCCCCTGAAAGCAGAAGTAAATCTGGCATGTGAAAGGTACCCTCTCCTTCACAAGGAAAATAGAAGGTATCCTTTCACCTGAGACAGGGAATTTAGGGCTAAGAAACCTGTGTAAACACACCTTCGCTAATTTGCTGTCCTAAGCCCAAATCCCTTTGTCTTGTCAGTTATTCCCAAATGTATTTTTTTCATGTCTAAATGTATAAAAATCTTCCTGCTTTGGTCATTTGTCTGAGTCTCATATTTTATGGGCTGTCACAGGTACAAAATTAAATTCGCTGTTCTTCTATTGATCTGTCTATGTCAATGTAATTATCAGACCAGCCAAAAAACCTAGAAGGGAAGAAAGGAAAAATTTTCCTTCTCTGTAAGTCACTGTGTGACAAAGAGTAAGCTAAATCTCCCCTCACACAAGAGCCCTAGAATATGTAGCCTGTGGCCATCATGATACATTATCTATTCCTTTTATATATTTGTAATTGCCACAAACCCACACTTCTATTTAACTATTGTACACACCTTTAGCATCAGATCAAGTTTCACTTCCTCACCGCGCTGTTTCCTGATTTTTAAAACTGCATTGATATAATTTTTTGAAATGCTTAAGGGTTATTGCTTATGTCCCTCTTTGACATTTGTCTTATTCTTTAACCACATTGGTCCCCTTTGCTTCCATGTCTTCCATTTCTTCACAGCACTTAGCTCTATGCTAGGCATATTAAAAGACTCCAAAGTTAATCACCTGGAAAGATAACTACTAAGCCCCAGACTGTGTCTCCATCTCTGGGATGCAGCCCTGTGTGCTCACTCACTGGGCAACTAGCCCTTTATTGTTGTATTTTTGATCTAACCATTCCAGTCCAGACATTTTTTTTTTCTCTTCAACCTTTTCTGCTTCTCTCTTTCTCTTCGAACCAGCAATCCAGTTTATTCAATATTCAATGCCTTGACCAGAATTATTTCTGTACATATATTTATTATTTCTTTCTGTCCAAATTCTGAGTCAGATTCAGCCACTTTTCATGAAAATATTGGTCACCAATTTTGTTATGAAAGAAGAGATGAAAGGTGAGAGATGAGATGGCCTCCCTTCTTCCAAGCGGCACATGAATTAGTCCTAAAAGCTATATTGTTTATTAAGTGTTTAATCACCTGGAACAGATCCCCATCATCTCCTCTGGCATTCTTGTTTACCCACAACCCTCAAGCTGAGGAAGTTCTTCCTCGCATCTACTCTAAATGTTCCTTTAGCTATTTTATTAAGTTACAAAAGTACTATCTCTTGCATCTACAGCCTGAAATAAATTTGGTTGTAATAATAAAGTTCAAGGGGAAACTTAACACTTCATCTCTTCCACCCTTTCTGACTATTTATTGTTTGTTAAAAAACTCACACATTTCTTCTTTAGACCAAAGCTACCTACATTCCCAGCCCAACTTTCAGAAGACCGAGGTCAGCTAGGTAGAAGAGATAGCATTATTTTTCAAATCCTCAATCCAACTTTCTAGAGCCCTACTCTTAGTTCACCCATAATCACAATCATTTATGATCATTATATCATGATGACTTATTGAAGTCACTGGTCCTAGTTTGACATGAATGGAAGGCATGGAGTAGAATGGGAATTAGGTGAGAATGAATGAATGAAGAAACCTAATTTTATGCAGGAGCTTGAAGGTCAAGTTTAGAAATTCAGACTGGATGTGGAAGCAAACAAGAAAAAGTAGACTGCCCCAAAGTATTCAGAATGGATTGAGAAGAAACTTCTGGGAAGTTTAATTTTTGCACTTGAACACAAGTTCTTGAGAACCATAAAGCAGAAGTAAATATGAACATCTCTAATCAAAAACAGCTAAAAAAGCTAGGGCCTTCCTGTAAGGAGAGGAAAGGGTACAGGACTGCCATTCAGTTTGTTTCTCTGTTCACATCCAAAGCACTCACTCCCTGTCTTACCTTTCTGGATCCCTAGTGGTCCAGTTTGTCAGCACCAAGTCTGCGTGGACCAGGATAGGAGGGATCCCCAAGTTCCTGGAGACTTCAGCAAAGGGAAGGGCAAGATTTCTTGGCAGAACCTTTTAGATATAAATCCAAGAAATTATCATATTCTAGAAAGAAGGCAGCAAGGGAAATCATCATGATTGCCCTTTATTCCAGCCATCCTGTGGTAGAGAAATTACCTGGATATAAAATTGGAATTATCTGAGTGATCCATATACACACACCTCACTCTCATATTTTTTTCTGTTAACATTCTAGTGGATATATTCTTTATGAGTACTATCTGAAAAATACATGAAAATTACTAAGCTGGAACACATATATATATAGATAGAGTATAAAATAATCTCTGAGAACTGACTCTGCAAAGAAGGACATCACCAAATGTTTAAACATAAACCGGGGGTTGAGTTGATGAGCAGTGGGAAAAATATCTCTATCTCTTTATCTATCTACTTACCTATCGACAGAGATGTCTACATAAATATGTATATATGTATATATATATATATATATGTATGTATTTGTGTGTATAAAACGACATATATACATGCATGTGTGTATACACACATTTACATGTGTGTTTATGTGTCAATCAGGAATAGGGATGATATACATGCGTGTGTGTGTATACACACATATACATGTGTGTTTATGTGTCAGTCAGGAATAGGGATGGAGAGGACAGAATACTTCATCTTGTGTGGCAGCCAACTCTGTCCATCACTTCATTAGTCAAACCCAATAATAACTTCAAGGAAGTCACCTCAAGACGGTCCATATTCAACCACTAAGGTATCTGAGGAACACTCTGAAGAGATTTATTTGCCCACAAGTCCAGAAGAACTACTCAGATCTGTGGGGGACAGGTGAGTCTCTATCTGTGGACAGAGTTAAATTGGTTTAGATCCAAAATAACATTCTTATGCTCCCTATCTCCCACTTTCATTTTTATTTCCCCCTTAGATAAAAGTATCTATTAAAGAAGCATTGCTTCTGCCTTTGCTTTCCCTTGGATTTTTAGAAAGACTCGGGACAGAACAGTTTTTTAGGTAAGAAACGAAAAGAACTTTAAAGAGTTTTAAAATTCAAACTAAAGTTTAACTTCCCTGAGTCAGGGGATGAGGAGGGCAATGCAGAAGTGAGGTGTCTATTTAGATAGAGTAGAAGAGGAGATGCAGAGAAAGTTCGAGATGATCCCAGGCCACAGACAGGGTATCCCTGGTAGCCAGGAAGTACATGGACACTCCATGACACTGAAGGCTTCCTCCCCTGTCACTCTTCTCTACCCTTTCCCCAAATCCAGGATTATGGTTCAGAGAACACGAGGGGGAGGTAGGCCCAGCTGGACATTTTGTAGTGTGCCTAGCTTTCAAACCTTTTATATCAGACATACAGTTTTTTTTAATGAGATGTACTGACATTTAAGAACTCTGAAGCGAGTCTCTACCTTCTCTTATCTCCTTTCTCATGTTCCCTTCATTTTCTCATGGGGAGTTTCCTCTGTTTACTTGGAAGAAAATACGCAGACTTAACAGGCGAAGGGCTCAGTAAACCACAGAGTACTGGAACAAGAGTAACTCTGATTCCTGGAAACCGGACACTCAAATGAAATGAAAGGGAGTAGTGCTTTTTTACTGCAGTGTATAATGGGCACAGTGGAGTTCTATTTACTTTATGGGATTGAGAAAATCAAGAGATAATTTATGTGCATAGGAATACAGAATGCTGCAAATATAAGCTCTCATTTTTTTTTATGAGATCTCAGTTCTTGCTTTCAAATGCAACTTGTTAAGCATTCTTGACAGGAAAAAAAATATGAAAGCTAATAAATGGCTACCACTCCTAAAGAAAATTAGCTTCTGAGTCCGGGGAAAAAATTCTCTTATGTAAGTGGGCCATTTGTCCTTCTTTCTATTGACAGCCAAAGAAAAGAATAAGAAAGGGCCTATTTTCCAGGAAAACAGTGTGGGGCCAAGCAGTGAATGTACTTCAGGAGCAACAGGCTTGCCAGAGGACAAGACAGGCATCTATTTTGGCCCCTTACCTCTTTGGGCTGCATCTCTCCTTCCTGCCAGACATACCCCATGGAAATAAAGCTCAGAACCAGGTGTGCCAGGCGCTGTTCCCGGTAACTCTGGAGGAACTGGCAGGTCAGGAGGGGCATCTGTTCGAGAGAATGTCCAGAGATTATCAGTTGCACGGTGAGAATGAGCATGGGGTTTTTTGATGTGCCCAGGTCCATGTGTGAAAGGAGCAGGTTATATTTTAGTAAAGGAACTAAGAGCCTCTGTGCACCCCCCATTTTCCCCGATCTTAGGTCACTGCAGTATCTGAGGCATTTCAGGCGACCTTGCTCAGGAACTACCTAACCACTCCATCCCAACTCCCAAACTGCTCCCAAGGTTGTGCCAGACACTAGTCACCTTCACTGAACTGACAGTGTGTAGAGTGTTCTGGAAGAATTAATTTCCAAGGCTGAGATCATTTATTTCATGGAGTCTACCATGGCAACTTTTACAGCCCTATGTATCAAGGCACCTCTGCTTCCTTGGTATCATTTAACCCTGATAACAAGCCTGCGCTGTGAGTGTTACTTTCCCTGTTTAATTCCCAAGTAAAAAGGGGAACAAGTGCAATTAGGAGTTTGACCAAACCCTAGAGGTAGTCAGCTGAGCTGGGTCAAAGAGTTGTTCAGTCCTTGTCTGAAGCTTTCCAGTGACCCTGGATGGGTGTTTTCACCCCTCCATGCCCTTTTTCTCTCGAAATGTGTCACTAGGGGGTTTACCACACCTTGTACAGAGGTCAATTATTGAGAGCCCTGCCCCGGCAAAACAATTTCTCACTTTTGCCTGGAGCAGCCTTGCCTGTCTTGATTGACACCGACAATGAGCTCCAGCTTCCTGGCACACCCCTTCTTCACTTTGGCTTTTTTCCTCCTTCCTCCCATCTCTTCCCCAGCTGTAGCCACGGCCTGATCCAGATCTTCCCAGGGGCCCTTCTCTGGGTCCTTAAGTGCCGCAAGAGGCCGCGGTGGACTTCTTGTGTATCCCTTTAAGCGCCAGGCACCGCCTGCTGCCTCAGATCCGCTAACCCCTCCCGCCCAGGCTCTCTGCAGCTCGCTTGGGAGCCTCCGTGACGGAATCCTTCCTCCGCTCTCCGCTAGCGGGTAGCCTTTCGGTGTCTGTCCGCTCCGCGCAGCTGAGTGTTCATTCCTCCTAAAAGTTGGCTCCCATTGAATCCCAAATGCAATGCGCTCTAGGCTCGCGTGCGTGCGTGTATGGGGCGGGGGAGATGACTGCTGAGATGTCGCGTTTCAACAGGAACCAGCCTGAGAATAACAATAGTTACTATTAAGCACTTGTTATAAGCTGTTTACTAAAGTGTGTACAAGGCACGATGCTAAAATCTTCCCATGCTGGAAGTTGTTCTATCTTTCCCCAACTCCACAGGACACAGCTGAGTCAGAAAGGGTAAGCGCAGGGTCACAGTGCCAGGAGGGACTGAGCCCGGATGCTACTTCAGTTCTGTCGACAATTGCCCTATTCTCTCAAGTCAGCACTGCCTGATAGAAATATGGAAGCCACACATGTAATTTAAAAATTTCTAGCAAGGACCAAAAGGTTCTTTTTAAAGGGCCCTCTCCAGGCAAGCTTACTGAGAAACCCCGCAGGTGTCTGTATTTGATCCTCTTTCTTTTTTAGGTCGCGGTGCCCTTCATTCTCAGAAAATAGACCACTGCTACAGAACTTATCCTCTAGCCTGGGACCACAACCCACAGGTTGGCAGAGCCCGGGACAGAGCATTCTGAGAAACGTTTCACCTCTTGTCTACCTAGCCAAGAGTGGATACTCTCCCCACCTTGCCCCACCATGGCAGCCTCTCACGACCTTAAAACCCCTTTAAAAGGCGCAGCCTAACACAAACTCGGGCTGCCATTTCGTTTGATATCTGGCTCCTCTCCTCTCTTGGAGAATGAATAAACTCTGTCCTGCTAGTTGCTCTATTCTTTGTACAATTCTTTGTCGCTGGTGCCACCAGCCACCTTAACAAGAGGCGTTTAAAAAATTACTGAAAAGAAACATGAAACTTGTTTTAGTAACATTTTTTCTAGGACAATATATGCATAATATTAACACATAATCAGTATAAAACTATTGAGATAATTTGCAGTCTCTTTTTAGGGTAAGTCTCAAAAATCTAGTAACTTACATCTCAATTTGTCTTAACCACATTTCAAATGTTCAATAGCTATAAGCCCCTATTGGCTACCTACATTGCAGCCAAAGTAAAGGAATGAGGTTCAAGTTGAAAATGTGGCTCTTGGTTAGAGGTTGGTGTTTTGCTTTTTTTTCTTTCTTTCTTTTCTTTTCTTTTTTTTTTTTTTTTTTTGAAATTTCCTGCACATTCCAGAGTCCTTGGGCTCCACTTTCCAAGGAAACACAAAATTTTTTAAACATCGAAATGATTTAGAAAAAATAAACAACAAATACTCTTTGTAATGGAAATTTTCTTCTACAAAAAAGCGATGAAATGGTTAGGGAGAGAATGAGTCAAAAACTTAATGTTTTCCTCAGTTTAAAGTCATCAACTTGATTTCATATTTGTGTTTTATTGTGAGATGGAAAGTAAATACAAAAGTTGCAAAATGCAATCCCATTATACTTTTAATTTTCTTTTCTGGATTATTAATACAGGTTAGCATCTTCCGATGTCACTTGGTTATTTATGTTTGCTATTTTGTAAAATGTCTGTTCATATTTATAGCACATTTTTTTTTAAATGTGGTTGTTTGTCTTTCTGTTTGATTTCCAGGGCTTTATATATACAGGATACAAGTCTTTTTCTCAGTTATATGCGTGATAACATCTTTCAGTTTGTGGCTTGGCTTTTGATTTTTCTTTATAGTCTATTTTGATAAAAAGAGGTTCTATTTTAATGAAATCAAGTCTATCATAAAAATATCCCAATCTTAGTCATTAGGAAGTCTTCCTTCGTCCAAGTACATATTATCTTAAATTCTCTTCTAAAACATTTAATTTCGTCTTTTACATTTAAGTTCTTAATCCATCTGGAATGGATTTATTTTTGTTTATGATACAAGGAGCCAATCTAATCAATGTATTATTTTGCTTTGTGCTGCCATATCATTCTAGCACCATTATGTCCTTCTGATCTATCATTTCCTCCGTGGTATATTAAGATTTTGCATATGTGTGGGTCTGTATTTAAGTTCCATATTAAAGTTTTTGGTCCTCTTTGTTACTGCTGCCCCTATATCATCTGGTCTCAACTTTTGTACTTTTATAATGTCATGATATGTCATGATGACTGATAAGGCAAATTTTCTCACCTTGCTGTTAAATGTACATATATTCATTTATTTGCTTTCTAACATAGCGTAACAAACTAAACATTATTTTACATTTACAACTTCCAAATTTTTTTAAACTTCTTATTAAAAATAAATATGGAATTTTAGCTCCATCATCATGTTAATGCACTTTGGCCACAAGACTACATCCATACGCACACATGCATGCACATATTATTTTAAAAATTCCTTCTTATTTCATAGCCACATTAGCAGTGCTTATTAATATTAACCATACAAAACAAAAGTTGACCATACATTTCATTAATCTTATTGTTTGCCAGTGTTTCTTAAATGCTCAGCTTTGTCTTTCCTGAGTTCTTTATTTTTTTCAAATTTCTATTTAAATTCTAATTAGTTAGGCTACAGTGCAATATTGGTTTCAAGTGTAGAATTCGGTGATTTATCACGTACTTATAACACATAGTGTTCATCATAATAAGTGCCTTCCTTAATACCCATCATGCGTCTAGCCCATCTCCCATCCACCTCCCTCCATCAACCTTGTTTCTTTCTATCTTTAAGAGTCACTTATGGTTAGTTCCACCCTTTCTTTTTTCTTTTTCTTTTTTTTTTTTACTCTCCCATATGTTCATTTGTTTTGTTTCTTGAATTCCACATGAGTGAAGTCATATGGTATTTGTCTTTCTTAGACTGACATATTTTGCTTACGATAATATACTCTAGCTCCATCCATGTCATTGTAAATGGCAAGATTTTCCATCTTGATGTTTGAGTAATATTCATATATATGAATCAATGAGTAATATTCATATTACATATGTAAACATTCATATTGCATATGAATATTCATTATATATATTCATGAATAATCATTATATATGTATACCACATCTTCTTTATCCATTCCTCACTCTATGAACATTTGGGCTCTCTCCATAGTTTGGTTATTGTTGATAATGTTGCTATAAACATCGGGCTATATGCATGCCCTTTGAATCTGTATTTTTGTATCCTTTGGGTAAATACTTAGTAGTGCAATTGATGGATTGTAGGGTAGTTCTATTTTTAACTTTTTGTGGAAACTCCATACTGTTCTCCAGAGTGCCTGCACCAGTTTGCATTCCACCAACAGGGTAAGAGGGTTCCCATTTCTCCTTATCCTAGCCAACATCTGCTGTTTCTTATGTTAATTTTAGCCATTCTGAGAGGTGTGAGGTCGTATTTCATTGTGGTTTTGATTTGTATTTCTCTGATGATGAGTGATGTTGAGCATCTTTTCATGTGTCTGTTAGCTATCTGGATGTCTTCTTTGGAGAAGTCTCTTTTCATGTCTTTTGCCCATTTCTTTACTGGATTCTTTGTTTTTCAGATTGTTGACTTTGGTAAGTACTTTATAGATTTTTGGATATTACCCCTTTATCTGATATGTCATTGCAAATATCTTCTCCCATTCATAGACTGCCTTTCAGTTTTCTTGGTTGTTTCCCTCACTTCCACGCATTTTATCTTGATGAAGTCCCAATAGTTCATTTTTGCTTTTGTTTCCCTTGCCTTGAACAGCATGTCTAGTAAAAAGTTGCTATGGCCTAGATCAGAAAGGTTTCTGCCTATGTTCTCCTATAGGATGTTGATGGTTTCCTGTCTCACATTTAGGTCTTTCATCCATGGCGAATTTATTTTTGTGTGTGGGGTAAAAAAGTGATCCAGTTTCCTTCTGCATGTTGTCATCAGTTTTCCCAAAACTATTTGTTGAAAAGGCTGTTTTTTTTCCCACTGGATATTCTTTCCTGCTTTGTCAAAGATGAGTTGACCATACAGTTGGGGGTCCATTTCTGGGTTTCCTGTTCTGTTCCATTGATCTATGTGTCTGTTTTTGTGCCAGTACCATATAGTCTTGAGGACTACAGCTTTGCATCAAAGCTCTAGGTCCAGAATGGTGATGCCTCCAGTTTTGCTTTCCTTTTTCAGGATTGCTTTGGTTATTCAGTCTTTTGTGGTTCCATACAAATTTTAGAATTGTTTGTTCTAGCTCTGTGAAAAATGCTGGTGGTATTTTGATAGGAATTGTATAATGTGTAGATTGCTTGGGTGGTATAGACATTTTAACAATGTTTGTTCTTCCATTCTATGAGTATGGGATGTTTTCCCACTTCTTGTGTCTTTTTCAGTTTCTTTCATAAGTGTTCTATAATTTTCAGAGTAGAGATCATTTACCTTTTTGGTTAGATTTATTCCTAGGTATCTTATTGTTTTTGGTGCAATTGCAAATAGAACAATTCCTTCATTTCTTTTTCTGCTGCTCTAGTACTGGTGTATAGAAATTCAACAGATTTCCATACGTTGATTTTATATCCTGTGATTTTGCTGAACTGACGTATTAGTTCTAGCAATTTTATGCTGGAATCTTTTGAGTTTCCTACATAGAGTATCATGTCCTCTGCAAATAGTGAAAGTTTAACTTCTTCCTTGCCAATTTGGATGCCTTTTACTTCTTTTTGTTGTCTGATCGCTGAAGCTAAGACTTTCAGTGCCATATTAAATACTAATGGTGAGACTAAACATCTTTGTCTTCTTCCCGACCATAGAGGAAAGGCTCTCAGTTTTTCACCACTGAGGATGATATTAGCTGTGGGTCTTTCATATATGCCCTTTGTGATACTGAGGCATAGTCCATCTATCCCTACTTTGTTGAAGGTTTTTATCAAGAATGGATGCTCAATTTTGCCAAATGCCTTTGCTGCATCTATCGATAGGATCATATAGTTTTTACCCTTTCTTTTATTACTGTGCTGTATCGCATGGATTGATTTTTGAATATTGACCAGCTCTTCAGTCTAGGAATAAATCTCACTTGATTATATTGAATAATTCTTTTAATACTGTTGAATTTGATTTGCTAGTATCTTTTTGAGAAATTTTGCATCCAGATTCATCAGGAATATTGGCCTTCAATTCTCCTTTTTAGTAGGGTCTTTGGATGGTTTTGGAATCAAGTAAATGAACTCATACAATGATTTTGGAAATTTTCCTCTCATTTCTTTTTTCTGGAACAGTTTGAGAAGAATAGGTATTAACTTTTCTTTAAAAGTCTATTGGAATTCCCTTGGGAAGCCATCTGGCCCTGGACTTTTGTTTGTTGGGAAATTTTTTATTACAGATTCAAATTCTTTGCTGGTTATGAGTCTGTTCAAATTTTCTATTTTTTATTGCTTTGGTTTTGTTAGTTTGATGTTTCTAAGAATTTGTCCTTTTTCTCTGAATTGCCCAGTTTGGTGTCATGTAATTTTTCATAAGACTCTTTAATAATTAATTGCATTTCTGTGGTGTTGACTGTGATCTCTCCCTTTTCATTTGTGATTTTATTTATCTGGGTCCTTTCTCCTTTCTTTTTGTTAAATCTGGCTAAGGGTTTATTAATTTTATTAATTCTTTCGAAGAACCAGCTCTTAGTTTTACTGATCTGTTCTGCTGTTTTTGTTTGTTTGTTTGTTTCTATATCATTTATTTCTGCTCTAATCTTTATTATCTCACTTCTTCTGCTGGCTTTAGACTTAATCTGTTGTTCCTTTTCTAGCTTGTGTGTTTGAGACTTTTAATTCTTCTTTAGATAGGCCTGTATTACAAATATACTTCCCTATTAGGGCTGCCTGTTCTGCATCCCAAAGGTTTTAAATTGTTATGTTTTCATTTTCATTTGCTTCCATATGCTTTTTAATTTCATTTTTGATACTCATTCGTTAGTAGGATGTGGTCTTTCCATAATTTTTCGTGTGGTTAACTTCAAGTTTCATAGCATTGTTGTCATAAAATATTCATGGTAAGATTTCAGTCTTTTTGTAATTGTTGAGGGGTGATTCGTGTCCTAGTAAATGATCCATTCTGTAAATGTACCATGTGCATTTGAAAAGAATGTGTATTCTGCTGCTTTAAGATGAAATGTTCTGAATATATCTGTTAAGTCTGTCTGGTCAAATGTGTCATACAAAGCCATTGTTTCCTTGTTGATTTTCTGCTTAGATGATGTGTTGTTGCTGTAAGTGGGATGTTAAAGTCCCCTACTTTTATTGTAGTATTATCAATGAGTTTCTTTATTTTTGTTATTAATTGATTTCTATATTTGGGTTCTTTCAAGTTGGGGGCATAAATCTTTACAATTGTTAAATCTTCTTGATGGATATATACTTTAATTATGATATTCTTTTCTTCATGTCTTGTTACAGTCTTTGGTTTAAAATCTAGTTTTAGTCTAATATAAGTATGGCTAGTCCTGCTTTTTGTGTGTGTGTCCATATCACAAGAGACTGTTCTTTTTCCTCTCCCTTTAAATCTGCAGATGTCTTTAGGTTTAAAATGAGTCTCTTATATGAAACATATATAGGGGTCTTGTTTTTGTTTTCGTTTTATCCATTCTGACACCCTAAGTATTTTTACTCAAGCGTTTAGCCCATTTACTTTCAGATGATTAATGAACGATATGAATTTAGTGACATTATGTTACCTGTAAAACTGGTGTTTCTGTTGACACGCTCTGGTACTTTCTAGTTTTTGTTGCTTTTGGTCTCCCCCTCCCCCCATCCAAAGAGTCCCCTTTATACACCTGGTTTTAGTGGTCACAAACTCCTTTAGTTTTTTTTTTTTTTTTTTTTTTTGGTCTGGGAAACTCTTTCTCTCTCCTTAAAGACTTCCTTGAAAATGTATTCTTGGCTGCATACTTCTCACATTCAACACATTAAAATATCCTGCCATTCTCTCTGCCTTCCCAAGTTTCTGTGGACAGATCTGTTATGAACCTAATCTGTCTTCCCTTGTAGGTTAAGGGCTTTTTTTTTTTCCTTTGCTGTTTTCAGGATTGTATCCTTTTCTGTGAATTTTGTGAATTTGACTATGATATTCCTTTGCAATGGCCAGTTTTTGTTGAATTTAATGGGAGTTCTCTGTGTTCTTGGATTTTTGATAACTGTGTCCTTCTCCAGACTAGGGAAGTTTTCAGCTATAATTTGCTCAAATAAAACTCCTGCTCCTTTTTCTCTCTTCATCTTCTGGGATTCCTATGATAACTGTTATTCCATTTTAATGAGTCTGAGTTCCTTAAATCTACCTTTGTGATCCATTACCTTTGTTTCCTTCTTCTTTTCAGCAGTATTATTTTCTATGATTTTTATCTTCTATATCATTGATCCATTTCTCTGCTTATACCACCCTTGTTGCTGTAGCATCCTCTGGATTTTTGTACAGATTAAAATATTTTTAATTTTGGACTAATTAAGCTTTAGCTCTTTCATCTCTGCAGTAAGGGATTTTCTAGTGTCTTATAAGCTTTTATCAAGTCCTGCTAGTATCCTTATTATTGTTTTAAATTTTGGTTCAGGTATCTTCCTTATATCTGTATTGATTAAATCTCTGTCCATTACATCTTCCTTTTCTTTCTTTTGGGGCGAATTCTTCAATGTCAACTTGAAGGTAAAAAAAAGAAAGAAAGAAAATAAGAGAAAGGAAGAGAAAAGAAAAGAAAAGAAGAGAAAAGAAAAGAAGAGAAAAGAAAAGAAAGGTTGAAAAAAATAAAGGAAGCTAGATTCTAGGTGTATTTTGGTTTGCTTGTCAAGAGAAGCCTGACAGAAAAAAAGAGATAAAAGGTAAAAAATTAAAAAAAAAAATCTCTTTCCATATCCAAAACAAAACAAAACAAGAAAACAAAATGTAATACAAAAAAACAAAAGCAAAACAAACAAACAAAAAAACCTTAGGGAAGCTAGATCTTATTTTCCCTAGAGCTGAAGATTTGCAGCAATCTATGATCCATAGACTTGGTGTGGGCATGGAGTTTGTGTTGGTCTTCTGGTTAAGGGTCCTGATGCTCTGATTCTCAAGTGGATTTGCCCTAATAGAGATGTGCCTGCAGGGTACAGAGTGGCAGGGCTTGGTGTAGCAGCTCTGTCATCCACTTAATGACACTGTTTAGCTCACTGACATCAATCAGTTCTGGTAGGCAAGGGGTGAAAATACCTCGTCCTGCTCTCTTGTCTTCATGGTGGGAAGTTCATGCCTGTCACTCTTCAGGAAGCCCTCACAGACTCACAAATAATCACCCCTCCTATATCTCTGGGTTCCACCAGATACCTGCCTTCACCTTGTCTGTGTCTGAGCTGTCTACCTGCCAGGCAGTGCAGCACTCCTGTGTTTTATCTCAGGCATGGCTGTGTTTCAAAGCTCCACAATTCAGAGACCCTTGTGGCATGGTCCTGCACTCATTCTCTGGGGGATGGTCTTGCTGCACTCTGGCAGGTACTGGCTTGTCCCAGAAAATGCCCATGCCACCATGCTGTGGTTTATAGTTTATGGTAAAACACAACACACAACCAGCACCAGGATTTCCTGCCCTCAACCAATGTCTTTGTTTCTATATTGGTGAATTGGGTACCTCAATGACGTCCACACGATCCTTGGCCCACAGAGAGGCCATATCACTTCTACCAAATGGACTTCAGGCAGGGGAACCAGTTCTCCCTGTGCAACCCAGGGGATCCTCAGACTGCACTGCCTACTCTGGGAGCTCAGTCCTGCTTCCCCACTGGAGCACTGCAAGGCACGAACCTGGCTATGGCACTGACCTCTGAAACTTCAGACTCTGTACTCTGCTGTTTAAAAAAACCTGGCATTATTAAAGCTCTCTCCTTTTTCCTAATCAATGGTTTTAGAGAACACTTATGTGTGCAGTCCCCTGCTCATGTTTTCACTCTTTTTTTTCCTATTCTTTCTCTCTTTTGTTCTCTCTCGTTACTCTCTTGGGTATGAAGTCTTCCCCTCTGCAGCACCTGGGACTTTTTTTCCCCACAAATCAACTCTGCAGTTCCTACCTTCAATGGGTCATTTTTTTCTGGTTGTTGAGGTGCAGCTTTTTTCTCTAAGACTTCTAGTTGATTTCAGGGGTGTTTAGAATGATTTGATATTTGTCTAGCTGTGTTTTGAGGGAGGACGCAAGGTTGAGGTCACCCTATTCCTCCACCATCTTAACCCTCCCTCTGAGTCCTTTATTCTGATTTATATTTGTGATGCTGAAATAATTTCTGAGCATTTGAGACAAGTGTATAGATGGTATATTTTCTTTTTTATTAATTTGACTGATAATTTACTTTCTACAGATGATTGATAAGATCTGAGTTCTAAGTATTTTTTTAAAATTTTATTAATATTCATACATTATCTTTAAAAAGTATCTGTATACACAGATATATATTTATTTTATACTGTTGGTTATAATCCAATGTTGCTTTATTTTTTTGCTTGCTCAAATTGTTTCATATTGGCAACTGGGAGCTCTTACAGGTTAGCTTCTGTATCACATCTGATAATCCCCAAACTTTCATTTTTGTTTGTTTGTTAGCATTCCTTTACTTTCTGGTAGTGCAAGAAGTTTAGGTTCATCTTGTATTTGCCCTGTCCCAAGCTTATAATCAGTTCTTTCTCCAAGGAGCTCTAGTTCCTTTATTGGAGGAGGTATTTATTCTGAAACTGGGTTTGCCCATAGCTAAAAGGGTGCCACTGCTTCTCACAGTGGACAAAGATAGGAAATGTGTGTGTGTGCGCGTGTGTGTATGTGTGTATATGTATTTTATATGTATGTATACATATCATATTAATTTACTCACATATATTTATCTGTTTATCCACATATATAATGATAAACATGAATTTATACTGATGTCTACAACTCTAATCCAGTGCCACATGTTGATTCTAGCCTTCCCCTTTTTCTAATTCATAGCTTTCATCTATGAGTGTGAAATATCATCCACCATCCATATGTTTATCTGTTCAACCTAGTATACCTATAAAGCAGTTTCAAAATTGTTAAGTTGTACCCCACAAAAAATAAAATTTCCAACTAGAGTATAGTGATTATATATAGTTTCTCTTTAGTTCAACTATATAAATTCCAGCCATAGCATCATTTACCACAATGGCTTAAGTCAGCCTCTTCCCACTCCCCATTCCCCACCTCCCATGATGTCAGACACCTGGAGTACAGTTACATTTGTTTTTTCATGGCCTGCATTCCATCCCAAAGTCCCCCCAAATTCTGGTTAACTGTTTTTTTTTGTAATTTGCATACAATTCACTCCTTATGATATACGATTCTATGATTTTTACAACCATCTGAGTACCACACAGAACAAAACAGTTATATCATCCTAAAAATTCTCCTTCTGTAGTCAACCACTCACTCTTTTCTCCTCAGTCCTTGGTTACCATTGATCTGTTTGCTGTTCTTATAATTTTGTCTTTTCCAGAATGTCATTTGAATGGAATCACACAATATGCTGTCTTTTGGGTCTGACAAGTTTCATTTAGCAAAATACATTTTAGACACTTGATAACATTCCCTTGTATAGATAAAACTCAGTGTCTCATCTAGTCCAGGGCTCTATAACAAAGTACCATAGATTAGGTGGCTTATAAATAATGGAAATTTAATTCTTACATTTTCGGAGGCTGGAAGCCCAAGATCAGGGTGGGGTGCCAGCATGACTATGTTCTGGTGAGTGTCCTCTTCTGTGTTGTAGGCTGCTGTCTTCCTGTTGTATCCTAACATTATAACAAAAGAGAGCCAGAGAGCACTCAGGGATCACTTTTATAAGTACACTAATCTTATTTATGAGGGTTCCACACTTATGACCTAATTACATTCTGCATTGGTCAATTTTATGTGTCGGCCAGGCTAAGGGATGCCAAGATAATTGGCAAAACATTATTTCTGGTTATGTCTCTGCAGGCGTTTCAGGAAGAGATTAGCATTTGAATCAGACTCAGTAAAGAACATAATAGTCACCAATTCAGTTGGGGATCATTCAACATATTAGGACCTGAATAAAACAAAAAAGTGGAGGAAGGATGAAGTTTCTGTCTGCTTAAGTTGATACAGCCATTTTCTCCTGGTTTCAGATATCAGTACTCTTGGTTTTTGGACCTTCAGACTTAGACGGGGACTTATACGGTTGTCTTCCTTAGTTCTCAGCTCTCCTGGGCCCCTAACTTGCAGGTTGCAGCCTCTATAGTCATGTGGGCTTATCCCTTCCAGTAAATATTTTTCTCTATGTCTCTTTATATTTTATTGATTCTTTTCTCTGGAGTACCCTGACTAATTCACCTCTCAAAAGCCTCAATACCGTCACATTGGGGATTCATATTGCAGCATATATGTTTGGAGGCAATACAAATATTCAGACCAAGTACTCAGTTCAATCATTCTCCTGTTGAGAGACACGCTGTTGTTTCCAGTTTGGGGATTATTACGAATAAAGTTTCTATAAACGTTCACAGACAAGATTTTCCATAACTTTTTATTTTACTTGGGTAAATACTCAAAACGTGATTTTTGGGTCATATGGATAGTTTATATTCACCTTTATAAGAATTTGCCAAACCATCTTCCAAAGTAGCTGTACCGTTGTTTGCATTCCTACCAGCAAAATGAGTAAGTATCTCTTTTGGTACATATCCTTACCAGTATCTGATAATGCTGAACTTTCTTTTTAATTTTAGTTGTTCAAAGAGTTATTAAATTGTCTCTTAATACTTATTATTATAAAAGTCCTTCATTGCTCTCTAAGTAGCCTAGTTATGTTTTTATTGTTTCCTGATTAAAACTTGCAAAATTTCCTTCTTATTCTAGAAAATTTGAAATTACACTAAGATATCTGTATGCATCTCTCCCAAACCCCATTGTGTTCTGACAAAATACTCAATTATTTCATAAGATCTGAAAATTTTTGTTCTTGCATGCTTGAAGATTCGCTTTTACTCCATGTATATTTCGCTTTGGGAAATGTCTCTTTTGTAAAATTTGGATCATCCATTTCTCGTTTTCATATACTTTATTTTTCTGATAGTTGGCGTTTCTCTAAATTTTGCTTTATACTTTACAAAAAGTCTATTTTTTCTATAATCTATGTGTCTCTGATTTATTTGAGTTTATATTGAGTTTTGTTTATTTCTTTGCTCCCCGATGGTTCCTTTTACATATAACTTAACTTATTTTTATAAAGTAAATACACTGGACACATTAATTAGAATTTTAGAAACATTGATTCCATCCAGCCTATCCCAGACTCCACGTTGCTTCTATGCCTTGTTACTCTGACATGGTAGAGGGAGGCTACGGAGGCTCAATTTGCTTTGGTTGAATGCTTGGCATGTGTACCATAGACTCTGATATAATTTCCTTGATATGATACATTTTTTAAAGTTTTTATCCATCTTTGATACTTTCTCTTCTTTTCCTGCATTTAAAGATATTTTCTTATTTTTCTTCTTCTTTTTGTATTTCTTTGTCATATTGATAAGACTTTATGCAGCAAGAAAATAAATTCTTAGGTTTAATTTGCCATCTTCATAAATGTTGAATACAGTCTCTTGCATGTCTTACAGGATTTCCAATCTTGTGCCTGCACTTAGCAGACATTTAGGAACTATATTTAAATGCATTAGTATTAATAGATACTAAATATGTTTAAGTCATTGATGGAGACTTTGGGAGAATGGAAAACCTTTCTTATATCTCTGAAACCACATAGCATTCCAAATAGGTGGGGTTAAAGCTGATGGAGAGGAGACTAGATGGAAATATATATTGAGCACTGGGAAATGGCAGGGAATACAGAAGTTGTTTCAAAACCATGTAGTTCCCACAACAATTCTATGAGAGCAGAATTCAATAAATAAGAAAGCAGATTATATGGGTAAAGTAATCTGTTCACAAGTTAGATAGCTACTAAGTGATAAAACCAAGATTCAAACTCAGGTGTTTCCAAATCAAAGTCTACATTCTTCCTGTTACATCTTCTTAGTATTATTGTGGGGTAATATCAGTACTCTCAGGACCAATAAGTTTCATTGTTTCTTATTCACTCTTGGGAAATATTGCTTCTCTTATCAATTATTTCTGCAGACCTACCAACCCTGACTTTAAAATTCAGCAATTCTCTTGATTCAAATATTCTAGAAGACCAGGATGATAAAATTAAGGCAGAGGAGCCCTGACCATGTGACATGCAATGAGGACACTGAGAATTTCTATGCTCAGCCTTCTCCAGCTAGACCTTTTCCATCAGCTGCCTACAATTCCCAACTGGACTGGCTTAACTTCTTTAAGCAAATATTTGTTAAGGGCTTAATATGTTCCAGAAATTGTTTTGTGCAGACTCCAGAAATTCTAGGGAAATACATGTGTCATATTAAGAAGTAGTCATTCCACTCTTTAGGAAAGGTGATGTACCTTTGTTGGTAATCTCAATGGCAACATTTGGTGTACCCGGGTCAGTTGACTTACTTTCACGCATAGAGAAAACAGTAGTGTGGAGATGAAAATAGGAAAGCGAGAGGAAATTAAAGAGAAGAATAAGAAAAAGGTATACCTTGTTCACTTGAGCTTGAAGCTGGTGACTTTCAATCAATTGAGGAAGTTTGTTAGCAATTTCCATCCAAGGCCTATAATGATCTGGAAGTTCTTTCTGCATTCAAAATAGAAACATCTCAGTATTTTTAACCTCTCTGGCAAGCAGCATCAGGGTAGTAGCTACTTTAATATTTCAGTCTTAAAGTAGAATTCAGGTCAGTTCCGTTGAACAAATATTGAGAATTCACTCCATGCTGGGACTTATGCTAAACACTGCAAACACAGAGATGACTGAAATACAATCCTTGAGATTAAGGACCATATGGTCTAGTAAGGCAGAAAAAAACATAGATATATCCCAATGCAGTGTATTATGTTCAGTTACTGACATGTATAAGCTTAATAACTTGCAAAGAAGAGGAATTGTTAATTCTGTCAGTGGTTGTGGGATATTAACGGGAAGTATTTGTAGAAATATGAGGATTGTAGCCAGTATTAGAGTCTGAAAATGACCTTGGTACGTGGCAACTTGAAAATGGGAAAGAAGTAAAAGAGTAGATAAATAGAGATAACTCCTTGGGACTGCAGATGGTTCAGTGTTACTGAAATATAAAGTTTAAGGGAAAAGGTGATGGCAGATGAGACTAGAAAATCATATCAAATGTGCTTTTAATAAAGTACATAAGAATTTTCTTTTAGTGTTGAGGTTGCATGGTTTGATTTGAATTTTAAACACATAATTTTGTTTATAAGATTTGAAGATATAAAGTCAGATTAGGAAGACATTGAAAAACTATAAGAAGTCTAAATTCATTACAGACAATGAATTTAGAAAGGAAAAGGCATGTATTCAAGAAATACTTGGAAAGTAAAATTAAAATGATGATATGATCAAATTTAGAAGTGGAGACTAAAGGCATGAT
This sequence comes from Paguma larvata, assembly GCA_030068075.1. NCBI lineage: Eukaryota > Metazoa > Chordata > Mammalia > Carnivora > Viverridae > Paguma > Paguma larvata. Next base: position 4,276,113 of record CM057823.1, read on the forward strand.
GACTTCTAGTCCATAGCATTGCCTGTGTTGGACCTATGGTTTAGCCAAGTAGAACAGAACAGCAATCCTAACTCCATACCAGGAAATGACACACTGTACGTACTACTACAAGTAAACTTTTATTGGAATACAGCCACATTCATGTGTTTACATGTTGTCTACGGCACTTACACAATACAGCAGCAGAGTTAGGTAGTTGTGACAGAAAAAACACGCAAAATTCAAAGTATTTACTATTTGGCCCTTTACGGAAAAAGTTTGCCACCTCCTGATCTATCGCCATGGTCTGATTTTGACCTCCCTTTTCAGTGTATAAACTGTACGACTGAATGTTGTGTTTCTGGGTTAAAAAGGAGAGGTCTTAAGGATGATTGCCATGTTTATGAAATACATAACCGAGTGAATTGATAGGAACACAAATTGAAACAAAAATGCAAGGGGATGTTAAGGAGAGGGCAGAAAAATAGTAAATTTATTTTTTGATATATACAGCCTAAAATGTCTGTGAATATCAAGAAATGGCCACATATTGGGCAGGTGCATTTACAGTCTGAAGTTCAGGAAAAAATTATTAGAAATACATAGTTGGGAGGCATAACTGCAGTAAAAACTTTTCGTGTACTTCAAACCACAAGAGTATATAAAGAAAGTCACTTGGGAGAAGTCACAAAGTGAAAGGAGAAGACCAAGATTGGCACATTGGGGAATTTTGACAAGGCAGGCAGAAGAACTGAATCCAGCAATACAGATCAACAATAAGTTCAAAGAGTCAGAATGGAATCACCCTAAAGAAATCAAGATTAGATTTCAGATAAGAAGGGGATCATTGGAAGGTCAAATGTATCATTAGATTATTAAAGACACTTTCTGAGAAGGGCCAGGATGGTGGAGTAGCATGGAAGTTTTTTGCCTCTCTAGTCCCTGAAATGCAGCTAGATCAACACCAAACCATCTTGCACACCTAGAAAACTTGATCTGAGGATTAACACAATAATCTGCACAACTTGAACCAAAGACCCCGGCAGGTAAGGAGCATGGAGAGAGGAACTTAGGGAGAGACAAGCTGCAGAGGGTAGAGAGCTGTTTTCGCTTGTGGAGAGAGGATGGAGACAGAGGGAAGAGTACAGTAAAAGCACCCCCTACCCAAAAGCATCTGGAGAGAAAGAGGAAGAGTGGAAACAGCCACAATGGACTGTACAAAAAAGGGAGAAAGGAGAAATGAGATGGTTTAAATTACATTAAGGCTATAATCAAGGGCAGCACAGAGTCTGAAACTCTGCAGCTTGATACCCGGAGGAGCCCTGATGGAAAGGGCAAATCCCCAGGAGCAGAGAGTGAGGTCAGAGGGGTCCTCGGGTCACATGGGGAAAGGTGGTTCCCATGCTGGAAGGACATTTGGTAGAGACTGTGTGGCTTCACCACAAGCAAAGGTCCTAGCAGACCCAGAGAACAGCCACACTCACTGGTGTTGGAACAAGGATGTTAAGGATGAAGCCTGGTGCCAGATGTGCATTGTGAGTACCATAATCCCTGAAACGCTACTCCTACATGATCACGCCAACATTTTCTGGGGCAGGCTGACACCCAGCCACAGTCTCTGGGCATACCTGGTCATATGGAATCATGGTCACACGAACATTCCATGGGGCAGGCCAGCACTTGGCCATTGCCCAGTGAGACCCTCCTCCAGAGCGTCTGAGCCTATTAAAGCCACAGGTCCCTCAGAAATGAGGAATTTGGAAACAGCCCCATCTGAGATAAAATTTGGGAGAGAGGTGCCATCTGGCAGGCTGATGGTTTGGTTGAGGACAGCGTAGAAAGGGGAGTGGGCTGAAGCTGGAGAAAAGGAGGGGTGCTTAATTGTCTGGGGAGGAGAGCACAGAGTTCTGAAATTAGAGACTGGGTAGCTCGGTGATACCATTTTCTCCCTCTCCTATGTATGCACATACACACTTACAGGCGCCACAACAATCCACCCAAGTAAACTAAGCAGCGCCATCTAGTGGAGAATGGAGCCTTTACATCAAGCCCTGCTCAACTGGCCAACCACACTCTTGATGAACACAAGTCTCTCTGCTTAATTTATAGACTATAAAGTGCTTCACAGTTTGACTACTAGGGGAAACTGTATGTAATTCCAATCGTAGTTTTTCTGTTCGCTGGCCCATCTATTCATTTTTATCTCTTTTTCTTTTCTTATTCTTGAATATGGAAAGAGAAAAAAATTATTATTTTCCGTTTTTATAAAAAAAGTTTTCTTTAATTTTTCTACTATAGTTTTTTTTAATTTTAAAAATTCGATTCTACTTTCATCATTTCATTTTATTCTATTTTACTGTGTTCATTTTTTTTAATTTTCAAACGTTTTCCCTTCTCCTCTCCTGTTTTTTCTTTTCTTTCCTTTTTTTCTCCATTCAATCAAACTTCTTTCAACAACCAAACCAAAACAACCCAGGACTTAGCATCCTTTATTTGATTTTTTTTGTCCTGTTTTTAATTTTAATTTTTTAAATTTTATTAATTCCTTTTCTTTCTTCAAAATGATGAAATGAAGGAATTCACCCCAAAAGAAAGAACAGGAAGAAATGACAGCCAGGGACTTAATCAACACAGATACAAGCAAGATACCTGAACCAGAATTTAAAATCATAATAACAAGAATAGTAGCTGAGGTTGAAAAAAGCACAGAATCCTTTCCTGCGGAAACAAAAGAAGTAAAATCTAGTAAGGATGAAACTAAAAATTCTATAACTGAGATGCAATCTAGGATAATGCCACAGCAGCAAGGACGGATGAAGCAGAGCAGTGAATCAGCAATATAGAGGACAAACTTATAGAGAATAATGAAGCAGGAAAAAAGAAGGCAAAAAAAGCACTATATAAGAATTAGAGACTCATTAAAAAGGAATAACATTAGAATGATAGGGGTCCCAGAAGATAGAGAGAAAAAGGGGTAGAAGGTTTATGTGAGCAAGTCTTAGAGGAAAACTTTCCTGACCTGGGGAAAGACATGGACATCAAAATCCAGGAAGCACAGAGAACTCCCATTAGATTCAACAAAGACCGACCATCAACAAGACATATCATAGTCAAATTCACAAAATACTGAGGCAAAGAAAGAATCATGAAAGCAGCAAGGGAAAAAAAGTCCTTAACCTACAAAAGAAGACAGATCAGGTGCACAGCAAATCTATCCACAGAAACTTGGTAGGTCAGAAAAGAGTGGCAGGATATAACCAATGTGCTGAATTAGAAAAATATTCAGCCAATAATTATTTATCCAGCAAAGCTTATTCAAAATAGAAAGAGAGATAAAAATTTTCCCAAACAAAACTTAAAGGTGTTTCTGACCTCTAACTATCCTTGCAAGAAATTTTAAGGGAGACTCTCAAATGGGAAAAAGATGGAAAAAAAAAACAACACAAAAACAAAACAAAGACCAAAAACAACAAAGACTAGAAATGATCAGAGAACACCACCAGAAATTCCAAAACTATAGGCAACACAATGGCAACAAATTCATATCTTTCAGAACTCACTCCAGATGTCAATGGACTAAATGCTCCCATCAAAAGACATAAGGTAAACTCACCAAACTCCACACCCGAAAAACAAACAACCCAGTGAAGAAATGGGCAGAAGATATGAATAGACACTTCTCCAAAGAGGACATTCAGATGGCCAACAGACACATGAAACGATGCTCAATGTCACTCATCATCAGGGAAATACAAATCAAAACCACACTGCGATACTACCTCACACCAGTCAGAGTGGCTAAAATGAACAAATCAGGAAACTATAGATGCTGGCGAGGATGTGGAGAAGTAGGCACCCTCCTACACTGTTGGTGGGAATGCAAACTGGTGCAGCCACTCTGGAAAACGGTGTGGAGGTTCCTCAAAAAAATGAAAATAGAGCTACCCTATGACCCAGCAATAGCACTGCTAGGAATCTACCCAAGAGACACAGGAATGCTGATGCATAGGAGCACGTGCACCCCAATGTTCATAGCAGCACTTTCGACAATAGCCAAATCATAGAAAGAGACCAAGTGCCCATCAACTGGCGAATGGATAAAGAAGATGTGGTACTTATATACAATGGACTACTACGTGGCAATGAGAAAAAATGAAATCTGGCCATGTGTAGCAACATGGATGGAACTGGAGGGTATTATGTTAAGTGAAATAAGTCAGTCAGAAAAAGACAGATACCATATGTTTCCACGAATAGGTGGACTTTGTGAGACTAAGCAAAAACCAGGGGGAGGGGAAGAGGGGAAAGGAAAAGAAGACACAGAGAGGGAGGGAGATAAAACATAAGAGACTCTCAAAGACTAAGAAAAAACTGAGGGTGAGGGGGATGGGGGGGAGGGGGTGATGGGCATTGAAGGGGGCACATGTTGGGATGAACACTGGGTGTTATATGTAAAACAATTTGAAAATAAACTATTGTAAAATTTAAAAAAAAGACATAAGGTAACAGAATGGATAAGAAAACATGATCCATTTATATGCTGTTTACAAGAGACCCATTTTAGATATAAAACCATCTTCAGCTTGAAAATAAGGGGATGGAGAACCATCTATCATGCTAATTGTCACCAAAAGAAAGCTGGAGTAACCGTACTTATATCAGACAGTCTAGATTTTAAAATAAAGACTGTAACAAGAGATGAAGAAGGGAATTATATCATAATTAAGGGGTCTATCCACCAAGAAGATCTAACAATTGTAAACATTTATGCTCCAAACATGAAAGAACCCAAATATATAAATTGATTAATCACAAAAATAAAGAAACTCATTGATAATAATACCATAATAGTAGGGGACTTCAACATCCCGCTTACAGCAAAGGAAAGGTCATCTAAACAGAAAATCAGTCAGGAAAGGATGGCTTTCAATGATACACTGGACCAGATGGACTTAACAGATATATTCAGTATATTTCATCCTAAAGCACCAGAATACACATTCTTCTTGAGTGCACATGGGACATTCTCAAGAATAGATCACAAAGTGGAACACAGATCACCCCTCAACAAGTACAAAAAAATCTAGATCATACCTTACAATTTTTCAGATCACGATGCTATGAAACTCGAAATCAAGCACAAGAAAATTTGGAAAGATAACAAGTACTTGAAGACTAAAGAACATCCTACTGAAGAATGAATGGGCTAACCAAGAAGTTAGAAAGAGAAAATTAAAAATTAAAATTACATGGAAGCAATGAAAATGATAACACCACAGCCCCAAACCTCTGGGATGCAGCCAACATGGTCATAAGAGGGAAGTAACACAGCAATCCAGACCTTCCTACAAATGGAAGAAAGGTCTCAGATACACAACCTAACCTTACACCTTAAAGAGCTGGAAAAAAAACAGCAAATAAAACCCCAACCCAGCAGAAGATGGGAAATAATAAAGATTAGAGCAGAAATCAATGCTATTGAAACCAAACAAAAACCAAAAACAGTAGAAGAGATAAATGAAACCAGGAGCTGTTTATTTTAATTAACAAAATTGATAAATCTCTAGCCAGTTTGATCAAAAAGAATCAAGGAAAGGACCCAGGTAAATAAAATCAAGAATGAAAGAGGAGAGATCACAACCAACACTGCAGAAATACAAACAATAAAAGAATATTATGAGCAATAATACACCAATAAATTGGGCAATCTGGAAGAAATGGACAACTTCCTAGAAACATCTAAACTACCAAAACTGAAACAAGAAGAAATAGAAAATTGACAGACCCATACCAGTAAAGAAATCAAATTAATAATAAAAAATCTTCCAAAAAACAAGAGTCTAGGGCCAGATGGCTTTCCAAGGGAATTCTACCAAACATTTAAAGAAGAGTTAACACCTATTCTTTTGAAACCATTACAAAAATAGAAATTAAAAGAAAATCTCCAAACTCATTCTATGAAGCTAGCATTACCTTGATATCAAAACCAGACAGAGACCCCATTAAAAAGGAGAACTACAGACAAATTTCCCTGAAGAACATGGATGCAAAAATTCTCAACAGAGTATTAGCCAACTGAATCTAACAATACATTAAAAGAATTATTCACCACGAACAAGTGAGATTTATACCTGGAATGCAGGACTGGTTCAATATCTGCACAACAATCAGTGAGATACATCACATCAATAAAATAAAGGACAATAATCACATGATCCTTTCAACAGATGCAGAGAAAGCATTTGACAAAATACAGCATCCTTTCTTAACAAAAACCATCAAGAAAGTAGGGATAGAAAGATCATACCTCAAGATGATAAAAACTGTGTATGAAAGACCCACCACTAATACCATCCTTAATGGAGAAAAACTGAGAGCTTTAACCCTAAGGTCAGGAACAAGACAGGGATGTCCACTTTCATCACTGTTATCCAACATTGTATTGGAAGCCTTAGCCTCAACAATCAGACAACATAAAGAAATAAAAGGCATCCAAATTGGCCAGGAGGAGGTCAAACTTTCACTCTTCACAAATGACATGATACTCTATATGTAAAACCCAAAAGATTTCACCAAAAACTGCTAGAAGTGATCCATGAATTCGGCAACATTTCAGGATATAAAACCAATGCACAGAAATCAGTTGAATTTCTATACACCAATAATGAAGCAACAGAAAGAGAAATCAAAGAATCAATCCCATTTACAATTGCACGAAAAACCATAAAATACCCAGGAATTAATCTAACCAAAAAGGTGAAAAATCTATACACTGAAAACTATAGAAAGCTTATGAAGGAAATTGAGGAAGACACAAAAAATTGGAAAAATATTCCATGTGGGCTCCTGGATTGGAAGAACAAATATTGTTAAAATGTCAATACTACCCAAAGCAAAAGTGAATATTCAATACAATCCCTATCAAAATAACACCAGCATTCTTTACAGAGCTAGAACAAAGAATCTTAAAATTTGTATGGAACCACAAAAGACCTCAAATAGCCAAAGCAATCCTGAGAAAGAAAACCAAAGCTGGAGGCATCACAATCCAGAACTTCAAGATGTATTATAAAGTGTAATCATCAAGGCAGTATGGTACTTGCACAAAAACAAACACTCAGATCAATGGAACAGAATAGAGAATCCAGAAATGGACCCACAAATGTATGGCCAACTAATCTTTGGCAAAGCAGGAAGGAGTATCCAATGGAATAAAGACAGTCTTTTAGTAAACGGTGCTGGGAAAACTGGACTGCGACATGCAGTGAAATGAACCTGGGCCACTTTCTTACACCATACACAAAAGTAAACTCAAAATGGCTGAAAGACCTAAATGTAAGATGGGAAGTCATCAAAATCCTAAAAGAGAAAGCAGGAAAAATCTTCTTTGACCTTGGCCACAGAAACTTCTTACTCATCACATCTCCAGAGGCAAGGGAAACAAAAGCAAAAATGAACTATTGGGACCTCATCAAAATAAAAACTTCTGCACAGTGAAGGAAACAATCAGCAAAACTAAAAGGCAACCAACAGAATGGGAGAAGATATTTGCAAATGACATATCAGATAAAGGGTTAGTTTCCAAAATCTATAAAGAACCTACTAAACTCAACACCTGAAAAACAAATAATCCAGTGAAGAAATGGACAGGAGACAGGAATAGACACTTTTCCAAAGAAGACATCCAAATGGCCAACACAGACATGAAAAGATGCTCAACATCACTCATCATCAGAGAAATACACATCAAAACCACATCGAAATACCACTTCACACCAGTCAGAGTGGCTAAAATTAACAACTCAAGAAACAATACATGTTGGTGAAGAACACTCTTGCACTGTTGGTGGGAATGAAAACTGGTGCAGCCACTCTAGAAAACAGTGTTTCTCAAAAAATTAAAAATAGAACTACCCTAAGACTCAGCAATTGCAATTGTACACTAGTTATTTATCCAAGGGATACAGGTATGGTGTTTCAAAGGGGCACATTCATCCCAATATTTATAGCAGCACTATTGAACATAGCCAAAGTATGGAAAAAGTCCAAATGTCCATTGACAAGTGAATAGATAAAGAAGAATTGGCATATATATACAATGGAGTATTACTCGGCAATCAAAAAGAATGAAATCTTGACATTTGCAACTACATAGATGAACTAGAGGGTATTATACTAAGCTAAATTACTCAGTCAGAAAAAGACAAATATTATATGACTTCACTCATATGAGGACTTTAAGATACAAAACAGATGCACATAAGGGCAAGGAAGCAAAAATAATATAAAAACAAGGAGGTGGACAAAACATAAGAGACTCTCAAATATAGAGAACAAACAGGGTTGCTGGAGGGGGTGTGGGTGGATGGATGGGATAAATGGGTAAGGGGAATTATGGAAGACACTTGTTGAGATGAGCATTGGGTGTTATACCTAGGGGATGAATCACTGGAATCTATTCCAGAAATCACTATTGCACTATATGTTAATTAACTTGGATGTAAAGAAGCAAACAAACAAATAAGAAAGTTAAAGAAATATTGTCCCCCTTGAAAAAAATTAAGAAGTCACTCACATGTATTGTTCTTCTATATATATAGCATAGAGATTTAGGTCAGGGTCATGGGTGCAGGGATCGAATTTTAGTGCATTGAGAAAGTTAGAACATAGAGACCAAAAGCACTAATTATTGTCCTTAGGAGAGTCACAGGGCATTAGCGAGGGGGCATATGGGCTTGAGAGCTATCTCAATTTTCAAATGAGAACCTTGAGCCTTTAATCTCATATTGCAAGAGGAAGAGTTGAAGATAAAGGACAAAGAGGAGTAATTGCAGGCAAAACGTCACAGAGGAAGGGGAGAAGGGAAGTAAGAGCCCAAATGGAGCATCTGGCTTTGGAGTGACAAAAAGGAGAAAACCTGGAATTTGAGGGAATTTGCTTTTTATGAACTTAATTTCTCACCAAATCGTAGTGAAAATCACTTGAAGAAAGAGGTTGGTGTTAAATTAACTACAGAGGGCAGAAGAAACAGGAAATTAAACATAAAAATACAAATACAAACAATACAAGTTACTCTATATTATATTATGCATATTATACTATATTAAAATAATTTATAAGACCCAGCCCAGTTTGGAAAGTGTAAGTTTGGAGAGTTATAGAACTGTAAGCTGTGTTCTTTTCTGATACATAAAAAAAAACTGTTTCACATTATTTCCACATGGGAGAAATAAGGGAAAAATTTTCTTTTTATATTTCTGTGTTTAGAATGACCTTTCCTGGTCAGAAAATGTCCATCTCTTTGTGTGCTTTCTATTTGTTTTCATTTCCTCACTCCCTTACGCTTTGGGGGCTAACGATAGTCCTTTTTCACTGACACCATCACTACTATCATTATTCTCAGCACAACTGAGCAAACACATGCAATTCTGGATTTAATTTAATATGTAACACATATAGGGATGATGTAAGGTAATACCCATAGCAGCTGTAGTTTCTTACTTGGCCAAGAGATTTCTTATTTAAGTGTAAGCTTTCAACTTCAGTGAAATCTTACCATATCAAAAAATGTTAGAAGAAAGGATTCCCTTTGGTGTTTAGTCCTCTACTTAAGGAAATACCTGTTGCAGTTAGAGTTTATCTTACATTTTTCATCTTCATATTTTGGAGAACATGAGGTTTGAATTCATCAATATACACAGAGAGGAGCTAAACTTCTTGGTCCAACAGGAATTATAAAATTGATGAGATCCATGGTTCATTGTGGAGTTGATGGTATTATGAGTCATTGTACTCCTATTCAGCTCTTAAATGCCCCCTTCTCCTTTTCCTCCCTCCTTCTTCTCCAAGGATAAAGAAATAATAGATTTTCTATTGTACATTCAGCACTTACATTAATTAAGATTAAGTCCAGGTGCTGCACCAGGAATTTCTAGGTTTCTACCTATCTTTCGATTTAAAGCACAGGTGTTTAAAAATAGTTTCAAGGGATGAGACCGTCTGTACTTTGCTTATTTGAAAAATCAGTGGTAGGAGCAGTGAAGAAATTTTTGTGGAATACTTTTCTGAAACATCACATTTCTGAAACCATAAGTAAGTTGATTCATGTTTTCATCCTTTGCTATACACAAGTAGATAGAAATTCATCTGTTATATAAATGAGAAAAGCTGTATGCTTTTTAAGTCTTTTACAAATACCCAGCATATAAACTTGTGTTTGAGCTTGCCAGTGTTTTCTTGTTGTTAATGTGTGTTCTCTCTCAAGATTTCTAATGTGTGCTCTGAATAACTCAAGAAGAAGAGTTTCTTTTGGATTCCTTATTTTATTGATTTAATTATATATTACTTAAGTACATTCTAACATTGCAAATATTACCATAAACGGGTAAGAGTAAAATTGGTCTTCTGAAAATATGTCCTGTGCTTTTAAGTTCCATAAATATAAAGTACATTGATTTTTCTAAAAACTCAGTAAAAAAAAAGAAGTGTTTCTTTTTTCTCATACTAACAATGCTGTAAGAAGGACAACTAAAGGAGTTTTTTTTTTCTGCTTAAAAATATATAGTTATTGGATTTCTAGCTATATTAAAAATAAACTATGGTTTCAAACTGGAATAAATAATAAATAAATAAATAAATAAATAAATAAATAAATAAATCCTGTATTCCAGTATTCTATTAATAGATATTACTGTTTTTAATTTTTCACTATTAACAAATCTGAAACAGTCACCCATATACATGTATTTTTGGATGTTTTCTTATTATTAGGACTAATTTCTAAAAGTGGATTGGCTTGATTAAAGATTCTGCACATGGAAAAGTTGAATACTGCTTTTTGATTTTCTCACGGAAAAATAACCTGAATTCATAATTGTAATTATAGTATGTGATATATAAAGGGAGTGCCAGTTTATTTATGATTCTAGGAACACTGAGCATTACTAAACTTTTTTTTTTGTTTTGTCATGCTTTTAACATAAGAAATGTTTTATATTATTGCATTAAAATTCTATAATCGTTTTAATATTTAATTAAATTATTAAAATAATTTCCCAAGAAATATACCTCTTGCAGAAATGATGATTAAAAATAATACCATCAATGTTTATGGTAAAACAGTCAAAAAGCACAAAATTTATAAGATAGAAAGTAAAAGTACCCTAATTCTCATCCTCCCATCTAGCAATGACGACCCCCTGCAAATTTCTCGTTTGGTTTTCCAGGAACTGTACATGCTATCAAACAATTGTATACATTACAATTTCATGACTATTAATGAGTTTGAGTAGCTTTCCATATGCTTTGATCGTTGCATTTCATGCACGCATGTGAAATAGCCATTCACAAAAGAGTAGTCAAATGAACCAATATTTGCATTTATGTCATTGGGTTTTACATTATGCTTAGAAAGTTCTTTCGATCCTAACAATATTTCCTTTAGGATCTTTAGAGTTTAATTTTTGGTGCCTACATCTTGACTCCATCTACATTTGTGTGGTACATATTATGGGTTAGAACATAGTGTCTCATTTCCTTCTTGAAATAGAGCCCAGAGATGTCGGATGAGTTTCCAGTTTCCTGAGTTCACGCATCCCGTCAGTGGCTGCGTCAAACCTCTTCTGATTCAGAGTTCAGTGTACTTAACACCTCCTCACAGTAAACACATGGAGAATGGCAGGCAGAGGGGGATGGAAGATGAATGCGACTGGGTAGAAATTTGAAAGAAACTTTGCTTGTGTTTCTTTCTCTTCTCCCAATAATTAGATAATCCAGGAAGTGGAAAGGACAAAAATGATTAAATATTTGGCCTTCCTTCCTTTTTGAAGCCCCATTTCCTATTTTATGTTATTCTTTTGCTAGACTTTCACATCTGTCACACTATAATTTTCAAAAAGTTAAAAATTTATTCATACAAATATAGAATGTATGTCCAAAATATATTTGTTTCATTAATAAGGAAATCAGCAAGATGGTAAAGTTGGTTCAAAAACACTTGTTAAACTAGGTATTTACAGAGTTTTTTTTAAAGGACATGAAATCAAATAACTATGTTTAATAATAACTGTAATACAGTTAATGTTCTATAGGGCAGTACAATCATAACTTTAAGGGTATATCTTCTACTCACCACAATTCAATAGAAGGTTTTTTGTACAACCTTCTTCAAGTTAATATGTAACTTTATAGACTGGGCCATAATCAATAGTATGTAGCATATCAAACAAAGGGACATTCCTTGGATGATTACATAATACTAAGGTGAAACTTCTGTGCTACAAGATGGTATTAAATGAACACACAACCATCCTTTTGCTTTATTATGAATAATTTTTCTTAACATTTATAATATGAAATAGAATAAGCTCTGAAAATAAACTACTTTATAGAAATGATAAAATCTTTGTTAGATTAACACTTTGGGTAACTAAAACTTCTGGTTAAGAAAATAACATAGAAAGTTTAAAAGTAAAAATCTGAGTAGAAATAAATCAGGAAAATACCAACAAAGTTAGGTGACAATATTTTCATAAAAATTAGAATTTAAACTCTCAGACAGATTAAATTTTAAAGCAGATGGTCTTAAGTGAAATAAAAGATTTAAGTTTCAATGGAAAGAAACTCACGATATTGCAGTAAAGTGAAGTGAGGTGAAAGAAAGACCAGATGGTTTTGAAGAGATAGGTGGGCTTCGTAGGCTATATTAAAATATTTGGTTTCGTTCTAAAGGGCAGTGAGAGAATTTTAAAGAGCAGAGTGATGTGGTTGGATTTTTGTTTCAAAGAGCCATTCTGACTGCTGAGCAGAGTGTTGTATAGCTGGGCAAAAGAGGAAATGAGACAAGGTAGAATGCACAACCCAGGGGGAAGTGATGGTGGATTATAGTAGGGTGGATAGCTAGTAAATATGTTTCAGAGATAAAGCTAAATCTACTCATTCTCAAAGGAATCATTTTTGAATAGTGAAGATTATCGTGCAGCTCAGGTGAGAAAAATGTAGTTAAGGTCAATACAGGTCAAGTACCAAGAAAACATTTACTAAATCATAATTACTACTATTATATTATTATATATTATAAAGGAGTTATAATAGGAAATAAGAAAAACTCAGCAACTCTTAATGAGTATAGGAGAATGGTATAAATATATTTTGCTAATACATTTGAAAATCTGAATTCAATCCCCATTTGGAAAACTGTAAAAGATCATTTTTTAAATCTAGAAGTAGGAAACAAATAAAACAATAAGCATACAAAAATTGGAAAATTTTGTTAAAAACTTACTACCTAAAATTTCTTCAGTCTCAAGAATTGTAATATATTTTCTTTTCCAGAGCACATTAAAAATGAGACAGTATCTAATGCATCTTATGAAGATAATATAACCTTAGGACTAGTTCTCAAAATAATAACACTACTGTTATTTAGGAATACAATAGAATAATTCTTAAAGAAAATATTGTCAAATTGAATCAAATAGTATGCTACAAGACCAATTGATTTTGAGCATTGCTGTTAGTATATTTTAACATTAGAAAATTATTATGCATGGGGCCCCTGGTGGCTCAGTCAGTTAAAGCATCTGACTTCAGCTCATGTCATGATCTCACCATTTGTGAATTAGAGGCCCACATCAGACTCTGAGCCTGGAGCCTGCTTCAGATTTTGCATCTCCCTCTCTCTCTTCCCTTCTCCTTCTCATTCTCTGTTTCTCTCTCAAAAATAAATAAACATTAACAAAATTTTTTAATAAAAAAAGAAAATTATTATGCATGAAATTGGGAAAATCTAGAAAAAGAATATGGAAGATGTTTGGAGAGAATATTTTCATAAGCTGTTGGAACATATACCAAAGTAACAATAAATGATGGCTAAAATGCCTTCTAAGGAAATGGGACTTGACAATAAATACTTTCTTTTCTTTTCTTTTTCTTTCTTTCTTTCTTTTTTTTCCCCTTGAGGAAGAGGTAAATAGATTTGGTACTGAAGTTGAGTAGCTATGGATAGCAGCTATCACAGAAAACAGTTTACCTTCGCTGGCCCCTCTCTCCACCAAGAAAGGTAGCATAGTCATTTCTCATAATCAACACTAGATAAATAATACAGACTACAGCTTTTAATTGGCACTAACCTAATTAGTCATCTAGAGCACTCAAGTCTTTTGTTTTCATCTCCAATTGTATTCTAGGCATATAAGTGCCCTTAAGTGTAGAAAATAGTGACAAAATGCTCACAAAATGAAACAATGAATAAAATGCTAGTAAAAAACAATGACAGAATAGTAAATTCAGAGAGGGTCATTCACTTGACACTAGAGAGAGGGAGAGACAGAAAGAGAGAGAGAGAGCACAAATGGTTGGAGATTGGAAAGAGTTCTAAATTAGCTAATGTTGACAAGTTAGTTTCAGGAACAAGATAGTGAATTTTTGTACAAATGGTTTGGTTTGAATTAAAACATCAAGGGTGGAAGAGACACAAAATTTTACATATCAGTTTTATTTATAGTGAGAAGAAATTGGAATTGACCAGTATGTCCAGTGTCATTTAAATTTCAGTGTTATATCATGCAAATGGAATTTGATGCAACCATTAAAATTATATTATTAAGGCTGACTAATATCAGGCAAAAGTTTATTTTATAGTATTGGGTTAGACACGCAGAGGACAAGTTTGGATATGCAATAGGATTACAACTTTATGACTTTGCAAACACACACACACACACACACACACACACACACACACACACAATCACAATCACATACCCAGACATACACATTCTTTGGTAAATTACCCTGAAACACCAAAGCTATTTTAATTCTATGGTGGAGCCATGAATAATCAGGTTCATACATTTAAAAAGTTTTTGATATTTATTTAATACGCTTCTATTAATTTAGTAATAAAAGAGCCACATTTAGAATATTGTTTCATAAAATCATTCATTGTGGCTAACGACAAGCTACCATACTTCAGTAGTTCCCCAATTCCTAAAGATTAATAATAAGTAAACAATAAAACTAAATGTAAAGTAAAATATGGAACGTTGGATTGTCAATTTGTGGGACTTATTAACTTTATATTATATATAATTGAAAGATTTTGATCAAAAATAAACACATAAAATGTTGTTAAAAGCAGTTGGGAGATATTCAAGGTAATCGTGTTTTAAAATCAAATTAAGACACATAGTTTGAAAAATATTTGCATAATTACTGTACAAAATGGGATTAAATATTCTATTTCAAATTCGTCATGATTTAGAAATTCTGGGCTGTATGATTATACCTTATCTTGTTGTCAGTAAGACCCATGTCCCGGGCGGTCTAGAATTGAGTTCTAGACTCAAATCAGAGTGTCAAAATTATAAGGGGCTTTACAGAGCAGTCATATCTAACTTTTACTGATTTCTTACTTTGATCCTTGTAGCATACCCATAAAGTATTATCCTCACATAGGAAAAACAAGGTTCGAAGAGATTAAATACATTTTAGTTTTAAAACTGATAAGAATTTCAGTTTGAATTCAAACTCAAATCAGTATGACTTCTGTAGAATCTGCCTATGCCATTAGTCAGAATTTGTCTTATTGACTATGCACTATTTCTGAACTAAAATCACAGGGCGCTTGGGTGGCTCAGTCAGTTGAGCATCTAACTCTTGATTGAGTTCTGCTTAGCATGGAGCCTGCTTAGGATTCTATCTCTCTCCTCTACCTCCCCCCAACTCATGCATGTGCACACACTGTCTCTTTCTCCAAAATAAAACAATAAGAAGATGAAGAAACATCATGAACCCCAAAGAATAATTTCCTAAGGATCCAAAGACTTCAATGGGAAAAGATGAAGACAGAAACTAAAAATCTGACTTTATGGAAATATCTTTCAATTGCAAATTATCATCACATCATGAAATGTGTGTGTGTGTGTGTGTGTGTGTGTGTGTGTGTGTGTGTTTCTAGTCAGAGAATAAAAACACAAAATTAAATTTATTGGTATTTACACACTTTAAAGAGTATGTCCTTGTTCCTCCTCCCTCTTTCTACTGCAAAGACCACAGTTTGAGAAACATTATTCTAGCACATCCTTTTAAATTCATGTAGAAGAGGCTCCTTTCCCATGTAACTGTGGTCACAAAATTACTACCTATACAATGTTTTCTCATATTCTAACTTCTGTCTGACCTAAAAGCTACAATTTGCAGCAGAGGATGTGACTTTTCTTCAGAATATCAAGGCCCTGCTGGTGAATATGAGCTAACATTATGCTGACAAAACTTGTCAGTGATATTTAACTGTCTCTATGGCTTGTCAACCGTTTGATATCTCAAATTGTGCTTTTCATTGTCTTCACCCTCCCATGCTTGTGTGGTTAGATTTGGGAATCTTAGGACAATTGTAGTTCTGGTTGCTTGGGCCCCTCCCTCCCTCTAACGCTCTATCTTTTCATCTCACTCCTCAGGGTGTATTGAATGTATGCCTCCTCCAAAAGGCAAGAGAGAGAGGAAGGAAGGGAGGAAGGGAGGAAGGAAGGAAGGAAGGAAGGAAGGAAGGAAGGAAGGAAGGAAGGAAGGAAGGAAGGAAGGAAGGAAGGAAGGAAGGAAGGAAGGAGGAGGGAGGAAGGAAGGAAGGAAGGAAGGAAGGAAGATCTCCTTGGAAACTGTGAATGTGACCTCATTTGGAAAAATCGTCTTTTTTGGTGTAGTTCAGTTAATGACTGATTGTAAGATGAGATCATCTCAGACTAGGGTGGCTCCAATAACAAGAGTCCTTAGAAGATATAGACAAGAGGGAGAAGACACAGCTGCAAAGAAAGCCACCCGAAGATGGACCCAGAGAGTGGAGTTATTCTGCCATGAAAATGGAATGTCTGGAGTCCCAGGGAGATGGGAGAGGCCAGTGGGGATCCTCCTGTAGAACCTTTGGAGGGAAACTGAGCCTGCCAACACCCTGACTTCAGAATTTCTACTCTTTAGCTTTCTGTGAGAATAAATTTCTGTTGTTTTAAGCCACCAAAACCATTGCAGATCTGGGAAACTAATAAATTCCCTGAACCTCATTTTGAATGAAATAAGCAGATTTGTATTTTCCCATATTTTCATTCTTTCTTAGGATCCATCAGCTTGTCTCCCCATGTAGTCTCATGTTTCTCTACAGCTGAGATGTCCCGCATGAGAAAACTCTAAGTGACTTCATTGTTTAAAATTCCAGTTTCCAGATGACTGTCTTAGCTATTCCTGCTCCTCCTATTTCCTTATCTCTGTCTGCCCATTTCCCGTTTGGCTTTACTCATCTTTCTTGGTTCCTTAATTTTGGCACAGAAATCCACACCACATCCAACCTCCCTACCCCAAACACATTTTTCTTTATTGATCTACATGAACTATTATGAAATCTCATCTCTTTATCTTTATCTCTACTATATCACCATCTGCACAACCATCACTGCCTCAAATCCTCCTTATATATGATCAGACTTGCCCTATATACTAGGAGAGGTGACAATAATTTCTCAGGGAAATATCTGGATATAACGTCTGTCTGCCAACTACAGACTACAATGCTACAAAATACTACTGAGGCAATTATTTTTCTACTCCTCTTTCTAAGCATCTGGAATCCACTACTTCTTTTTTTTTAAGTTTATTTATTTATTTTGAGAGACAAAGATAGTGAGAAAAGGAGGGGCAGAGAACGAGAGAGAGAGAGAGAGAGAGAGAGAGAGAGAGAGAATCCCAAGCAGACTTTAACTTGTCAGCATGGAGCCTGATGCAGGGCTTGAACTCGCAACCCATGAGATCATAACCGGAGCCAAAACCAACAGTTGGATCCTTAACTAACTGAGCCACCCAGGTGCCCCTGGAGTCCACTGCTTCTATCAAAGGCTGTGGATTTCTACAGGAGAGGATATATGTATCTCTTTTTCCTAAGTAGTCACTTGATTGCTATAAAGAATACAGTTCCCAGCGTCCCCATGACCACTGGCATCATTCATTTTCTGCCGCTCTGTGGCACACTTAAAATTTCTCTTTTCTTTTATTTTTGCATTTAAGTGATTTCCAAGTTCTACTCAGAGCTACTTGTAGTCATGACACCTTTATTCCTATAGCCAGCCTCTTACATGTAGGCCCTCGTCTCTGACCTGAACCTGCTTTGTCCTCGAGGAATTTTATGATTTTCAAGCACTGAATCATTTAGGCTAGAGATTCAGAATTAACTGTTGGGTTGGGGCTCTGGCACTAGTATTTTTTAAAGCTCCCCAAGCGATTTTGGTGTGCAGTTCAGCAACTCCTGCTGGAACATACTCTGTGCTGAACAGTCTTTTTGCAAAAACATTCAAATGCCTGTTACATTATATTATTTCCCAGATGTGTGAAATCTAAACTCGAGCCTAACATTGGAGATCTCAATTCCACACCAATCTAATACCCAGCTATTATGTATGTAGACTCCTATTTCCTGCCAAACTGATTTCCTTGCATTCTTTATATCTAAAGAAAAATTACTTCCCACCTCTCTCCACCTAAACACACATATGCACGCACAGGACACATGATGCGCCAAAGGTTTTTGTGGCATATTTATGCACATGGGTCTGACAGGTATACATTTTCTACATTGAAACGTTAGACCCTGGAAATGTTTGAGAGTGGATAGAAACAGTGAGGTAGAGCTCTGAAAACCCACCCAAGCCCCTCCCCTAAAGCTAGAATATTTGCTTATTCATTAGCATGACTGTTTCCTGGAGAGAGACTTTGAAGTAAATATTTATAGTAAGCAAGTAAGCTTGTTGAAAGAGCATCTTTGAGCCAGAGGACATGAAGGGACACTTTTCCCATAACTTGCCTTTAAACTAAAGGAAACCAAAACTTACTTGACCCCTTAGCAAAGTCAGTGACAGATATTTCCTAACTTGTGATCAGTTTCAACACTGCTGGCTGTCTGGTGCAACTGACAACAGAGTCCCTCCTGATGAATGAAGCAACTATGGGACAGATTCTGACGAAAAGTTCCTTCTCTCACCTCTTCCCCAAAATAGAGATGTTTAAAAATTTTGCACCAATGAGAGGAAATTAAAATAAAACTGAAATACAGAATCATGTTTTCAGAAATCTTGCACAGGACTATTATAAACTAGGCCCAGTTTGTCAGGGAAATTTTTTTATAATGAGCTCAGCAATGGAAATTTCTTCTAAGGGGTAGCCATTAACAAAATCACAAGACAGACATGATCTGGCTCAGAACCAATCACAAGCACATGAAACTGTTATTGTTTCTTATCTAGTGTTTTTATTATATTAAAAAAAGGAAACAAAGAGAGGAACTCAATCATTGTGGCTCTATAAAGTTACATACTTTATATTATTATTTTTTCCTGTGCTCAGTATAAATATTTAACCTCAATAATAATGTGTTAGCCTATTGGCTTTTCCTTTCTTGTGAACCAGGGATGATGGGAATATTCCTCAATCAAGTTTTACACACAGAATGAGCACTGGATTGAGGGTCTGAAGAATGGCATCTAGTCCTTATACTGGATTTATTAAAGTGCTTAATGCTCCACAGCAATCCAAGGGGAGTGGTATCAGATGTCTACCCACTTCATGTGAAAACTGGGGATCAGGCAATGCTTGTGATTTATACAGGGTCACAAGATTCAGTAAGTGCAAGTCAGAGTGACTGACACATTCTGGTTTGTCCAGGGCTTTCCTGCTTTAGCACATCTTGGCAACCCTTTCAGTCCCTGGCATCTACAGATCCACAGTCACGCTAATGACAGTCAGAGATTACAATCTGTATGTAATCTGGGCTACAACCCTACTCTCCATAACACTCTGAAGTTATTACTTCTAATGCTTAAGTTACTTGCAGATCTGTGACTTGTTTTCTCAACTAAGAGCTCTACAAAAATCTCTTTTGGGACTAGCAAATAGATGATATCTTCATCTGTATTCCTCTAATAATAGAAAATAAATAAGCATTAGATTAAGTATTCAATAAAAGTTTGTTGGATTCCAGAGTATTCTTTAATTGTAGTTAAAGACAAATTAGGCCTATGGGGATGGGGGCAGAATTGGATCTGTTAAGTCATCACAATAACTGCAGTATTAGACTCCTAGATTCTCACCCGAGTAGTTTCGGCCCTTATCAATGATGTAGTAGAAAAAAAAGATGTTAGGAGTGCAGAGTACTAATTCTGTTTTTGACCTTAATATGACCTTGGCAAGCCACTTCTTGTGCACTTCCTAGCTTAAATGTAAAAGCAACAACTCTTAGTATTAACATGGTAGGCTTTGAACCACAAAGAGTAAACAGTGTTAATGAGGGTTAACTGAGGAAAAAGAATTACATTATAAGCTGTGCCTTCAGTAGAATTCAGAAATAGGTATTGTTAGTTCTCAAGGGTTTCTTCCTCTTCTCAGCAATGTCTGTGAATATCTAACTCGTCCTACCAACACCAAAAGTACCCGTGGTCTTTTGTGTTCTTTCTGCTCTCCTACTAGCAAGCGAAGCTAAACTGATTTGCTCCCTTACTTGATCTCTATCTAAGTTCTGTCTTTTCCTTGGTAATCCAGATTTTCTATTAAATTTACTGGACACTGATTGAAAATCTATTAAAAACAACCAGTATGAAAACATTCCATTTGAACTATCCTGAGCTGTAGCTGTCAGTTTTCTATTGTTCATAACTCCATGTTGAGTTATTTGTAGCATCTTTCTCTGGTATTTATATTGCATCTCCCCTAATGACCACATAAATTAAGCATATAAAAGAATGAACAAATCGGCATCGCAAGAACCTATCTGTCCTGGTCCAAGGCTTTATACTTACCAGAGGAGTTGGAAGAAGAAAGCCATACTCTTCAGAAATATGAAATCTTCCTAAAGATAATAATGGTATTGTCTTCAAATTCTGACTTTGAGGCTCCATAGTTTTTCTCTGAAGTATCCGCAATAAAGCCAGTCCTGAGTGACAATTACTCAAAATATATCAAAGACCTAGGTTAAGGGAGCTTTAGGAGGGCATTTTTCTTGCTGAGATTAATTCTTCAGTGTCTCAGCAACAGAGGAGAACTTTGGTCTGAGGTTGAATTCCAAAATGCCATGAACTTTCTCTGACACCAGGGTGAGTAAACAATTAGAGACTGCTGATTAAAACAAACAGGCAAACAGAATCACAAAAGAAAAAAAAAATATCTCTTTTCTTTTCACACACATGTAGTAAGAGAAGATTGGTTTTTTTAAAGTAAGTTTTTTTTAACATTTATTTTTGAGAGACAGAGCATGAGCAGGGGAAGGGCAGAGAGAGAGAGGCAGACACAGAATCCGAAGCAGGCTCCAGGCTCCGAGCCATCAGCACAGAGCCCGATGCGGGACTCAAACTCATGACCTGAGCCGAAGTCGGCCACTTAACCGACTGAGCCACCCAGGCGCCCCTTGGTTTTAAAGATTGATTTTAAAACCAAATACAAATTTGTTCTCCTTTGTAAAAGGGGAAATGAAGTAGAACTTTGGTCATGACTGATTCCAAATATCCTGATAGTAATCTCATCCACAATGAATTTTGACAACTGGGTCTTTATCTCAAAGGAGCAAATGATTAAAACTAGAAGCGAGGTACATTTAGACAGATATTTCAGTAGTTGGTGATGACTGGAGAGCAGAGAAAGACTCTAAATACATATCCGAGCCTCTAGGGAGTCCGAACAACATATTCTTTTTTTTATGTAAATAATTTATTTTCAAATTGGTTTCCATATAACACCCAGTGTTCATTCCAACAAGTGCCCTCTTTAATGCCCATCACCCAGTCTCCCCCCACCTCACTCCCTCACCCTCAGTTTGTTCTTAGTCTTTGAGAGTCTCTTGTGTTTTGAACAATATATTCTAAACAATTGCTTTGATTTACTTTAAGAAACAACATTTAATCATTTTTTGAAATCTTTAACCATAATAAGGAGGAAATATATATTTTTACAAATGAAGTAGTGGATATTAATGAACTTAAAAGCCTGAACAGATTATTTGATTGAACCCTCTACCTTTATCAAACATCTTTTGAGAGGAGAGAATCTTTTTTTAAAAAAGTCTTTATTTAGTGTGTGTGTGTGTGTGTGTGTGTGTGTGTGAGAGAGAGAGAGAGAGAGAGAGAGAGAGAGATAGTGGGTGGGGAATGCAGAGAGAGGGAGAGAGAGAATCTCAAGCAGACCCCACGCTCAGCATGGAGCCCAATAGAGGGCTCAATCTCGCAATCACAAGATCATGACCTGAACTGAAATCAAAAGTTGGACACCTAACCAAGGAACCACCCAGGCACTCCTATAGTTTGAATTTTCTTTACTATGGAGCCCAGTTATAAGTTCCAGGACATAGATCTGTACTATGGAAATTCTGAAGACTCTACCTTTTGCCAAATGGATCCGAAACTTAGGTCAAAGTTGTAAACAAATTTATTTGGAAGCTAATTTATCTAAACACATCTTCCTCCACCCTTTCTCTATGATAAATAGAAAATCTAAGAGCAGGAAATTCTCTAATCATTCATTGAAGAGTTCCCATGGAAGGTTCAACTTTAAAAGTTGTCTTTCAAAAGTAGCCTAATTGGTCTATGTGTCTGTTTTTGTGCCAATACCATACTGTCTTGATGATTACAGTTTTGAAGTACAAGCTAAAGTCCAAGATTATGTTGCCTCCAGCTTTGGTTTTCTTTTTCAGTGTTACTTTGGCTATTCAGGGTCTTTGTGGTTCCATAAAAATTTTAGGATTATTTGTTCCAGCTCTAAGAAGAACGCCACGGCAATTTTGATTGGGATTACACTGAATATGTGGATTGCTTTGAGTAGTATCAACATTTTGTCAATATTTATTCTTCCAAACAATGAGCATGGAAGGTTTTTCCATTTCTTTGTGTCTTTTTCCATTCCTTTCATAAGTTTGCTATAGTTTTCAGCATACAGATCTTTTACATCTTTGGTTAGGTTTATTCCTAGGTATTTTATGGTTCTTGGTGCAATTGTAAATGGGATCGAATAAAGAACCCAGAATTGGACCCACAAATGTATGGCCAAGTAATCTTGAAAAAGCAGCAAACTATATCTAATGGAAAAAAGACATTTTCTTTATCTAATGGTGCTGGGAGAACTGAACAGCAACATGCAGAAGAATGAAACTGGACCACTTTCTTCACCATACACAAAACTCAAATCAAAATGGATGAAAGACCTAAATGTGAGACAGGAAACCATCAAAATCCTAGAGGAGAAAACAGGTAACAACCTCTTTGACCTCAGTCACAGCAACTTCTTAGTCAACACACCTCTGAAGGCAAGGGAAATAAAAGCAAAAATGAACTATTGGGAACTCATCAAAATAAAAACTTCTGCACAGTGAAGGAAACAATCAGCAAAACTAAAAGGCAACCAACAGAATGGGAAAAGATATTTGCAAATGACATATCAGATAAAGGGTTAGTATTCAAAATGTATAAAGAATTTATCAAACTCAACACTAAAAAAACAAATAATCCAGTGAAGAAATGGGTAGAAGACATGAATAGACACTTTTCCAAAGAAGACATCCAAATGGCCAACACACATATGAAAAGATGCTCAACATCACTTATTATCAGGGAAATACAAATCAAAACCACATTCAGATACCACTTCACACCAGTCAGAGTGGCTAAAATTAACAACTCAGGAAATAACACATGTTGGTGAGGAACCCCCTTGCACTGTTGGTGGGAATGCAAACTGGTACAGCCACTCTGGAAAGCAGGGTGGAGGTCCCTTAAAAAATTAAAAATAGAACTACCCTACAACCCAGCAATTGTACTACTGGGAATTTATCCAAAGGATACAGAAGTGGTGATTCATAAGAGCACATGTATCCCAATGTTCATAGCAGTGCTATCAACAATAGTCAAATTATGGAAAGAGCCTAAATATTCACCAACTGATGAAAGCATAAAGAAGATATGGTTTACATATACAATGGCAATGAGAAAGAATGAAATCTTGCTATTTTCAACGATATGGATGGAACTTGAGGGTATTATGCTAAGTGAAATAACTCAATCAGAGAACAAAATCATATGTTTTCACTAATATGTGGAATTCGAGAAATGTAACAGAAGACTATGGGGGAAAGGAAGGGGAATAAAATAGTTTCAAACAGAGAGGGAGGCAAATCATAAGAGACTCTTAAATACAGAGAACAAACTGAGGGCTAAAGGGAGGGCAAGGGGGAGGGGAAAATGGGTGGTGGGCATTGAGGAGGGCAGTTGTTGGGATGAGCACAGGATCTTGTATGTAAGCGATGAATCATAGGAATCTACTCCCAAAACCAAGAACACACAGCATACACTGTATGTTAGCTAACTTGACAATAAATTATATTTAGAAAAAAATATTTTTTAAGTAGCCTAATTGATTTATGTTCCATCTGACACCCAAGAGCCATTTTCAATTATCTACTTTCCCTGAACCCAATATCCAACCGGTCTTGACATTCAGTTTCCTACACCTTCTAAATGCAATTTCTCAAACTTTATATGTTTAATCATCTTGGTTTCTCCTTCAGTTTCAGATGAACAGATGGCCCACTTACTTTTGTTTATGCTAGTCATGTTATTTTTCATGCATTCTCTCTACACCGTCTCAAGAATTTACTACAACATTGTAAAAATATAGAATAATAAAATATCAGATTTAAAAGGAACATTATAGAATAAAAGATTTAGTTCAACATCGTCATTAAACATGTGAAAAGCTTGACATTTATGGGAGTGAAATGACTTCTCAAATGTCATCCTTGGGAGAGCACATGAGGTTTGGACTGGAATTCTGACTAGCTGCCTCTCAGCCCAGAATGTCCCACTGTGAACCCAGCTAGCTAGGCCTACCTGAGAATGAACTGTATCACCCACTCACTGTGTGGCTTTTGAATCGGTGGCTTAAAATTCTGAGCCTCTGCTTCCACATTTGCAGGAAATAGTAACATTTATCCAAGAGGCATTTGGGGATAGATAAATGAGAAACCAGAAGTGAAACACTTATAACAGTAATACTATTTTTCTCATGCTCTTTTCACTTCATTCTAGAAATCCTTTTTAAAAATATTTTTCTGGGGCCTCCTGGGTGGCTCAGTCGGTTGAGCGTCCGACTTTGGCTCAGGTCATGATCTCATGGTCTGTGAGTTCGAGCTCTGCGTCGGGCTCTTGCTGACAGCTCAGAGCCTGGAGTCTGCTTCACATTCTGTGTCTCCCTCTCTCTCTGCCCCTCCCCCACTCATGCTCTCTCTCTGTCTCGAAAATAAATAAACATTAAAAATTTAAAAAAAAGTAAAAATATTTTTCTGGTTTTCTTTGCTATCATTCTGATTATAATATCATTTTCTGTTCCAGTCGCTGACTCCTTTATTTTTATATCAGCCCTGATCTACAATTTGTACATATTCTTTACTTCAGTGTGCTTGTGTATTTCCATCTGATCTTAAACATCAATTCTATATGCCCAGGTTCCCAAATCTGCATATTCAGTCGTGAATTTTCTAGATCCCAAGGTTTAGATCTATGGTACCTGTGGGCCAGTGAATCTTTCAGGCTCTACATAAAACCTTTTTTTTTTTAATTTTTTTAACGTTTATTTATTTTTGAGAGACAAAGAGACAGAGTATGAGCAGGGGAAGGGCAGAGAGAGAGGGAGATACAGAATCTGAAGCAGGCTCCAGGCTCTGAGCGGCCAGCACAGAGCCCGACGCGGGGCTTGAACTCACAGACCGTGAGATCATGACCTGAGCCGAAGTTGGCCGCTTAACCAACTAAGCCACCCAGACGCCCCCATAAAACCTTTTAAGAGCTCCTTGCTGTAAATTAAAGTTCAAATTTTCTTGACCTGGCACCCAACGATGCCCATTGCCTGACCCCTTAGCACCTTTCCAGCTGTGCAAAGTTCTACAATCACCTAGGATTTCTTTCACATCCCATTTCACGTTTGTCTGGTTCGATAGTTGCTAACACATTTATCTCATCTTTTCTGTTAGATAGTAAGCTTCTTGAAAAATTCATACCCAACTTTGCATTTTCCTTTAGCAGATTGTGTCCAGTGTCTGGTGCTCAAGAAGTGTTTGTTAAATGAGTGGTCTCTCACAGAGTCATAGTAGACCCCATATTTTTAGAACCAGGGTCTCTGTTGCATCCCTGGAGGCCCTATCCCCACAGACTTCCTCTGCCCTAAGGAACATAGTGGACATACACTCCAGGAAGATCTGCCTTCTCTTTCTTATTTACTAAGAGGAAGTCTGTGAAATATAATCGTGCCCAGGAATTTCCTCTCCTAAGAGAAATATTTGGAGTTTCAGAGTCCTGGGCTCTGTGAATTATGGTAGAATCAGTGTGCATCAAAGTTTCTGTTTTTCTTAGACTGAGTATTAGAGCTTTTTGGAAGTGGAAGAAGGGATATGCAGACAAGGAAGAAAAACATTCACATTTTAAAATTTAAAATATCATTTATATGTTTAATAGTGTCAATTTCAGATATACTGAGTCTCAGTTTCAAAATGATAAAGCCCAAAGTCTGTTCCACGAATAGGTGGACTTTGTGAAACTAAGCAAAAACCAGGGGGAGGGGAAGAGGGGAAAGGAAAAAAAGACACAGAGAGGGAGGGAGATAAAACATAAGAGACTCTCAAAGACTAAGAAAAAACTGAGGGTAAGGGGGATGAGGGAGGGGGGAGAGGGGGTGATGGGCATTAAAAAGGGCACATGTTGGGATGAACACTGGGTGTTATATGTAAACCAATTTGAAAATAAACTATTATAACAAAAAAACAAAAATACCAAAAAAAAAAAAAAAAATCAAAAACAATCCAAACAGTGCAGTTACACTGAGCCTATTCCTGTAAAGCTCATTAATCCCTTCTTTGTAAATTTAATGGAACTTTTCATTCCTTTCTAATGTTTATTTATTTCTTTATTTATTTTGAGAGAGAGAGAGAGAGAGAGAGAGAGAGAGGTATATAGAGTGAGCAGGAGAGGGGCAGAAAGACAGGGAGACAGAATTTCAAGCAGGTTCTGCACCATCAGTGCAGAGCCTACTGTGGGTCTCGATCCCATGAACCATGAGATCATGACCTAAGCCGAAATCAAGAGTCCATTTAACTGATTGAGCCACCCAGGCCCCCTTCATTCCTTTCCAGTGAAGAATGGAGGAATCTGACATTTTGCCACCCTCTTCTTCCTCTTCTTATTTCTTTTTCTTCTTCCCGTTCCCCTTCTTCTTCTCTTTCTTCTCCTCTTCCTGCTCCTCCTCCTCCTCCTCCTCTTATTTTTTCTCTCTCTGTTTTTTAAACTCTCTTCTCTTCTTGATATTTGCTATGGCATCTATTCCTTCTGGTTTGATTGTACCGAAAAATAATAAGAAAAAAATAGAAGTGAATAATCACTAATTTTTCTTCTGTGCCAAGTCTTATGGTAAGTATTTTCCAAGGATCATCTCATTTAATCCTCACAATAGCGCTGAGTTAGGTACTATTATTCCTATAAGTTATGTACTATTATTCCTATAATTCAGTTGAAGAAACTGAAGCTTGTAAAACTTAAGTAAAAGTCTAAAGTCACACTTTTTGTAAGTGGTGGAGTCAGGGCTGGAGCACAGACAGACAGACTTTAGAGTTACTGCTCCTAGGGGAGGTGGAGTGAAAAAATTTAAAAATAAATTTGAAAATAGGGGAGGTGTGGTTGGCTCAGTTGGTTAAGCATCTCACTCTTGATTTCGGCTCAGGTCACAGTCTCATGGTTTGTGGGATCCAGCACTTGCCTGAGGCTTTGTGCTAACAGCACGGAGCCTACTTGGAATTTTCTCTCTCTCCTCTATCTCTGTCTCTCTCCATGATGGTTTAAAAAAATTAAACACTTAAAATAATAAAATAAAATAAAATTAAATAAAATAAATAAAATTAAATAAAATAAAATAAAATAAAATAAAATAAAATAAAATAAAAATAAACTCCCCACTCCTAATCATTAAGAACAGGACTTCCCTGTTTGGTTATTCTCTCCCATTGTTCCAGTTACAGTTTTCTTTTGGTGGTCTCCATAGCTCAGGTCCTGACTTCCCTTTCTTTACTTTGTTCTCTCTCTGTGGGTGATTTCATCATTCAAAAACTTTGGCTATCATCTCTAGATTGATGATTTTCAACATTTTGTTTCCAGTTGGATCTCTTCTGCTGTCTATTAGACATCGTCACTTTACTGGTCTATAGAAGCTTCATATGAAATATTTTAACACATCAAATATATCCTAGACACCTTTAATTAAGGTGGGAGAAAAGGCTTTTAAGACCTCCAGCAACTAGCTCAAAGTCTTGAGCAGAAACCCCACTACCTAATGACATATCCATGCTGTATTTGCCTATTTATTCTCTTGTAATAAGAACAAACCTCATCTTCATCTATTCCATATCTAGGTGAATGGTATCCCTCAGAACCAGCAATATAATGTCAGGGGCAAGTGAAGGATAAAAAGATAAGGACCTTTGTTCAAAATTATTCAGAATTTCAAGATGCTGACAGCAGACATTAAGCCAATCATTAAGCCTTTTTGTATACAAGACCTTAAGTGACTGCACAGGTTGAATGTCCATGAAGCTGGCCCTGGTATTTCTGTTGCCACAGTTGACCAGCTGGGGACAGAAGTCATGTCCCCATTATATTAAAAAAAAAAAGTCTTGCCAGTCCTATTGCCTTAATATTTCTCATGTTTCCCTTTATCGCCAATCCCGCTGCCATTGTTTTTGATTCCTTGCTATTTACTTTTAGAATATTATAGCATAGTCTCTAAAAGATCTCTCTGCCTCAAATCTAATCCCATAAGACTTTCCTATCATTTGAGACTTGAATTACTTTTATAACCTCTAAAGTCATTGCCTTGTTTTCATCATGACCCCCCATAATGTCCCACAAATACAATATTTATTTCCAACTACTACCAGAATCACTTAAATATTTATTTATGGGAATAATTTCATTTAAATATTATACAAATATGCAAATATAATAAAGTCGTTTCTCTGCTTAAAATCTTTCCCTTAGTTTTCAAGATAAATTGAAACTACTTCATTGCATGCCTTTGAAGCTGATCATGGTTTAGCTTCACAAACCTATCACCCTTATTTTTTTGTGTTTCAGCCATATTGAACTATGTGTACTTTCTCAAACAGACCATGTACATGTAACAAGTTTCCAAACTTTCTTTAATTAGCATAAATATTAATCATCCTTTAAAACTCATCTCACCCCAGTGTTTATAGCAGCGCCATCAACAATAGCCAAAGTATGGAAAGAACCCAAATGTCCATCAACTAATGGATGGATAAAGAAGATGTGGTATATATATACAATAGAATATTACTCTGCAATCAAAGAGAATGAAATTTTGCCATTTGCAACAATGTGGATGGAGCTAGAGTGTATTATGCTAAGCGAAATAAGTTAGAGAAAGACAAATATCATATGATTTCACTTATATGTGGAATTTAAACACAAAACAGATGAACATGGGAGATAAAAACAGAGAGGGATACAAATCATAAGAGATTCTTAAATACAGAGAACAAACTAAGGGTTGCTAGGTGGGCAATGGGCTTTGGGGAGAGCACATGTTGGGATGAGCACTGGGTGTTGTATGTAGGTGTGAACCACTCACTGCTTTCTATTTCTGAAATCGTTACTATGCTATATGTAAATTAACTTAGATTTAAATAAAAAATAAATTAAAAAATTTAAAAAATAAAAATCATCTCACATATTACCTTTAAAGGTTATTCTTACCACAAATCTTTTTAGTACTACCTCCCTTTCCTTGTTTAGCCCATTCTTCCCCTGCTGACCACTAGTCTGGGTTATGGACTATAACTGTCTGCTCTTATACTCTCCATTTATTTTTATATAGCTTCCCTCCCATCGTGTCGAATTAATTTGTTTGTCTATTTCCTCACTAGTGAGCTTCAAGTAAAGCTGGTTTCCTTAGCCTTTCCATTTCTACTATCTAGTTTAGGGACTAGCATACCACGTTTGCCTATTAAATTGTTATTAAATAATGAGTAATTAGGGTAGAAATTGTGATGCTTATAGGGTTAGGTTTAACATCATTAATGAAATAATGCTTGAGTCAATACAGCATTTATGTATTTTTTTTCTCTTAGCAGCCAATATTTTAAATGCATTGCTAAGTGCTATGATGTAAGAATGAAAAAGCCACAGATCCTATGTATGGAGAACTGATAAAATAGCAGCTGAAATAAGACACAGAGTGAGAGGGAGAAAGAGGGAGAGAATCACTATATGAAAGCAAAAGTGGCATGTTCTAAAAGAGAATTTTAAAAATCTATGGGAATAGAGTTGAAAGAAATTTCCCTACAAGTTAATCCTTCAGTTTGGATTTGGGCAAAGGCCTACAATAGTGGTTCTCAAATAGAAATGGATATGTGGGAGGTGGTTGTATCAGCATGATCACTGGCTTCCTTCTCAGTTCACAAGGCTTTAATCATCTTTGGAAAATTAGAGGGCCTAGTATGTATATTCTTCAAAAGACATTTTCATCAAAAGACAAGTTATTCTGGGGGGTGCCTGGGTGGCTCCGTTGGTTAAGCGGCCGACTTCAGCTCAGGTCCTGATCTCACGGGTGTGGGTTCGAGCCCCGCGTCGGGCTTTGTGCTGATGGCTCAGAGCCTGGAGCCTGCTTCGGATTCTATGTCTCCCTCTCTCTCCCTGCCCTTCCCCTGTTCATACTCTGTCTCCATGTCTCTCAAAAATAAATGAAGACATTAAAAAAAAAATTAAAAAAAAAAAGACAAGTTATTCTGGTATTTCCCTTTCCTCATCCATCTTGCCTCCAACATTTTTGAAAATCAGCACAAAATAAGAAAAAGAGTTCCTATTGTGACTCGTTGGCAGGGTTATAGAGAGAAAACAGTGCCAATGATTTTGTAAACTTGTATACATAAATATATAAAAATATTTATTACATGAAAATCATTGTCTGTCTTTGTGATCTAGAAGAACTATAGTTGCTATTCTACTATAGAACACATGTTGACTTTACGTTGTATTAAGTTTCAATTAGATTAACTTAGCCTATCATTTACTTTTTTTCATGGATGAATTCGCAGCTCACATATATGGTTGAATCAAAGAGTTGGAAGACACATTAAGAAGGATCTACTTATCTCTGATCTTTTAGATGTGTATAAACAGACTAGAGAATTTAAGTGAATTAGCTAAGTCTACATAGCAGTTTTCTTTTTCATAGGGTTTATTTTTTTAGAGAGTTTTAGGTTGTCATAGCAAAATGGGAGTACAGGGAGTTTCCATTTATCTCCTGCCCCGATAAGCACAGCTTTCTACACCACAGTGGTACAGTTGTTAAAATCAATGAACCTACACTGACAATCATTATCATCCAAAGTCTATAATTTATATTAGGTCTCACTCCTGGTGTGTACGTTCTATGGGTTTTACCAAATGGTTTGGTAAATGGCTATGGTTTTACGTCGCCATCCTTGTAGTACGACACAGAATAATTTCACTGCATTAAAAACCTTTTGTGTTTTGTTTGCTCACCTCTACCTCTTTCCTAATCCCAGAAAATCAGTGATTCTTTTACTGTCCGTGCCTTTGCCTTTCCAGAATGTCATTTAATTAGAATCATACAGGATGTAGCCTTTTCAGATTGACTTATTTAGTTAGTAATATGCATGGTAGTTTCCCCCTCTTTTGCTTGATTTCTTTATTTTTTCCTTCTTTATTTAAAAATGCTTTCTTTTTTTAATGTTTATTTTTGAAGGAGTGAGTGGGGGAGGGGCAGAGAGAGGGAGACAGAGGATCTGCGGTGGGTTCCTCACTGACAGCAGAGAGCCCGATGTGTGAGATCGTGACCTGAGCTGAAGTCGTACACCTAACTGAGCCACCCGAGCGCCCATGCTTAGTTTCTTTAAAATGCTGAATGATATTCCATTACTGCAGTGTACCTCAGTTTCTTTATCCATTCACCTACTAAAGGACGTTATGATTACTTCTAAGTTTTGACAGTTATGAATAAAGGTGTTTAAACATCCACGTACATGTTTTTGTGTAGACATGTTTGATTTTCCTTTCCTCAAACTATAGATCCCCGTGCTAAACAAATGCAAAGACTCTTAATCATATGGACTATGTATATACTTTGTGTCCTCTTTCAAGCTATTACTTTCTGCAATGAAGGTGTAGGATTCCCCAGTCTTATCAGCCATCTGACTTAAATTTTCTCTTTGGGGTATTTTTGGCCCATCATAAAACCAAACCTCAAAACCAACACAAGGTTAATTTTCCAACAAAATGCATTTATGCTACCTTACACAATGGGTGATTTTTAGAGACTTAAATCTTATAAGCTGAATAAATCTGGAAGTATATTCCTATTTCCTCCAGTACTTCCAGTAAATTGTCAAGTCTGTACATACTGATGTTGCCAGCAGGTGAGCACATTCTGTCAGAGAAAACCTTTTCCATCATTTGGGTAGTAAATAATAATCACATTTCAAACACTAGATATACAAACAAATTCTTTAGACCTTCTCTGCTGGCACCTTCTCTGAATAGACCATGTTCACTACCAGATTTTTGCTTTTCAGTCTGATTTTAACTTGTGAATAGTTAAAAAAGATGTAATGGTTCACAATGTACATTTCTGATAACCAAATGTGGCTCCATACCTCAGGTTTTGCTTTTTTTGGAAAAAAAAAAGTTAGCATTTTATAATCCGCCATCATTATTTTATTTAATATATATTTTTACTATCTCAATATCAAAGCTGTCCTCCCAGTAGGTAATGTCTAAAGTATACAGCCCATAAACCAGACGTTATCCAAGTCCATATGCACTTTGAGTTGCAATTCTGGGGCAGATGAAACTAGGAGTACTACATAATGTATAGTGCTTTTTATAATAGCATCTTAATGTTCACGTTTTGCATAAAAGTTGAGTTCCTAGGGTGGTATATAATGAAAAATGAAGATACAACTTTCTTAAAACAATCTGGTGTGTGACATTTTAAGCTTTGCTTTTAGAAAAGGCTTTCATTCTATTTTTTTACATAACTGTTCCTTTTTTTAAATTATAGCACATTTCTAATACTAGTTACACATTCTTTCTATCTTCAACATGGTTATAAAGGTCCAAAGTAGAAGCCTGATCCAATTGGCAATGCATTTTTACCCCATGTTGGACTATCTTTACCATTCCAACTTTCTTGTCTATTATTTTGACTGCAACTTCCAAGTCACTGTGAAAGGACTCAGCTCTGTAGACACAAGCAAGTGATCCTTTACCAAGCAGATTTCTAACTTTCAAATTTCCCCTCTTCTCTCCCATAAAGGACACCATATTTCCAGGCACTGGCTCTGCTTCCATTTGGCTCAGCTCCTGTTAGGCTAAATTTCCACGGCTACAGTTCCTATGGCAAAAGCACAGCCACCAAAAGGTCTCCAGGATACTGAGTCGGAAATAGCTGACTCTGAGCTCCCATTTTGGAAAGCTTGGGCTGGTTGACCCAATAACAGTAACGGGAACAGAAATATCATCCTACCTCCACTTTTCTCTTGTTACTACAACACAATAAAACATCATGCAAGAGCTGGAAATTTTGGGGAGAGCCTGTGCAGTCAAGTGTCCAATACTTCTATTGCAAAGGGCAAAAGAAGCAGAATTCCTGTGTAAGTACATTTTTTCCTTTAGTGGAGTTTGTACTCACAGTAGTGGTTTGACATAGTCTGGAGGTGGTTTGCCTGGGTTTAATCTTTTACTTTGCCATATGCTAGCCATGTGGTTTTTGAAAGCTACTGAACTCCATTGGGTCTCAATTTCCTTAAAAGGAGCTAGTGCTTATCTCATCGACCTATCGAAATGATTAAGTGCATTGATATATATATACTCCAAATAAAAGTTTTCTGTATTGTCAAAGGCATTGGAGAGGGATTCATGCATTGTATGGTCCATTGTATCTCAGAGTTGGCAAGAACCTTAGAGACCACCAAGTTCGTGTTTTTAGCCTGTCTGAACTTCTAATTTTTAAATTGTTTATTTTATATAAAAAAATCTTTTGAAATGAGTAAATTCCTATCTTTAGCTCATGACTCACCATAAAAACTGTTTATCTCTGTGTACCAAGTCTCACAGAAAGGTATGAGGACTCAGAGTGCTGTGAATTGAGTAATATTTTCTCAGCAATGTGTAATATTATATTTACTATGTTAGAGTGAGAAAAATAGGATATGAATTATATGTAAGGAACTTTAATCATTTATCATGCAAAAGTTAAGTATAGACGGAAGGGTGTCAGGTATACTTACTTTTCTGAACCCTTGATATGAAAATGATACATATTTTAAGCTATATTTTCCTCACTTATGGAAAACAACATGTAGGGAATATACCACTATGCACTTCTGATTTTACTAAGACATAGACTGGGATGGGATTATCAGTAATTCTATTCAAATAGAACCCGTTTTACAAAGAATTCACTGCTAAAACCTTCTCTTATGGTAGTAGGCCACTTTCATCCTCCAGTGACTCAATGACCCTTCCCGCGTTGTAGAGCAGAGGCCACATGGCATGGATGCAAGAATAATAGGACTTCTTTAGAAACATACCCAGTATTTTGTTTGTATGTCATTCAGTCCAGAGATGAGTGAGTTAGAAGAAAATCATGGATCGTGATTTCTATTATTTGGACAGATCTAAGAGAATAGACTCTGAGGAACAAGTGTCCACACTCTTTGTGGAGAACTTGAAGCCCAGTTTCAGTCTGTCTATCACCTACCTAACAACAGCACTGTATCAGGGACAATGCCTCTGATTTTTGTTTTGTTTTTTAATATTTATTTATTTTGGGGGAGAGCACAAGCAGGAAGGGTCAGAGAGACAGGGACAGAGGATCTGAAGCAGGCTCTGCGCTAATAGACTGACCGCAAAGAACCCAATGTGGGGCTCAAACCCACAAACTGCGAGATCATGACCTGAGCCAAAGTCGGGCACTCAACCAACTGAGCAATCCAGGTGCCCATATATAATGTTCTTAAAGAGAAGATGTTTGTAAAGAGTCTAGCTAAGAGAATCAAAGATGTTTTGCATGTCAAGATGATTGATAACTAATTAGGTAAAGCCAATTCTGGAGAAGAAACTCCTGATATGTAGCCTTGTGGCATGTAGCCGTGGAGCCAAATTGATCCATGTATCAGACAGGAGAGAAAAATATCTTAACTTGGAGCCAATACATGATCCTTAGCTATTTACTTACTCATATGCTTACTTATAATTTCCTAAGTTTGAGCACTATATTTCATTCAGCAGTAACCTGTGAACAAGACCGGGAAGGCATTATTATACTCATTGTATAGAAATAGAAAGTGACTTGCCCAAGGTCACAAAGGTAATAGATGTCCAAAACAGAACCCACAAAAAGAACCCACGTTTTGAAACCTCTCAAGTTAGTGCTTCCTGAACCACATCAAGCCCTAAGGCATGATGATCTTTCTTTCAATCTTTAAAAATTATACACATAACACACACACACACATATGTACTTGGTCTGCATGCATGCATTCATGCATGCATACTTTTTTCATTATAAACTAGATGTTCATTGCCGAAACACTGACAGGAGAATAAAGAAGAAAATGTGTCCCATGCGCCTAAAAACTATTACTATTGACATTTGGTATATTTTCTCTGGAATCAAGTGAAATTTTACTGTGAGCAGAGAGATTTCACTCGATTTCATGGGGTTAGGGTGTATTCTAAAACTAATCTTTAAATAGTTTTTAGAAGTGTGACCTTAGAAGTATGTGACTACATTTCCTTCCTTGAGTGTGTGCACTCAACCCATTTCCTCAGACTTGAGCTTTCCACAAACTGAAAGCGCTTGCAAATTCTACACCCAGGCAGCCATTGTGCCTTTTTCTCTTCTCATTTTTAATAGCATAGCCAATATATAGTTAATCATCTACTACTATATCTCATGAGATTCTGTCAAATCATCTCATTTCTTCCCCCTTTCCTTCCCAAATTCCCTTTCTCTCTAAGCTGGTCTACGTCAAGTTCAGTGAAAACATGAGAACGGTCAACAAACTAAAGTTCTCCTCCCCTTTATAACCAACTGTGTGATCCTCAGTAAGCAACTTCACTCTTCCGAGCTTCAACTTTGTCATCTTTAAAATGAGTTTGGTTTGAGGTGCTTGGGAGGTTTAGCTGGTTAAGCATCTGACTTTGACTCAGGTCATGATATCATAGTTTGTGAGTTCGAACCCCTCATTGGGCCCTCTGCTGTCAGTGTCAGAGCCTGTTTCAGATCTTCTGTCCCCCTTTCTCTTCATCTCCTTTACTTGCACATGCATGCTCTCTCTCTCTCTCTCTCTCCAAAATAAAAATAAACATTAAAAAAAATGACTTGGGCTCATATAATTTTTAAGCTCCTCTCCAGCATTCTTAGATTCCATTATTAAATAAATTCATGCCAGATTGTGAGTGCCGGATAACCCTAGCCTCCCAAGAGAAATATTCAAAGGTGACCTCTTCTTGTTAGCCCACATTAATTTATTCATGAGTTGCCTCAATCATTTATATATTCATTCAACAGATATTTGCTAAGTATGTACTAAGGTTGGGGGATGCATGGGTCAGTAAACAATACAGTGTCCCTGGCATTGAGAGCTTATCATGTAGTGATAATACAGAAAAGTACACAGATAATTATAGATGAGTGTGATATTACCGTAGGGAAAGTACAGGAATCTACTACCTGTGCTTGAGGGTAGCAGTGTACACTGGGTCTCATCTGGATGAATATTTAATTATAGTTATGAATAAAGCAACTTTTAGACATTTTATTATATATCATTTTTTATTGAATGCAACCATTTTAAAAAGTATAAAATATTCTAATTTTATTCTTACAAGAAAGGGACAGATATTGGAAAATGATTTTGAAACTTTTTATAAATACTATTAAAAAGTTGTGTATTATTATTAATTCATGAGTCTGATATAATGAGCAATAACACAGACACCTATACACATCTTTGTCTTGACAAAATATCAAGTTACATTAGTCACGCTTCAGCAGGAATTTCTCAGTTGTACCTCTAACACTCTTCAGGAAAGTCATGACATCAGTGCCTCCAGTTCCTTTATTTTCAGGTTCTGATGGTTTTTCACTTTGCTGGTTTTTCACTTTGCTGAAGTTTTTACTTTGCTGGTTATTTGAAGGAATCACAATGTACTTGGTTACTATACCCAAATGGTAGTTTCTCAGGTCGACCATAGCTTTCACACACTCATTATAATCTGCCTGCAGTTCAGCATCACCTTTTGAACGAATGAACTCACGGACTGAGGGGCCTGACTCTAAGTACTGAAGAAATTTCCGGTGAGCTAATGGCATATATTCTCTCATTTCATGAAGGAATTTGGAAGCAGATGCTGAAGGAACAAGAGAAAGATTAGTTAGTAGGGAAGCCAAAACATTCCCCAATCCAGGGAAGAAGGGCAGAGTGAGGTCAGAGTGAGTGGAGATCACAAGCCACTACTGAAACATGAGGCAATGAGTTCACAACCATCCTGTTAGAAGGCTACTCGTCTTGCTACTAGTAATGGTAATTATTATAATACAGCCTTAATTCTGAAAACTACATGAGCTGAACTCATTCTTTCATAATAGAGTTTTTTACTCA
Source organism: Paguma larvata (assembly GCA_030068075.1). NCBI lineage: Eukaryota > Metazoa > Chordata > Mammalia > Carnivora > Viverridae > Paguma > Paguma larvata. The sequence continues at coordinate 4,313,854 of CM057823.1, forward strand.
GGTGTCCTTTCTACTTCCTACTGTATCTGATCCTTCTAAAAAGCCGATGATACAGACAGGGTGAAAATAATCCATACTCGACAGATCATGACACGGACTCCAAGAGAGTTTAAGGGATCACTTTTAAATAAATGAATGAACTATGAACGAGGAAGCTCTTACTGGAGCTTCTTCTGCCCACTCTAAATCCCTACAAGGAATAAAGTGAATGTGGCTCATATTTCAACTTCTGGACATCTTTAAAATTTAGGCTGCTGGGGCAATAAGACAGCTGACTAAGAGCAGTGTAAAGCCTCCCCTGTCACTGAGGTCTCCACCTCCCCAGCTTCAACTCACAGTCCCATCTCATGTGCAGGTGACTTTCTCTTTCTGAATCTGATCATACATTTTCAGGACATGTGCTATGGGCTTCGCCACAGTCAATTAGGCCTTCTATACATGTTCAAATTTCAAGATTGAGAGGGCGATTAGCTTAGGTTTTGGTTCTGGCCTCCCTGCTTTCTAACTGGTTAATAAGGAGTTTGTTACTTATCCTCTAAAGAAACTTAAATGCTCCTGCTTGGTTGCTGTGAAAGGGGATGACAACAATAAGATCTTGCCTTACTGATTTTTTTTTTGAAAAGTATCAGATAGGCTCAGCTGAGATGCTGATGGAAAGTTCCTTTTTAGATGTTAAAACACTATTGTATTAACATAAGAGATTATTATTATTTGTCATTATCCACTCACCTTCACCAGAACTCTGCTTGATGCCCAGCAGAATATCGAAACACTGGAACATGCTGCTTTGGGCTGCACTACCCCCTGCAAACTTCTTTGGGATTTCCCAGACATCTTCATACATCAGACCCACTGGCAGCTGGGAGTTGCCTTTCCAGCTAGACCAGGGAAAAATAGAAAACTCATTATTTAGATTAATTGCCAAATTTTCAGATATAAAATCTTATAATAGAGGATGAACGGAGAGCGACGTGACATAGATTTCATTATTCTTCTTCCACACTTCCCTTCCATTCATGTTCATGTTTGAGAATGATAAATAACATGGTTCTGAGAAAACCTGGCTTAAGTAGTCTATAAATGGAAGCTTACCTTTGCGCTGGAGCAAATACCATTCTGTTCTCTTTTTTTAAGGGTTTTTATTTATGTTGAGAGACAGAGATGTGGGGGAAGGGCAAGGAGAGAGGGAGAAAGGCAACCTCAAGCAGGTTCCCTGCTGTCACTGCTGAGTCTGATAGGGGGCTCGATCACACAAACTGGGAGATCACGACTTGAGCCGAAAGCAAGAGTCAGATGTTCAATCGACTGAGCCACCCAGGCACCTGCATTCCATTCTTTTTTAAGTGACTACCTTCCCTGTCCATACTCCAGTCCATGCCTGGCCAACTAACAACAGAGAGAATAATTTATTCTTTCTCTATAACATGTTTTTTAGGATATGAATTATTTCCTAAACCCGATGGATAGTCGGGATCATCAGCAGGAATTTGATGTGTTATGATAATTGTTTAAGAGAAAACGAATTCAAGTGTAAGACTACATACCCAGACAAGTATATGCGAAGAACATTGAAAAATGTGCTTGGGTCCACATACTCTGTAAAAAGACGAGGTGTGTTAAATTAAGCAGTTATCAGAACTATCACAGGAGATCAAGATATTGTAAACAACTGATAGTGTGTTTCAACTTAGGCCACAGGAAAGACATTAGGTCGATCTGTGCAGAAAAATTCCCTGAGGACAAGCTCTCCCAAGTGAGCTTCACGTCCACTAGACCCTTCTATGGTAGGGCTAGCACACAGCTTGTATCGAAGAATCTAAGCCCACCTCAGACTCATCCTCAGGAGACCAATTAAGTTGCCAATGTTTCTTTAAAGCTATTTCACGTGCTTACTGATATGAGATAAACTACTTACATAAAGAAACAAACAAATCTAAATAAAATGAAAAGTAGAAACAGCAACCCCAGGAACACTGTGGGTCTCCCTATGAATCATCCCTATGTCTCCCTCCCCAAAGCTTACTAACATTTTTTATTTGAAGGTCTATTTCTTGCCAAGGACCAATCAGCAGTAACTCAAAGCCTGGGGATACACGATCATATATTTGTTGAAGCTGTCCAGCAGAGCACTTTTTGTAGTCCCTTGTTTATACACTTTTTTCGGTTATCGCTTTTTTTTTTAACTGTTAATTTTGTAATAACTTTGGAGTTCAGTAGCTTTTCTCTGTTGTTTCTTATTTAACTTGTGAAAAAGCAGAATTCATAGAGAATTCTTGCCAAGCAGAAGCTAAGTATTTCAGAACATAAAACAGCCTCAACTTTCTGCATAGTTTTCAGTGGGAAGCTAAGACATTCCTGAGAGCTAAATAGTTAACCTGGCTTGCGATTCTGGCTTAATAATCTACTATCTATGTAACTTTGGGCCATTTATTTTATCTTTCCAGCAGATTACTTTATCTATAAAATTAATATAATAAAACCTACCATGGGAAAGTATAATAACCTAGTGAGATAAAGTGAAAACACACCTACTAAGTGAGAGTTGTTTTTTTTTTTTTCTGTTTGTTTGACAACTCTGCTGCATTTCAGATAATCAGAAACTTGTGGGACTTCCAGCCTTGAATGTTGCCTGGCATACAATACTTGCCATGAATTCGGCGAAACTCTTTGAGGGCTCGTTGCAGACAAGAAGCGATATAATGCAGTGCCTTTTGTAAAGTATTCCGGTCCTCACATTTTACTGCATTTAATAAATCGGGAATTACCTTAAAAAGAAAAAAAAAGTAGGGAGAGGAGGTTCAAGATGGCGGAAAAGAAGTAATACCCGCTGCTGGTCTCTGGCGACTCAATCCGAGAGGGACTGAGACCGAGAAACTCTCAATCGCAGGGATCTGCAGGAAGAGGAGTTGGAACCTACAGGAAAGATAACGCCAACACCAGAGCATCTGGGGACACTGAGTGAGTGAAATCTGGGAGAAAGAAAGAGAGCCGCGGAGGTGCGGAGGTGCGGAGGTGCGGACTGCGGGGAGTGGGCCCGGGGCCCTGGGCCCCTTCCTCCAAAAGACAAGGGGAAGAGAAAGAGCAGCGGGGAAAGTACCTCGAACCCGGGCGGAGAGGGAGCTTATCATCCAGTCCCTATCCGCAAGGCTTTTTTGAGAGAGGGTCATTGCTCACGGTGGAGCTGGCGGAGCTTTCCTCACTCCGGAGCCAGTGACGCTGTCCCAGTCCCTGACACGGAGAGGCGCACGCGCCATTGCTGGATCGGTGCTGAGTCAGAGGCATAATTCGGGTGGGGAAGGCTGAGCGTGCAGGGTCTCGCGACCACCCAGCGGGTCGTGCTGCCCCTGCACCCTGACCAAATCGAGGACGGACACAGAGGAGGGTTCGGAGACTCTAGCTCCGTGAAAAGAGGCTACGGGGACGCCACTGTGGTCGCAGCGGTGCTGAGTCAGAGACTCAATTTACATAAGGCGTGGCGGTCAGAGGGAGTTAAAGGAACTCAGATGAGCTTGGGCAGGGCGACTGCCCAGCAATTTGAACTGTGTTGGTAATCTGGATGGAGTTGAGGACGGAAACTGAGGAGTGATCTGAGACTGTGGGTCCGTGAGGAGTGATCTGAGACAGTCGGCTGGGAGGGCGCCATTGTGGTCGCGCATTCCCATAAAGCCAAAACCTAGGACTCCACCCCCAGCGGTGGAAGTGGGACCCGCCTACACCAGGCAACGCCCCTCCTCATATGAGAGACGCCCTTCTCCTGGAGTGGTAGCCGCTGAGACACAACTACTGCAGCATTGCCTGGATTAACTCTAGGTCAATTCTTCGGTTTTAGATATATTCTTCCTCTTCTTCTTCCTCTCTCTCCCCACCTCTAAACCTGTCACCAGGGGGTTTTGGCTTGCTTAAACAGACATTTTACCCACTCTCTCAATGCATGTTATACACCTCCCTCTTTAACTTCCTATCTCTCTCTATGGAACAGTCAGACCACATAGTGCACCTGGACAACATCTAACTTCATTTCTCTTTCCTCGCATCCTTATTCTGATTTCTCTCCTGCTGGATCAAGTCTTCTAATCTCTCTACCTGGTCAAAGTTCAATTTCTTCTTCTGCCCACACCTGTCACTACTCTATGTATGCTCTGCCATCAGCAGAGTGCACATCCCATCATTATCTTGTAGCTGGTACATCAGGTTGCATGCCTCCAGACAGTCATTTGTTAATCTTTTTTATGTTGTGATTTGTTTGTCCGTCTCATTGGTTAATAAGGTTGTGAGTCTGTGCTTCCTGTTTGTCGGTCTGACCCTTTTCCTTTCCAGGGAGAAATAGGAAATAAACCAATACACACATTGCCAAAATGACCAAACGGAAGAACTCCCCTCAGAAGACTGTACAGGAAATAGTGACAGCCCAAGAAATGATGAAAGCAGACATAAGCAACTTAACAGAACAAGAATACAGAACGATAAATATAAAAATACTCGCAGGGCTTGAAAAAAACATAGAAGAAATCAGGGGGTCCCTAGAGGCAGAGATCAAGGTCCTAAAAAAAGACGTACAGGAATTAAAAAAGGATTTAAATGAGGGGCAAAACAAATTGGAGGCGGCCATAGCGCGGATTGCAGAGGCGGAAGATAGAATAGGGGAATTAGAAGACAAAATTACAGAAAAGGATGAAGCAGAGAAAAAGAGAGAGAAATTGATTCAGGAACAGGAAAGGAGAATTCGAGAGCTGAGCGATGCAATCAAACGGAATAACATCCGTATTATAGGAATTCCAGAGGAAGAAGAGAGAGAGAAAGGAATCGAAGGGGTATTTGAACAAATCATCAATGAGAACTTCCCCAACAGGAAGAAAGAAATGGGCATTGAAGTCCAAGAGGCACAGAGAACTCCCCTCAGACGTAACCCAAATAGGCCTTCAGCAAGACACATCATAGTGAAGCTGGGAAAATACAAAGATAAAGAGAGAATCCTAAAAGCAGCTAGGGATAAATGGGCCTTGACTTACAAAGGCAGACACATTAGGGTAGTAGCGGACTTATCCACAGAAACTTGGCAAGCCAGAAAGGAATGGCAGGAAATCTTCAATGTGATGAACAGGAAGGACATGCAGCCAAGAATCCTTTATCCAGCCAGCCTGTCATTCAAAATGGATGGAGAATTAAAGGTCTTCCCAAACAAACAAAAACTGAAGGAATACATCACAAATAAACCAATATTACAAGAGATCCTGAGGGGGACTCTATGAAGGAAAGGTTGCAAGGAACATAGAGCACCAGAGACATCCTTACAAACATGAAACCTACAGACAACACCTTGACTCTAAACCCACATTTTTCAATATTAACACTGAATGTAAACGGACTAAACGCTCCAATTAAAAGACACAGGGTAACGGAATGGATTAGAAAACAAGACCCATCTATCTGCTGTCTTCAAGAGACACATTTTAAACCTGAGGACACCTTCAGACTGAAAGTGAGGGGATGGAGAACTATCTACCATGCTACAGGAACTCAGAAGAAAGCTGGAGTAGCCACACTTATATCAGATAAACTGGACTTTAAAGTAAAAGATGTAATAAGAGATGAAGAAGGGCATTATATAATAATCACAGGGACTATCCAGCAGGAAGAGTTAACAATTATAAATATCTACGCGCCGAATTCTGGGGCACCCAAATTTGTCAAGCAACTAATTACAAACGTAAGCCATCTTATTGATAAAAATGTGCTAGTGGCAGGAGACCTTAATACCCCACTCACAGCGCTGGATAGATCCACTAAACAGAGAATTAGCATGGAAACAATGGACCTGAACGACACGTTGGAACAGATGGGCCTGACAGATATCTTCAGGGCCCTTCATCCAGAAGCAAAGGAATTTACATTCTTCTCAAATGCACATGGTACATTTTCCAAGATAGACCACATTTTGGGGCACAAGGAAGCGCTGAATAAGTATAAAAAAATTGAGATCATACCATGCACAATTTCAGACCACAATGCTTTGAAACTTGAAATCAACCACAGGAAAAAGTCTGGGAAGCCCCCACAAACATGGAGGCTAAAGAACAACCTACTAAAAGACGAATGGGTCAACCAAGCAATCATAGAAGAAATTAAAAAATACATGGAAACAAATGAAAATGAAAATACGACAATCCAAACACTTTGGGATGCAGCAAAGGCAGTCCTGAGAGGGAAATATATTGCAATCCAGGCCCATCTCAAGAAACAAGAAAAATTCCTAACACAAATTCTAACAGCACGCCTAAAGGAACTAGAAGCAGAACAGCTAAGACAGCCCAAACCTAGCAGAAAGAGAGAAATAACAAAGATTAGGGCACAAATTAATCATATGGAAACAGAAAAAGTAGTGGAACAGATCAATGAAACCAAGAGTTGGTTCTTTGAAAAAATAAACAAAATTGATAAACCTCTAGCCAGGCTCCTCAAAAAGAAAAGAGAGAAACCAAATCAATAAAATCATGAACGAAAATGGAGTGATTACAACCAATCCCTCAGAAATACAAGCAATCATCAGAGAATATTATGAAAAACTCTATGCCGTCAAATTGAGCAACCTGGAAGAAATGGACAAATTCCTAAACAGCCACATGCTACCAAAACTCAAACGGGAAGAAATAGAAAACTTGAACAGACCCATAACTAGTGAAGAAATTGAATCAGTTATCAAAAATCTCCCAGCAAATAAAAGTCCAGGGCCAGATGGCTTCCCTGCGGAATTTTACCAGACATTTAAAACAGAGTTAATACCTATCCTCCTCAAGCTGTTCCAAAAAATTGAGACAGAAAGAAAACTCCCAGACTCATTCTATGAAGCCAGCATCACTTTGATTCCCAAACCAGATAGAGACCCAGCAAAAAAAGAGAACTACAGGCCGATATCCTTGATGAACATGGATGCAAAAATTCTTAACAAGATATTAGCAAATAGAATCCAACAGCATATAAAAAGAATTATCCACCACGATCAAGTAGGATTCATCCCTGGGTTGCAGGGATGGTTCAACATTCGTAAATCAATCAACGTGATACATCACATTAACAAAAGAAAAGATAAGAACCATATGATCCTGTCGATTGATGCAGAAAAAGCATTTGACAAAATACAGCATCCCTTCTTAATAAAAACTCTCGAGAAAGTCGGGATAGAAGGAACATACTTAGACATCATAAAAGCCATTTATGAAAAGCCCACAGCTCATATCATCCTCAATGGGGAAAAACTGAGAGCCTTCCCCCTGAGATCAGGAACACGACAGGGATGTCCACTCTCACCACTGCTATTTAACATAGTGTTGGAGGTCCTAGCATCAGCAATCAGACAAGAAAGCAAAATAAAAGGCATCAGGATAGGCAAGGACGAAGTCAAACTTTCACTTTTTGCAGATGATGTGATACTTTACATGGAAAACCCAAAAGAATCCACCGAAAGCCTACTAGAACTGATCCATGAATTTGGCAAAGTTGCAGGATACAAAATCAATGTACAGAAATCGGTTGCTTTCCTTTACACCAACAACGAAGCAATAGAAAGAGAAATAAAGAAGCGAATCCCATTCACAATTGCACCAAAAACCATCAGATACCTAGAAATAAACCTAACCAAAGATGTAAAAGACCTCTACGTGGAAAACTATAAAAAACTTATGAAGGAAATTGAGGAAGACACAAGGAAATGGAAAAACATCCCATGCTCATGGATCGGAAGAATAAATATCGTTAAAATGGCAATACTACCTAAAGCAATCTACACATTCAATGCAATCCCAATCAAAATTGCACCAGCATTCTTCTCAAAGCTAGAGCAAACAATCCTAAAATTTATATGGAACTACAAAAGACCCCGAATAGCCAAAGTAATTCTGAAGAATAAAACCAAAGCGGGAGGCATCACAATCCCAGATTTTAACCTCTACTACAAAGCGGTAGTCATCAAGACAGCATGGTATTGGCACAAGAACAGACACATAGACCAATGGAATAGAATAGAGAACCCAGAGATGGACCCACAAGTATATGGCCATCTAATCTTTGACCAAGCAGGAAAGAGTATCCAATGGAAAAAAGACAGCCTCTTTAACAAATGGTGCTGGGAGAACTGGACAGCAACATGCAGAAGAATGAAACTAGACCACTTCCTTACACCACTCACAAAAATAAACTCTAAATGGATAAAGGATCTGAATGTGAGACAGGAAACCATCAAAATCCTAGAGGAGAAAGCAGGAAAAAACCTCTTCGACCTGAGCCGCAGCAATTTTCTATGTGACACATCTCCAGAGGCTAGGGAATTGAAAGCAAAAATGAACTATTGGGACCTCATCAAGATAAAAAGCTTCTGTACGGCAAAGGAAACAACCAACAAAACTAATAGACAACCAACGGAATGGGAAAGGATAATCGCAAATGACATATCAGATAAAGGACTAGTATCTAAAATCTATAAAGAACTCACCAAACTCCACACCCGAAAAACAAATAATCCAGTGAAAAAGTGGGCGGAAGATATGAATAGACACTTCTCCAAAGAGGACATTCAGATGGCCAACAGACACATGAAACAATGCTCAAAGTCACTCATCATCAGGGAAACGCAAATCAAAACCACACTGAGATACCACATTACACCGGTTCGAATGGCTAAAATGAATAAATCAGGAAACTATAGATGCTGGCGGGGATGTGGAGAAGCAGGCACCCTCCTACACTGTTGGTGGGAATGCAAACTGGTACAGCCACTCTGGAAAACGGTGTGGAGGTTCCTCAAAAAAATGAAAATAGAGCTACCGTATGACCCAGTAATAGCACTGCTAGGAATCTACCCAAGAGACACAGGAATGCTGATGCATAGGGGTACGTGTACCCCAATGTTCATAGCAGCACTTTCGACAATAGCCAAATCGTGGAAGCAAACCAAGTGCCCATCAACTGACGAATGGATAAAGAAGTTGTGGCACATATATACAATGGACTACTACATGGCAATGAGAAAAAATGAAATCTGGCCATGTGTAGCAACATGGATGGAACTGGAGAGTATTATGTTAAGTGAAATAAGTCAGTCAGAAAAACACAGATACCATATGTTTCCACGAATAGGTGGACTTTGTGAGACTAAGCAAAACCCAGGGGGAGGGCTAGAGGGGAAAGGAAAAAAAGACACAGAGAGGGAGGGAGATAAAACATAAGAGACTCTCAAAGACTAAGAACAATCTGAGGGTGAGGGAGGTGAGGGAGGTGAGGGAGGGGGGAGAGGGGGTGACGGATATTAAAGAGGGCACGTGTTGGGATGAACACTGGGTGTAATATGTAAACCAATTTGAAAATAAACTATTATAATGAAAAAAAAAAAAAGAAAAAAAAAGTAAACATTTAAGATTTCCTAGCACTAAATATTGGCATAGAATAAAATTCTCCTAATTCTTAATCCCCAAATTAAATGTGGGATTTCCACTTCTTTTGTTTTGCTGAGTACCCTCTTATCGTTTGACTTAATTTCCTGGTATTTAATTAAGCTTAGATTTATCTCTATTTATTTATCATTTAGATAAGTTTATATGGTTTTATATAGTTTTATTTCTAATTTTAATAGTCAAAACTATTAGATTTATGTCACTCTGTGATCTAGTTCCAATGACAACTTGCATTAAAAATGCATCTCTTTTACTGAGGTTTCAAACTTTATTCTAAATGTGTGGGTCCTATGCTTTATACTTTAGATGATATGCAAAAATAACTAAAATACTTATTTCTGTCAGATGATCCCTTATATCCAATTATATACTTGAATGCTGTATTTAGTCAAGATAAAGTTATTTCATGCATAATATTGTTTGATTACTTAATAATTGCTCCGATTATGGAAATCAAGATATGAATTTGTTAGTACGGATAGACTTACTTTGATTGCTGAAGCCGCTGCTATTTCCACCAACAGAGAAACCAGGAAAAATCCTTTACCGCAGTCACCACCAGGAAATGAAAACAGAATGTCCATGTTCCTAAGAAAATAAGTCAAGGAAGTCAAGAATTTAGCAAAAATATTGGCATGTTTGTTTGAGTGCTTTGTAGTTTGTAGTTTTCAAGTATTTTTATTCTATTATCTATTTTGATCTATTTTAAGTCAAAGATACACAGATGGATGTGTATTTTGTATATGTGCATTTTAATTACATCTTATATATTCAGGTATTATTTTTGCATATAGCTATAGCTATGACATCAAGCAGACATGGTACCATGATAGTCTTAGATCTAATTAAGGATTGGGATCATTTGCTCTTTAAACAATTACTTGGGTTATTTTTGGCCTGAATTCAACTAGTCTTTTAAAAAGTACATTTAGGGGTGCCTGGGTGGCTCAGTTGGTTGGGTGTCCGACTTCAACTCAGGTCATGATCTTGCAGCTCACGAGTTCAAGCCCTGCATCAGGCTCTGTGCCAACAGCTCAGAGCCTGGAGCCTGCTTCAGATTCTGTGTCTCCCTCCCTTTCTGCCCCTCCCACACTCACACTCCATCTCTCTCTCTCTCCCTCAAGAATAAACATTAAAAATTTTTTAAAAAGTACATTTGGAGGATATTGATAAACCTATATTTATTTTGAATAACAAATAATTCTTGGAGTAAAATAAGAATCAAATACTTACTCATAAGTCATGGGTCTTATGAAAGCAGCCATCAAACAGTGGGCCAATTGGAAGAGAAAAAGAAAATCAATTAAAAATCAAATGGTTCTGAGTTATTCAATTTAATACTACTGATCTATCAAAGGTAAGAGATAAGTAAAAAAAGAAAAATATATGTGTTTTTTAAAACATTTACCAACTAGGCATTGCAAATACTTAACTTAGGGCTTTTTATGTAAAAAAAAAATTTAAATATTCTAGGAACATAGAAGTTTAGCCAAACTAGTCATTCCTGATAAATTTTTCTAGATCAAATCCTTTCATTTTATGGTTCCTCAGTCTATAGTACTCCTCTGCAGAAACACATTCAGAGCCCTGGGACACCCTCTGTCTCTTGTCCCCTTATGGTAACAGATCCCACTGCTACAAGGACAGGAGGGGACTAGCCCCTCAGCAGGCTGCCCTGAGGGCCTGGGCATTTCGTCTCTACTGTCGAAAATGTGTTTACTCTTAACTGGAGACCTAAACATTAAAGTTGTAGAATCTTCAAAACCTGTTACTTAAAAAAAGCCAGACACAAGAGTACCTACTCTATAATCTCACTAATCTGAAATCCAATAGCAGAAAAAGTTAATTTTTAAAATGACCAATCAGAATGTGTGTACCTTGGAGGTAAAGCAGAGAATTGAATGGAACGAACCATAGAGGTGATATTCTGTTTCTTGCTTCAGGCTATCCATGTGTATAGAACAGTCAAAATCCCCCAACTGAATAGTCAGGATGACACATTTCATTATATGTTAATTATACACCTCTGTCTCATATATATATACTAGCAGAGGAAAACATACCCCCAAGACAGAGAAGAAAGCTGCGCTCCTGAAAAGTAAACCAATGACTAACTCCCTAGTGATGTAAATAGCATGCACTTCTTTAATTCCTGCTATAATCACAGTTTACACACCCACTGGGATCCTTTTTCTTCCAGTTTGCCAAGACACAATCTGCATAAACCAGAATGGGAGGCAGATCCAGCTTCTTAGAGAGTTCACAGTAAGGAACAGCAATATTCTTTGGCAAGACCTAATTAAAACACAGTGTTTAGCATTAACCTTTGAGTATCTACCTTTTCTTCTGCTTTCTGGGTGCGAGAACAATAGCTGTTCTACATCATGGCACTCTGAAACCAAATCACTGTAATCTTCTCTTCCTCATTTCATAACTTAGTCCTGGGAATTATTAAATGTTTATGTTTTAGATGTGGGTTGATGCAGACATAATCTAGTCAGAGAGAGAAAAAGGAGGTAGAGGGTACAAGGAACAAAAGGATGTATCTTTGACTTTCCAATGGCCTGTGGTTATTTACAGTCACTTATTCACTCATGTGTCCATCCCCTGAGGATTTGTCAGGTAACTACTCTATGCAAAGAACTCTTCCTCCATAGACAATACAAGGCTTGTGATTCTGGCTTCACAGAATCATGCTCAGCTCCCTTTTCTTTTCCTGAGCCTGTTATTCAGGATTCTGCTCTGTGTTAGGCCACATTCTAAAAGTCTCCTACCCCCACAGGACGATCCTGATGGGCAAGCACTCTCCTAAGGGAACTCATTGTTGCCACTAATGCAAGCCACGTTTTCCAACTGCTCTTTCAATCATAACGCTGACCTTTTATTCTTTATCTGCCCGACTTTATAACCAGATTGCCCCATGTAATAATTAAGGTCATCCTTGTCATCAGCAGCCTATGGCTGGAATATGTGTATCTAACCAGGCAAAGGACAGGGATGTGTGGCTCATCTGGGGTGGGAGGTGGGACTGTGGTGAGAGAGGTGGTATGACAATGTGGCCCACTACACAATTCTGAGAAAATCAAGAGAGCTCTAATCTCAGTAGTTTCAGATTAACTTAATACACCTGGAGATGATGTTTAACAAAGAGGACAAAATGTTAGCCTGGAAACATTGGCAATCCAAGCCCTGGCGGAGCTTGTGCCACTGGGAAGTGAGATATTTTGGTTCACAAATGATTTACATATGTTTCAAAGGGAAATTTCTGCCTCTTTCTGATTTAAAGGAAAGATCAAAGGGAAACAAAAGAGAGGATGCTTAATTAAATAATTAATTTGAGATGACTTGGAAAAAGAAAGGAAATGTTCAAACACATCTTAATCTATTAGAGACATTTATGCAGCTACTAAGAGACCCAGATCCTAATTTCTAGCCCATTCTCAAACAAAATGTGCCTATATCTTATTTCTCACGCATTTATTTTCTTTCCTCACTTCAATAGTTGTATATTTATGTGTGTGTATATACATGACTAATGACTATATGCACACACACACACACATATATATATTTCTTATAATTTCCTCAGATATATATATATATATATATATGTATTTGTTGCTGGCTTCTAAAATCCTTTTTAGAATAATGTGGTATATACAAACTAGATAAATTAAAAACATATTTTTATGTTTTATTTTATAATTCTGATGTCCCACCTGGTAAATTTATTATCTTTTTATTATCTCATGTATATTTTGGTGTCCATATTTTTTGCTAGTCCTTTTTCTTTTTTGCTCCTTTCCTCTTTGAAAAAGTTCCACCAATCTTTTAAAAAGTAATTCAGGGGCGCCTGGGTGGCTCATCCGGTTGAGCGTCGACTTCAGCTCAGGTCATGATCTCGCGGTCTGTGAGTTCAAGCCCTGCGTCGGGCTCTGTGCTGACAGCTCAGAGCCTGGAGCCTGCTTCAGATTCTGTGTATCTCCCTCTCTCTCTGCCCCTCCCTCACTCGTGCTCTGTCTCTCTCTGTCTCAAAAATAAATAAAAACATTAAAAAAAATTTTTAAAAAGTAATTCAAGTCCAATTTCTTCCTTGAAGCATTTCATTATTATACCAACTACTATTTAACTCCTCTGTACTCTCATACTTCTGCACTTACCATATGCTGCCCTTTGTTGTTGATGATCTTTTTCATTTTATTTATTTATTTATTTAATTATTTATTTTGAGAGAGAGAGAGTGTGTGCATGTGTGTGTGAGCAGGGTAGGAGCAGAGAGAGAGAGAGAATCCCAGGCAGGTTCTGCTCTGTCAGCACAGACCACAAACCGTGAAATCATGACCTGAGCCAAAACCAAGAGTCATGGGGTTAACTGATCTAGCCACTCAAGTATCCCTACTTATGATCTTTCTATACAATACCTACACATTTAACTAGACTCGGATTCTAGCAAGTCTGGTGGAGCTGTGTGCTTAGGTTGTAAGGTTAGAACTAATCTTAAACCTTTTTGTGTCATCACAAAATTTAGATAAGGTAGTCTGCTGATTATAAAGAAGTATAAAATGTTCCCATGATTATGCAGAGAACCTTTTTCCTTTTGTTCACATATTAGGGGATGACTTATCACATAGGTGAACTATATGTGCTGTTTTATATTTAAACAGGATGTGGAAAGACAAACAAGATAATAATTTCTTTGTCAAAAAGGAAAAAAAATCACTAAATGGCAGAGGGGCTTCTGGAATCTATTTTATCTTTTTCTGGTCTAAAGATTAGGTATTACAGTCAATTGGTTTCATGTGATTATGATTGCCAGACAAAATACAATATGGCATTATTTTAAATCTAAAGTTATCTACTGTTGATGAGAGTAAAGTGAAACCCACATATTCTTCATATTGACAGATGTAAGAGAGCACTTTGGCATTAAGTAGCAAGAGCCATAAAATGTGCATATCTCCCAAAACTCATAAAGAGAAAAAATATTTAATTTTCAAATGTATTGATTATAGTGTCATTTACAATGGCAAAATATTAAAAACAAGTGCAGCATGTGTAAACAGAAGATTGAATGAATAAAGTTCAATAATTCAATGAAAAACTATAAAGTGATTTCAAATGATAACTAGCATGATTACGTAGTAACTAAAAAATGCTTACAGTATAATTTAAGCTAAAGACTCAGGACATATGTCTGTATCCACAGGATGGAGCAACTGTGTTATGTAAGCGAAAGATTAAAAATCCAATAATGCTAGCAGTGGGTATGTTAAATCAATAAATGATTGTTTCCCTTTTTATTTGTTTTCTGTTATCCAAGCATCACAAAATTTAGTTATAATATTTTTAGAATATTTTTACATTAATTGTAAATTGGATGTAAATTGTCATATAGCATATGAAATACTAGAAAATCTCCGAACCTCACAAACATCTTCACCTCCTTTATTCCACACATATGCCATGGTGATATACCCCAGGACCAGATGTGCAAGGCGCTGTGACTTGTGGTCTTTGAGGCCATCAATACTGAACATTTTTAGCTGGGAATAAAAAAAGAGATTGACTCAAATCAATACGGGTGAACTTATAGCTTTAAAGCCAAGTTAAAAATGTTAAAAAGCTGTAACAGGAAGACAAAAGTAATGCATTTTCAAACCTTCTTAACTTCTTTACGTAGTTCATTTTTGTGAATCAGTTCAGGCAGGTTTTTAGCAATGGAAATCCATTGATCATAAGGGTAAGGTAGCTTCTCCTTGAAAAAAAGAAATGAGACATTTTATTTTGTAGCAAAAGTTTTTATGAAAGAGTTTTGCCTCTGATTGATGGTCTGTCTTGCCTCTAGATCAATTCTGTGTAACTCTGTCCTGACAAACACTTACCTGTCCAGTAACCCCAGTCCCTGCATTGTTACCTGCACACGCCAGCACTCTCACCTGCCCCTTTTATACAGGCACCTCAAAAGTTCTACTAAAATCATCCTGATTACTCCATCATACACTTAGATCCCCAAGTATGAATTCTTTGTATTCTACCTTCACATTGTTAAGTAATTTATTGTTATCTGCTATTTATTTTCTCTTTCTGGCTAGATTCTAATTTTTCTTAATGGAAGAAAAATGAGACTTCTTAAATGTCAGTAAGTAGATGAGGCACTTTGCTCAATAATTTCTTACAGAATCTTGGACAGTACTGGACATGTAGGAGATGCCCTACATCCACATATCAATTGCCTGCTTTGGTACTATAGGCTTATATTTTTCCCAGTAAGTACAAATAAAATCCAAACAAAAGTGTCTCTTTGGATCTTATCATAGTTATGCTTTCATGTCAAGGGAAAACATGCAAACAAGAGACCTAGACAATGCCCTGAAATGAGATTAAACTTCCCATATGCTCTTTCCCCATGCCTTTTTCATTAAGCTGTTTCCAGGTATGTCCTTGAGGTCATCAATACTGAACTATGGGGACATAGCAAAACTAGAGAGATTAATTCAAACCAATATTGATGAAGTTTTAAGCTTCAAAACAAAGTTAATATTATAAGTAAGCTACAAGACAAAAAGGGAAACATAACATAAAATTCAAACATTTTCAGGGACTTCAGATAATTGGCTAGTCTTTGTTAGGACAGATATTTTAGCAATGAAATATGCAAGCAGTATATTCGATAAACAGTCACCTCTCTGGTTTCTCTGAATTTTTCTCCCTAACCATAGAAATGCTGTGCTGTAGTGTTTTGAGTAATATCTATCTATCTATCTATCTATCTATCTATCTATCATCTATCTATCATCTATCTATCTATCTATCTATCTATCTATCATCATAGTTGTTTTTCTGCATTTTACTATGTAATACAACTGAATTTTTGGTTTTTACTGTTATCCCAAATAACAGAAATATCTTTTGTGGTTACATATCATGATTAACATTCTTTTGACAGAACTTTCAACAGATGTAAAAATTCAATCAATAATATAGTTCTGGTTCAGAGGATGCTTAATGGTAAAATATAAATTAATGAAGAATAACACAGAGGGTCATTCAACTTCTGCTAGATTAGAGAATATATTTTTTTAAAATTTTTTAATGTTTATTTATTTTTGAGAGAGAGACAGACAGACAGAGCATGAACGGGGGAGGGGCACAGACAGAGTGGGAGACACAGAATCTGAAACAGGCTCTAGGCTCTGAGCTGTCAGCACAGAGCCTGACGCGGGGCTCAAATTCGGACCGGTGAAATCATGACCTGAGCCGAAGTCAGTCGCCCAACCGACTGAGCCACCCAGGCGCCCCTAGAGAATATATTTTTTATCTATGTGGAACTAGAAGACATAATACTTTCTTTTGGAATAGGAATCTGATTATTATAAACGATGAAATGAACATCGTAAGCTTATAATTTCTAGGAAAGATCTTCAGTGAATAAATAAAACTAATGCCTAATTTGCTTTTCTTGTTTCAGAATATGATGCAACTTCCTAAGCATCTTAAGTAGTAATACTACTTTTTAAGTAATCCAGGAAGAGTTTTGTTTTGCTTCTGCTTTACCCCTTGGAATTTGTTCTTAGGTCTCTGAAACTGCCATGATTGTCTTAATTTTTGAGAGAACTTACTCTGGGAGAAAAATGATACAGAGTTTTGCAATTTTGTATTGTACCACTGATAAGTACATTTTCAAAATCATTTTATCCTGGCACTTCAGTCTGCTTGTATGGAGGAGGAGCAGGTCTAAGTATGAGTGATTTGCAAATATAAAGTAAACTTGGTGCTTTTAGCAATAACATCAATGGGGTGTGTTTTGTTTTGTTTTGCTTTTTAGAGAGAGAGCATAAGCTGGAGAGAGAGGCAGAGGGTGAGAGAGAGGGGCTCAATCCCAGATCCCAGAAACCCTGAGATCTACCTGATATCATCAAGATTTGGATGCTTAACCCACTGAGTCACCCAGGCGCCCCTACAGGATGTTATTTCTAAGTGAGATTGGATCTCTAACTAAAAATATATTTGCTGCATTTAAAGATGCCCTCTAGAACACAGACTGTGTTTGAGCCACAAAAAATAGATATGCATTGGTATATAGAATTGGTATTGGTATTCTATTCTATTCTATTCTATTGGTATATAGAATACAGTCACAAAATGTAACTGGTTCCTAGAAATCATATGGAATATCATAAACCTTATTAAACCCAAGAGTGGAAGGGGGGGAAAGCAATGTCTTGTGATATCTTCTCTTACAAGAAGTAGCATATTATAACGATTTTAAGATCATGGACCCAGAGCCAGACTGGTCAGGTTCACATTCTATCTCTGCCATTGCTAGCTGTGTGAGTTTGGGTAGTTACCTAAATTCTGCATGACTTAAATTTCTCATCAGGAAAATGAGGTTAATAACCTATATACTTTTTAGAATGGTTGTGAAGGTGGAGTAAGTTAGTATTTGTAAATTGCTTAAAGATGTTATATAAATGTTTGATAATTGAAATAGATAATAAGATGGTTTTCCTGGCATTCTTTAAAATAGAACTTAGAAAAATGTAGCTTTAAAGGCAAACATTTACTCTACATGTCTTGCTCTTTGCAGGCAAAGCTTATGAAAAAAAAAAAAAAAGGTAATCCAGACTCTCATCTGAATCTTACACTAAGTAACAACAAATAGTATTAATACAACACAAAACTGCTTGATATACCATCTCAAAAACCTAATCAAAGTAGGAACATGTACTTCATACAATTTAAGGTATTATCAGCCAAGAAAAGGGGTTCCTTTGATGTGGGTCATTTATTACTTCTTTTTTTTCTTTATCAAAATGCCCTCCAAAAATATAATTGTATTAAGCCAAAATACTTCTATAGTTTCCTTATTTCATCACTTTCCTTATCTGTGTAAAGTAAGTAAAAACCGGATTTAAGACTCAATCTCTAGGCAGAAAATTTTAAGAAAGTTAAGTATGAACCATTTATTAAAACTCTGCTCTACTTTTGGCATTGCTTTATCCATTCGTTCAGTAAAAATTACTAAGCCACATTTGTTCAATAGAAATTAACTTGCCCAGGTGAGTAATGATAAGAAAATATTTTTGCCCATATATCAGCTCCTTGTCTTACCAGTGGATATGGCAGAGCAAAGCCCACCTCTTCGTCTATATGATATTCTTCCAAAATTTCCCAAGAACTTTCTGTAGGCAACGTCCCATTGTGTGCCATTCTTGCAGTCTACTCCTCTGGTCCTCCTTATTCTGCAAGGGATTTTCAGAGCATCTATTTATGAAAGAGGTTGCCATAGCCAATGACCACAAACTTACCACGTAGGCAGCAAGAAATGACTTCCACTTTTGGAATAGTTTCATTTTCTTTCTTTGTAATTTGATAAACAATAAAACCTGAAAAATATCCCATTCATCATATGAAGAAACTGAAGGTTTATGTGGCTATGAAGTATTTGTCACTGGCAACACCACTGGTTTACTATAATAGGGAGTGTCAGAAAGAAACTGAAATAACAAAAACCATGAAAATAGGTAACTAGAAAAGAACATTTTTTTACGGGAACTTTTAAATCTTTGAAGTAAGATAATGAATTTGACCCAGGCTAAAGTCCAAAAATATCACTTTGCCATTACTGTCATTGGCTTTCCATTAAGTCTCTAGGGTTCTTTAAACATAGTAGTGTCTTAATTCAGCAGCCATCAAATGCAAACTGTGCTACATTGAAATAGGAGGCAATGACTGATGTAGAAAAAAAATGGAAGCAGGTGAGAAATTAAGACAGTACCTCTTGGGGCACCTGGGTGGCTCAGTCAGTTAACCATCTGACTTCAAGTCAGGTCATGATCTCACCCCTCACGGGTTTGAGCCCCACATCGGGCTTTGGGCTGACAACTCAGAGTCTGGTGCCTGTTTCGGATTCTATGTCTTCCTCTTTCTCTGCCCCTCTCCAGCTCGTGCTCCATCTCTCTATCTCTAATAAATAAACGTTAAAATTTTTTTTAATTAAAAAAGAAAGACAGTACCTCTCTATGTCCCCATTTTACTTACTCAGTCTTTTATCTGTGTTCTCAATTATATAGTTCTTTCTTCTTCATTTTCCTTATAAGTCATTTTTAGGCAGACTTTTCTGTATCTCCACTATATTTGACTGCTAAGGACTGTTGAAGCAATAGTCCTTCACATTTGGAGAGTTTGTAATATGTTAAAAGTTTAAATAAAGGATAAAACACCTTGAAAATGTTTCTTTCAAAATGCAAATTAAAACTGCATTTGGCAAAGGCTTTGGGGTGCATGCAGTTCTGTGGTCACTTACAGGCATTGTTCAATCTCACTGAAGCAAAAGTAGAAACCGTATCGTTCCTTCTGATGATCAAAAGGAGAAATCAGGAGTTAGTGTGCAGTACATTGTAAGAATGCAGTTTTGTCATGCAGCTTATCAGTACTTGAAATAACTTAATGGTACATGACTCTGTGTTCTAGAATATTTCTCACACTATTCTTTCCTGTGAATCATGTTTTCTTTTTTTTCTTTTTTAACATGTTTTACAAGAATATGTCCTGCTTATAATAAAAATAAGGGAAATTGAAACCAAATTATACGAGAAAAGAACACATGGCTACGCTTCCTCAGAATGAATAATTCATGAGGCTGATATTCTTGATACCAGGCCCAAGGCAAAAAAACCAAGAATATTATGTTGGATTATCGTATCTGTATGGAAGCCAAACATAACAAAAATAGTTTTAGGAATTAGAGAATGTGTGTTTATTCCTATGATTTTTCACTCTTCCTACTTGGATTTTTTTTCCATTGGTGAGTCAAAACAGATACATGTAATGAGGCTTTAGCTAATTCTATGTTAGAAAAGTTTCTGAGGCTTGATTTTTTTTTTAAGAAGCATGACTTGATACAACTTTTTCTTGACTCTACTTATCTATTAAATCCATCCTACCTTTGACTCCAGAAACAATAATATTTTAGTATCCTACTCTTATCTCTGCCTATTTATCTCTACCTTCACACTTTAACTTTTTTCATATTTCTAAAATATTTTCAGTCTTCATTTATCTTGATTTTTCTTCAGCAATAACAACATCTCATTGAAAAATCCCTTCTCACAAGCTGCCAGAAAAGCATCTTAATCTTACTATCTTCTATAGATTCTTTATCTTTTCCTTTAGCTTTTTACCTGTGGCCAGGTCATTGTGAAAGAAAGCTCCTGAATGTCAAAACGCAGCTTTTTGCTCTATAACCTCCCAGCTCTGAAAGATATGAATCTGTCTACCTGATTGATGACTTGGCTGGACCCTTGTATGCAATGATTGTACTTTCTGACTTCTCTCCAGACCTATAAATTACATTTCCAATTTCCAGAATATCTACATCTGGGAATCCCAATATTCTTTTTATTGAGCACAATACCAGAACTATTATGAATAATAACAAAAAGTATTATTATGAATAGACCTGCAAAAGGACTTTTATCCAGGACCATGATAAACACAAATTATTCCCTCATAACATGCTATTGTTCATAATAATCCAAGTTCCTCTTTATTATTATGTTATGCTAGTTTATGTAAAGGGTAGCTTTGTTTTAAAAATAAATGATGTTTCAGTTAAAAAAGCCAAGGGATCTAGAACATACAAGAAGAATGAAGAAAATTATTGAAATACCAATATCCGCTGGCATTCATCATTAATATTTTGGTGATTATGTTTTCCACTGTTTTGGGTTTACATTAATTATATCCAGGGGCACCTGGGTGGCTCAGTCAGTTAAGCATTTGACTTACACTCAGCTCATGATCTCGTGGGTTGTGAGTTCGAGCCCCGCATCATGTTGTGAGCTGGCAGTGCAGAGCCTGCCTGGAATTCTCTCTCTCTTCCCTTCTCTCTCTGCCACTCCCCTGCTCATATTCTCTCTCTCGAAATAAATAAATAAACTTAAAAAAATAAAAAATAAAATCAATAAAATTTAAAAAATAATACCCAAATTTTCCTGACCACTTATTTGTGTCAGGAATTTTCTTAAAACTTTGCTTATGGTAACTAATTTAACATTTATTATTATCTTATGAGGAAATGCTCCTGATTACCCCCAAAAGAAATTAAGGTGATTCAGGATTTTCTGTGCCTCTAGTTGCCTGAACAAAACAAAATTAACTACTCCCTTGAAAGAAGATATCCTAAGTATTTCTATCACTTTTATAGACATCTGACAGGCACACTGTCTAATATCATGCGAAACAACAAACTATAGGAAAAGATCCACAAGGGGTTATATAAAAGAAAAGGGAAACACAGACTAAAATTAATATATTTAATATATTTGGGGCACCTGGGTGGCTCAACCGGTTAAGTATCTAACTTCGGCTCAAGTCACGATCTCACAGCTCTTGAGTTTGAGCCCCACGCCAGGCTCTGTGCTGACAGCTCAGAGCCTGGAGACTGCTTAGGATTCTGTGTCTCCCTCTCTCTAGCCCTCCCCTACTGTCTCTCTCTCTTTCTCAAAAATAAATAAACATTAAAAAAATATGTTTGGTATATTCAAAAAATAAAAGACCAGATTAGGGAAATTTTGCAGAAAATACGAAAACCAAATGAATTTTCTGGCATAAGCATCATTGAGAAGAGAATTAATGAATTTTGCAGATATATCAGAAGAAAATACGGATTTAAGCCTGAAGAGAAAAAAAAAAGATGAAAAAGAGAGAGAGAAATAGAATAAAGCACACAGAGAGACGGTAAAGTGAGGAAACCTAGCGTAGTTGCAATCTGAGTCTCAAAAGAAGAGCAGCTAGAAAGTGGAGAGAAGCAATAAGGCTGAGAAATTTTTAAACATGATAAAATACACTAAGTCACAAATAGACAAAACACTATTTAAAAGGGCTAAATGAAATGGAACCTGCTGACATAATAGTAAAACAACAAACAAAACAAAACAAAACAAAAAAAAAAAAAACAAAGCTAAAACTCTTTAAATTTTAAAATTAGAAAAAATATAACAAATTACCTTCAAAGGAGCTAAACAGACTGACAGCTAAATTCTCAAAGAAACAATTGAGGGGTGCCTGGGTGGCTCAGTCGGTGGGGCGGCCGACTTCGGCTCAGGTCATGATCTCATGGTCTGTGGGTTCGAGCCCCGCGTCGGGCTCTGTGCTGACGGCTCAGAGCCTGGAGCCTGCTTCCGATTCTGTGTCTCCCTCTCTCTCTGCCCTTGCCCTGTTCACGCTGTGCCTCTATGCCTCTCTCTCTGCCCTTGCCCTGTTCACGCTGTGCCTCTATGTTAAAAATAAATAAACATTAAAAAAAAAAAAAAGAAACAATTGAGACCTGAAGACAATAGAATAAAATCTTAAAAGAGCTGAGGAAAAAAACCAATCATAATTATATATTCACAGAAAACAATATTCAGGAATATAAATAAAATGAAAATATGTAAATACAAATAGAATACCTAACATAGCTATATAAATATTAAGAAGTATAGACTGTGAGGTAAATAGTATTTGATTGTATCAGAGTTCTTGAGAGAAATAGATCCAATAGGGTGATAGATAGATAGATAAATGGATAGATAGATAGATATCAAAAAATGGGCTAACATGATTGTTGGGGCTAGGTAATCTGAAATCTGGAGGGCAAGAAAGAAAACTGGAATCTCTCACAGGAGTTGCAGTTCACAGATAAAATTTCTTCTTTTTTTAGAAAAACCTAGGTTTTTGCTCGTAAGGCCTTTCAACTGATTAGATGAGGCCCACTCAAATTATCCCACTTAATCTCTATTACTTAATGCAAACTAATTATAGGTATTAATTACATCCACAAAATAACTTCATGGCACCTTAGATTAGTGTTTAACTGATAGGTACCGTAGCTAAGCCAAGTTGACATAAAACAAATGATCACAGAGATAAAAGGGCAATTCTTTATAACCAAAGTATTTTTCTTACCAGGAAGATATGACAATACTAAATTTTCTATACATTAAACAACATAACCTCAAACTATGTGAAGCAAAAACTGGTGGAGATGGAACACAAAAGACACAGACATATACCCACAATTAGACTGCATTTTTTTCCTGTTTTTATTTAAAATCTCACTAACAGAACAGCTAGCCCCAAATCACTAAATACATAAGTAATTTTAAAAACACGATTAATAAACTTGATCTAATTAAGATATATGTATTATCAAATTCATCAATGTCAAAATATATATTGTTTTCAAGTACACTGGAAAATTTACAAAAATTTACTATATATGCATATGCAGGTCCATAATCAAATGTGAAAATTTCATAAGATTAAATCATACAGAAAATATTTTTTTTAACCAAGGTAAAATAAGACAAATCAATAACAAAAGGTTAACTGGGAAATTTTTGTATGCCTGAAAATTAAGTTTACACAATTCGTATGTCAAAAAACCCCATCAGAATAGAAACTAGAAACTATTTTTACTTGAATAATGGTTAAAAAAATGATAAACTTTCTGAGATTCAGCTAAAGGGCAACTGAGAGGGAAGTATACTGTCTACATGCATAGATTAAAGGAAAAACTATACATATATCTCCTGATTTTGGAAAAATAATGCATTAATCTAAAAAAAGTAAGAGAAAAAATAATGTGAAAGGAAGTAAATAAGTGAAGACATTAATAAGGTAGAAAAACATCTATATCTGCATCTATAAGATCTATATATTTTTATATCATTAATAGAGTGGAAAATATATATATATATATATGTTTGAAAAAATGTGACCCCTGAGAAAAATAATAAAGAAAAATCAAAAGGGCAAATATATAATGTCAGGATTGAAAAAGGGAACACCACCACAATGCTACAGTCATCACAAATATATTAATATTCAAGTGAGAAAATGAGCTACTTTTTTGTTGTTTCAAGTTTTAAGTAAAAGAAGTGCAAGTTATATGGAGTGAATATGTTTTTTCTTAAGATATTTTTTGAAAGAATGCCATGTAAATCAAATAGTCATTAATATTTTGATTATAAAATGCTTAAATAACTTTTTTTCTAAACAATACAAATGCTAACCCATTTCATCCTTGCAACCATCCTAAAAGGCATGCATGCTATAAATTTCATTTTCCTGATTATAAATAAAACAGATGCAGGATTTAAGTAATTGTCCAAGTTGACGAAGCATGTGGAAAGACAAGATTTGAGTATAAGCAGTCTGGTTCCAGAGTCCATGATTTTAAGGCCATTTTGCTATGGAGCCTCTCTTAAGAGATTACAAAGCATGGTTTCTGTTTATTTGTTTGTTATCTCTCACTCTTTGGTTTAACAAGGTGCATGAGTTTCCAGGAGAGGATTTCTACAAATTAGTTACATTTTGTGACAATTCTGTGAAGTTTATGCTAGTATATCTCTTTTTGTTTATAGCTCAAACTGCCCACTGTTTGATAGCTACGTGTAAAACGATAAAACTGGACCACCTTATAACACCATGAACAAAAATAAACTCAAAAGGAATTAAAGATGTAAATGTGAGACCTAAAACCACAAAAATCTCAGAAGAGAGCACAAGCAATAATTTCTCTGACATTGGCTGTAGCATCATTTTTCTAGATATGCCTTCTAAGGCAAGGGAAATAGAAACAAAAACAAACTATTGAGGATACATCAAAATAAAAAGCTCTGCACAGTGAAGGAAACCTTCAACAAAACAAAAAGGCAGCCTATGAATAGAAGATACTTACAAATGATATATTTGCTAGGGGGTTAATATCCAAAATATACAAAGAACTTAGCAAATAACTGAACACCAAAAAAGCAAACAATACAATTAAAAAATGGGCAGAGGACCTGAATAGATATAAATGAATTTTTAATCATTACTCTCATTTTCTTAGTTTTGCAATGTTTGCATGAATCTTAAACCATTTACTATTACTTGTTTTTGAAAATTTTAAAAATGGTATTTTATTGCAAATGCTTCACAATCTCATTCTTTCAGTGATCGTTATCTTTGTAACATTGATCCATACTGGTATGTTTAGTTGTCATTAAATTTCACTGCTTTATTGTATTCAACTGTGTAAACTTGTTACACTGTATTCAGTTTGATGTTTCTGCACATAGTGCTATTTCTAGGTTGTTGTTTTGTTTTTTTAAGTATTTGTTTTCTTGTTTTTGCTACTAAGAACAGTGTTTCAAAAATTTTCTGATGTATCTAGAAGAGCTTGTCTAAAGTAGAAGTTTTCAACTTTTGCCTCGTTCATATTTGGGCCAATTCCCTTGGTTTGTTGTGGGATTGCTCTATGCACCGTACGGCATCTAACAGGATGCCTGGCCTCTATGCATGCCATACTAGTAGGGCCTCTTTGTCCAATTCTAACAGCCAAAAATATCTCCCAACATTGCCTAATGTCCTCTGAGAGCAAAAGTTACACCTGATTAAGAACCACTGAAGATAATACGTGTGAAGAGCAGAACTATGGAATAGGAAGGTGAGAATGTACTACTTTTTACAAGATACTGCTACCAGAACATTTTCCAATCAGTAGTGTGTAAGAATTTCTCATCACATTTTTGTTGAGATATTCTTCAACCTCGTCAAGTATTTGTTAGTGTTTGAAGTTTTAACTTTTGCCCATCCAGTTAGTGCAAAATTGTGTTTGTCCTTTTTAAACTTATGTTTCATTTTTTTAGAGTGAATTTGGTTTAACAAATAATTGATCAGAAAATGCAGAGTTCTCACATACTCCCCAGCCCCGATTCTACTCTGATTTATATCTTGTATTGGTGTGCTGCCTTTGTTACAGTCAATTAGGGTTTTTTTCTTTGTGTTGTTCATTCCAGGGGTTTTGCTAAATATATAATCAAAATTGTCTATCATTACAGTATCATATAAAACAACTTCATTCAATTCTCATACCTCATTGTTTCCTTCTTCCCTTCCCAAACTTCTGGCAACCACTAATCTCTTTACTGTCTTCATACTTTTCCCTTTTCCAGAATGTTACATCCTTGGAATCACATAAGATACAGCCTTTTCAGAGCTTTTCTCTCTTTTTCCTTAACTTTGCATTTTATAATTACTGGTGAGATTAACCATCTATTCAGATATTTAAGACAAAATATATTTTCTACTCTGTGAAATAATAGTTTGTGTCTTTTGGCTAATTTTGATTGGAGATGTTTATAGTTATTCATTTATCTGTAGTTCTTAATATTTATATACTAATTCTTATTCAATTATGAGTTGTAGATAAATATTTTTCAAATTATTTATGATATATGGCTAGATAGTCTTTTTATTTTCAATCATATAAAATGATTACTTTTGAGGGGGGCTTAGGTGGCTCAGTAGGTTAAGCATTCAGCTCTTGGTTTCAGTTCAGGTCATGATCTCTGGTTTGTGGGTTCAAGCCCGGCTATCGGCACAGACCCTACTTGGGATTCTCTCTCTGCCCCTCCCCAGCTCTCTCTCTTTCTCCCTCAGAATAAATAAACAAACAACCTTAAAAAAAAAACAGCTATCACTTTTGAAAAATACAAATTACAAATTTATATACAAATTATAAATAAAAATTATTACAAATTATACATAAATTATACAAATTTACATACAAATTATACAAATTACATATAAATTATATGTAATTTGTATACAAATTACAAATTATATATAAAATATCACATTTTTATCATTAGAGTCAATAGGCATACTTTTAATTCCTAGTACACCTATTTATTTTTAAGTATAAGTAATTTAGAAAAATATTATAAAAACTATACACATTATATATGCGTGTGAATAAGCAATTAATGGATACGGAGAACCACTATCATACTTCTTTTGGTTGTTACATAATTGTAAATAAAGTTATGAATGAAATAGTAGTTACTCACATTAAAGTCTGTAAGCACACTTGAGCGCTATTTTTTTTCAATATTTAATTTCATATGGAAACAGGACTTAATGTAATTCGTATACAGTAAACTACATAAATTTTAAGTTAGATTCGTGTTGCGAATGGAAGAGTGACGCCCCCTTGTGGGTTCTTTAAGGATTATTTCCAACGCGGCAGTGAAATCACTCTGAAAAGCATATGAAATTAAAGGATTTATTATATTCACAGGTTCTAAAAAGGGAGGCACAATAGACTCAGATGGCCACAGAAAGTTACCAAGAGCCCAAAGTTTGATCATAACAGTTAAAGAAGAAGCGGAGGAATGATCTATGGGCAATGGACAAATACCTTTATTGAGAGTCATGGGTGCAGTACCCTGGAAGCATTCATATTGGCTAATTTGAATATAACTGAATCAACGTGGAAAACGGGAAAGGGACACAATATAGAAGTCATCATGAGATTTATTGCTTCAACACACATGTTGAGGATGGGTACTTAGAAATGGGAAGTAGCTAAAATTCCGAACAAACAGGGGGTGGGGTGCTGGCACTCAAGGAGTCATTGACAGAACAAATAACCGCCTTACATTACAAGATTAATAAGATTTATAATCACATAGATTAAGACAGAAAACATTTACATCATTCAGAATGTTTCCTCTGCCTCTTTTCAATCCCATTTCACCCAGAGTCAGCCACTATTTTGATTTTTATCACCATAGATTATTTGGGGCTGGTCTTAATACAAATGGAATCATACAATATGTATACTTAAGGTTCTGGCTTTCATGTTGCATAATTGAAAATTTGCTTTTCTTATAGCTCAGTAAGTTTTCATTACATAAGTGTACCATTTTTGTTGTTTAACCATTCACCTTAACCCATCAATCAATAAACACTTAATTTGTTTCAGTTTTTGACATGTATGAGTAAAGCTATGAACATTGGTCCAAGTCTTTGTGTTGACATTTGAGTACATTTTTCTTAGGTACTTGGCTAAGGGTGGAATTTTTATGTAATAACTTATTAGAAACTGATACATAGTTTTCCATGGTGGTTTTCCATTTTACATTTTCATCAGCATTGTGAAATTTGTTATTACTCCACATTCTCAGGGACATTTTCTTTGCTGTTTTACTAGATGTAAATGATATCACAATGTGAATTCAATTTGTATTTTCTTTATGATAATAATTGCTACTCACATACTTTTCTGATGTGCCTATTCAAAACCTGGAAGACTTTTATATATATATATTTATATATATATAAGTCTGATTTTCTCTTTACTATTGACTAGTATGAGCTGTTGATTGATTCTGGATACAAATACTGTTTCAAGTATGTATATTAAGAATATTTTCTCCAATCTCTGGCTTTTTTTTCTTTTCTTTCTTTCTTTCTTTCTTTTTTTTTTTTTTTTTTGGTGTATTTATTGTTTTGTTTTTGTTTGCTTTTTTTGCTTCCTTAGTAATGTATTTGATGAAGAATTTTTAATTTTAAAGATCAATTTATCAACTTTTTTTTACATGTTTGGGACATTTCAGTATTATGCTTAAGAAAACTTTGCTTGCACCAAGTTCGGGAAGATGGGATTGTTTTCTGCTAGAAAATTTTATAGTTTTTGCATTTTATGATTCACTTTTAATTAATTTTTATATTGTCAAGTAAAAACCTTTCCTTTTTTTTGTGTATAAGTATTCTGTTGTTCCAACATAGAATTTTAAACACACATATTAAAATATTTTTAAAGGATTTTTTTGGTATTCCAGAACCTCTGCATTTTTTTTTGAAACTAGAATAAAAAACCTCCTTGGTTATTGATTCTTATTGCATTGAATCTTTAGGTCAATTTGCAGAGAAATTTATATCTCATATTGAGTCTTTATGAGTATAAATATAACTCCATCAATGTAGTTATTTGTTCAAGTTGTCTAAAAAATTTTGGTTAGTA
Source organism: Paguma larvata (assembly GCA_030068075.1). Classification (NCBI taxonomy): domain Eukaryota; kingdom Metazoa; phylum Chordata; class Mammalia; order Carnivora; family Viverridae; genus Paguma; species Paguma larvata. The sequence goes on from CM057823.1 coordinate 4,343,137, forward strand.
TTCAGTATGGAAGTCTTGAAAATTGTTTCTAAGGTATGTTTTTATGGATAGTAATCTCCTTTAAGTTCATTTTCTAATAGGTGTTTCTGGTTTATAAGTACAATTGATTTTTGCATCTATCCTTTGACCTTTTCAAATACACTTAATTGTTCTAATAAGTGGTTTGTATGCTCTTTTAGATTTTCTGCATATATAATTATGTCATATGCAGATAGAGACAATTTGATTTCCTGATTTCATCTATTTATCTATCTAATTCATTACATCAATTATTTCCTCTATGACAACAATGTATAGAATAGATGAAGGCCTATATATACACACACACAAACACACACACACAATGTATGAATACTATTTACTTGTTGAAGAAGTTTTTTCTATTATGAGTGGAATGAATAGTTTTTAATTGGTTTCAAACACACTGAATACATTTTGAAGTACACAGAAATTATGCAGGTTTTCTACTTAATGCTTTTAATTGTAATGATAGATTTTTTTCTACATTTATTTATTTGTTTTGAGAGAAAAGACACAGAAAAGAGAGAAAGAGCATGGAGGAGGGGCAGAGAGAGAGAGAGAGAATCCTAAGCAGAGGTTGATCCTATGAACTATGAGATCATGACCTCAGCCAAGAGGAAGATCTAGAAGCTCAACCACCAAGTGCCTCTGTAATGATAGAGTTTTGAATGTTATCCGTATCTTTCATCCCTAAGCTAAATCTGTCTTGATCATAACATATATACATATATATGTACACATATATATATATTTAATTTTTTTTCTTCTTCCTTCCTTCCTTCCTTTCTTTTTTTCTTAAATTTTAATTCCAGGGGCGCCTGAGTGGCTCAGTTGGTTAAGCGGCCGACTTTGGCTCAGGTCATGATCTCACGGTCTGTGAGTTCGAGCCCCGCGTCGGGCTTTGTGCTGACAGCTCAGAGCCTGGAGCCTGCTTCGGATTCTGTGTCTCCCTCTCTCTCTGCCCTCCTCCTGCTCACGCTCTGTCTCCATGTCTCAAAAATAAATAAACATTAAAAAAAATTTAAAAAAGAAAAAATTTTAATTCCAATGTAGTTAACAAACAGTGTTATATTAGTTCAGGTGTACAATATAGTGATTTAACAATTCCATATATTACTCAGTGCTTATCAAGATAAGTGTATTCTCGTTATATATTATTCTTATTATATATTCCTAGATTTCATCTGCTAATATTTTGTTAATTATTTAAAATTTTACGTCCTAGAGGGATATTGATTTCTATTTTTTTTCTATTTTTCTATCTTTCTATCTTTCTTTCTTTTTGGTAATGTCCTTGCCAGATTTTGATATCAAGATTGCATAAGCTTTTTAAAAAAGCATCCTTTTTTAATACTCTCTGAAGGAGTTTGGGTAAGATTTATATTATTTTGCTTTACATTTTTTATAGAATATACTAATTAAACAATGCAGGCCCAAGGGTTTATTTTATGGAGAAGTTTCAAATTATACTTTTAATTTATTTAACAAACATAAGACTATTCTAATTTTCCATATGTTGTTAGGTCAGTTTGAAAAGTCCTGTTTTTCTTCAAAGTCACTGTATCTGGGTCAGCAAGAGGCAAAAAAGGAAACCCTGGATCCTCCTTCCCCTCACAGACATGCTGGTTCAGCAACATGGGCCAATTCCTCTTGTTAGAAATCCAGAAATCTGTTGAAAGGCTCTTGCCACTGAGATGAGGGGAGAAAAAAGCCAAAATGAAGAAAATGGCACCTTCATCATAATCTCTTCCCCCTACTAGTAGGTGCCACACAATTAGGAAAAAACCAGAACTCCCAGCCTCTCCCTGAGAAGGGAAGGAGAGGACCAGACCATATGTCCAAAGTTCAGACTATTTAGGGTGCTGCCCAAGGTACTGATTACTGTATTGACTGAGTATGAGCACTGACTGGAAAACGGCACAGATTGGGGAACACTGAGACTATAGTCTGCAGTTTGACTAGCATGCTCTATTAACCAAAGTGCTCCCCTGGTTCAGCACAGAGCAAGAAAGTGAGAACATCCAAATCCTTCCTTCTCCTTGGGAAGGGAAAGAGTCGAGGCATGCAAAAGAGAAAGAGAAAAATAAAACATGTATCTGATATTCAGACTTTTCAGGAAGTCCCTCCCCAAGGGACTAGTTTTTGTCTTGCCTGTCTCTAAGTACTGACAGGGCATAGTACACTCTAGATGCCTGGGGACCAGCATCTAGATGATAAAGAGATGCCAGAGGGAGCAATATATTATAAATTAATGAAAAAATAAACCAGCTAATTTCTGTATTTACGAATTTACATGGACAAGTTTGGAGGAAAGACACATCCACCAAAAAGTTTTGAGAGGCCCACCAGAATCTCTAGAGAGGATAATTAGTGAAGGTCTTCCCATATATGAAACCAGTCCATAGAAACTGAGAAAAGGGGCTATTTTTTTTCTAATATGCAGATACCAACACTGTTGAGGGCATTAAACACACACACACACACACACACGCACACAGGAAACAAAAGAAAATGCCACAAGAAAAAGAAGTTTCATTACCTAACAAAGAATTCAAAATTATAATCATAAACATAATTAGTAAATTCTGGAAAACAATTTAAGAATAAGTTAGAAATTTCCAAATAGATATTTTAAAAAACACAAAAATTTTGGAGCTGAAAAACAAAATAGCTGAGCTGAATAATTCACTAGAAAGGTGTAATAATAGACTTTATCAACTAGAAGAGACAATCAGCCAACTCAAAGACAGGAAGAACAATTGGAATTATCCTATCACAGAAGCAAAAACAAAAACAAATGAAAAAGAGTGAAGAAACCCTAAGAGATTTCTATGACTTCATCAAATAAATCAATACATGCACTATAGGAGTCCCAAAAGGGAAAGAGAAAGACAGAAAGGAGAAGTGAACTTATTGGGAAAAATAATGACCAATGCCTTTTCTCTATTAGGATGGTTGATCATGGGTTGTATTTCTTTCCTTTTGTTAATTTGTTGTATCACCTCAATTAACTTGCATACATTGAAACATCTTTGTTCTAAGGAATAAGTCCCACGTGGACATAGTATATAATCCTTTTAATGTGCTGATGAATTCAATTTACTACCATTTTATTATGGACTTTTTCATTTATATTCATCAAGGATATTTTCCTGTAGTTTTCTTTTTTGTGTTGTCTTTCTCTGGCCTTGGTATTAGGGTGATACTTGCCTCACAAAATGAGTTTAGAATTGTTTTCTTTTCTTCTATTTTTTTGTAATAGTAAGGAGAGTTGCTATTAATTATTTTTAAAATATTTGGTACAATTCACCGATGAAACCATCTGTTCCTGGGCTTTTTATTGTTGGGAGGCTTTTGATTATTGATTCAATCTCCTTTTTTGTTATTAGTCTCTTCAGGTGTTTTATTTATTCTTGATTCAGTTTAGCTTTTGACAAAGTTCAATATCAATTCACGATCAAAACTCTCAACAAACGAGATATAGAAAAAGCTTACCTTAACACAATTAAGGTCGTATATGAAAATCCCACAGATAATAGTATAATCAGTGGGGGAAAACTAAAAGCTTCACCTCTAAGTTATTGTACAAGGTAAGAATACCCACTATCAGTACTTCTATTCTACATAGTACAGGAAGATCTAGCAGGAGCAATTAGATAAAAAATAAATAAATAAATAAAAGTCATCAAATTGAGTAAAATTAACTCTGCAGATGGGATGATCACATACATGGAAATCCTTAAAAAAGTGAGAAAAGAATGTTAGAATTAATAAATAAACTTAGAAAATTTGTAGCATAAAAAGCTAGTTGCATGTCTATATACAATGAACTATCTGAAAAGGAAAATAAGAAAATAATACCATTTACAATAGTGTCCAAAAATTTTGACGTTACCAATTACCAAAAAAGGTAAAAACAAACAAAGAAGCAAAACCCTGGCACACTGAAAATAATAAAACCCTAATGAAGGAAATTACAATAGACATAAATACAAATCTACCAAACATTTTTGGATTGGAAGAATTAATACTGTTAAAATGTTCAGACTACTCAAAGCAATGTACAGATTCAGTGCAATCCCTATCAAAATCCAATGATACTCTTCAAATAAATAGAAAAGACTATCATGAGATTCATATGGAACCACAAAAGACTCAAATAGCCAAATCAATTTTGAGGAAGAAGAACAGAGCTGGAGACACAATATTTCCTGATTTCAAACTATATTAAAAGTTATAGTAATCAAAGTAATATGGTTCTGGCATAAAAAGGACATATATCTCAGTGGAATAGAAAAGAATGCCCAGAAATAAATGCATGATCGGCTAATCTTCAAAAAGAATGCTAAGAACACAATACAGGGAAAAGATCATTTCTTCAATAAATGGTTGGGGAAACTGAATATCCACACACAGAGAATGAAATGGGATCATTAGTGTCCATAGTATACAAAAATCAACTCATAGAGGATTAAGCACTTAAACATCAGCACGAAAATTAAGCAGCTAGAAGAAAACATAAAAAAACAAAACAAAAAACAAGCTTGACATTGTTTTTGGCAATGACTTTTTGGATATGACATCAAAAGCAAAGGCCACAAAAAGCAAAGATACACAAATGCGATTATATCAAACTAAAAGCTTTTGCACACCAAAGAAAACAATCAACAGAGTAAAGAGGTAACCTACTGAATGGGAGAATAAACTTTTAAGCCATATATCCGATAAGAGTTAATATCAACCTATATAAGGAACTCAACTTGATAGCTAAAAACAAACAAACAAACAACAACAAAAAAAAAACCAAAATAAATGGGATAAGGGCCTGAACAGACATTTCTTTTTTTTTTTTTTTTACATTTTTAAAGCATTTTTATTTATTATTGAGAGACAGAGAGAAACAGAGCATGAGCAGGGGATGGGCAGAGAGAGGGGGAGACACAGAATCTGAAGCAGGCTCCAGGCTCTGAGCTGTCAGCACAGAGCCCAATGTGGGACTCAAACTCACAAACTGTGAGACATGACCTGAGCCGAAGTTGGATGCTCAACTAACTGAGCCACCCAGGCGCCCCCAGACATTTCTTTAAAGAAGATACACAAATGAACAAGTATGTGAAAAGCCAGATATCATTAATCATCAGGGAAACACAAATCAAAACTACAATGAAATATCACCCTACACCTCTTAAAAAGGCAATTATAAGAAAAACATAAGATAACAGATGTTGGCAAGAATGGACAAAGGGTAATCTTTTTTCACTGTTGGTGGAAATATAATTTGGCACAGCTATTATAGAAAACAGTATGAAGATTCCTCAAAAACTTAAAAATAGAACTACTAAATGATGATATAGAGTCCCAGTTCTAAGTATATACCCAAAGGAAATTAAGTCAGTATCTAGAAGAAATATAACACTTCTATGTTCATTGCAGTATTATTTAATAGTAAGATATATAAACAATCTTAAATTTCCATTGCTGGATAAATAGATAAGGAAAATGGCAAAATATAATTCAGCCATAAAAAAGGCAGAAATCCTGCCATTTGTGATGACATCCATAATGTCTGGGGAAATTATGTCGAAGTGAAACAAACCAGGCACAGAAAGAGTTGCTGCATGATCTCACTTATATGTGGAATCTAAATAAGTCAAACTCATAAAAATAGAGAGCAGAATGGTGGTTCTACGGGCTTAGGGATATAGGAAATGGGTAGCTGTTATTCAAAGGGTACAAAGGTCCAGTTATACAGGATTAATAAATTTTGGAGAACTAATCTAAAGATTGTGACTGTAGTTAATAATATTTTCCTGTAGAAGTGAATTTTGCAAAAGTAATTGATCTTCTGTTCTTACCACAAACACAAAAAGTGTAATTATGTGAGATGACAAATGTTAATTAGCTCTATTGAGATAATCATTTCACAAGGTATATGACTATGAAAACATCATCTTGTACACCTTATATATACAATTTTTATTGAAAATATACCTCAGTGAAGCTGGAAAAATAAATATATATTTTTAATAAAGAAATGTATACTGGGCAAAAATTTCCCAGCTCTGGGGAATGGCCTCCTGATTCAAGAAGCCCAAAAGTCTTAAAATTGGGTAAATCAAAAGTATTCCACACCAAAATACATTATATTCAAATGGTCAAAAGTTAAAGAGGGCATTCTGAAAGAAGCAAAAACAATGTGTAACATAAATTGTAAATAAAACCCTTATAAAAAAATGAGTAGATTGTTCAATAAAAATCTTGGTGGTGAAAAGGAAATGGCATTATACATGTAAAGTGCTGAAAGAAAACAAAAAACTGCCAATCAAGAATACTATATTGGAAAAAACTGTCCTTCAAAACTGGGACCTTCCCAGATAAACAAAACCTGACAGAGTCCATTGCTGCTAGGCCTGTCTAATAAAAAATGTTAAAGGGAGTCCTTCCAGGTGAAATAAAAGAATACTAAAAAGAACACTAAAGCATATGAAAATATAAATCTCTCTGGTAAAGGTAAGTATATAGACAAATACAGAATATCGTACTAGAGTAACAACAGTCTATAAATCACTTTAAATTCTGGTATATAAGATATAGAGGTCAAAAATAATATGATAATAAAAATATGTTAATAGATATATAATATAAAAAGAGGTAATGTGTGACATCAATAAAAAATGTATGGTGGGGAGAAATAAAAGTTTAGAATTTTTGTATGTGATTGAAGTCAAAATATTATAATCTTAAAATACATCATTATACCTATGTTGTATGTAAACCTAATGATTGCCAAAAAAATAATATCTATAGAATATACACAGAGGAAAATGAAGTTGGAATCAAAGCACATCACTGCAAAAAAATCAACAAAACACAAAAGAAGACAGTAATCAAGGAAAGGAGGAACAAATAGACTACAAGACAGATAAGAGACAATGAAGACAATGACAATAGGAAGTCTTTATCAATAATTCCTTCAAATACGAATGGATAAAAATTCCAAGTCAAAACACATAGATAAGTTAAATGAATATATAAAAAAGAAAAAGACAATACAGCTATATGCCAAGTACAAGAAACTCACTGTAGATTTAAAGACATACCTAAGCTAAAAGTTAAGAAATAAGAAACAAGAGGAGGCAACATGGCGGAGGAGTAGGGGGCTCCAGTATTTCGCTTGCCCTTTAAAGGGGGACGACTGAAACCATTGTCTCTCTCTCAACTCCAAAAATCGGGGGGAAAAGGTGCTAGAGCTGACAAGAAACTAAGGCGAAAACAGACACGGCCCAACTGAACTGTGAGTTTAATCTGGGTCGGATAAAACGAACTCAAACTCGGGAAGTTGAGCTGAGGGGAGGGTGAGCGTCTTCGGATACAGCTGGGAAAGTGCCGATCGAACAATATCTGAACGAGAGGGCCAGAGAGGGCCTGAGCGGATGAGACCGCTACCATCCAGCCCCTAAGCAGGGCTTTTGAAGAGAAGTTCGGTAGCAAACAGCAGCAATCCCCGCGCCCTGCTGGGACCGCACCAACCCCTTCCTGAGCCACTGGGACGGGCGCGGGAGGGACTGGCAGCGGGGACGCAGGCGGCGCCGCCTGCGGAGCACCTCTAACCCCGGCACAATTATAACGAAATCGGGGGTGGCAGACGGCCGCACCACCGCGCCACCCTCGCCCAGCGCCTCCGGGGCGCGCGCGCTGCTGGGACAGGCAGGGGGGACCCAGGCGGCGGCTCTTGCGGAGCACCTCTAACCCCCGCACAGTTACAGCCAAATCGGGGGGTAGCAGACGGCCGCGCCACCGCGCCACCCTCGCCCAGCGCCTCCGGGCACGCACCCTGCCGGGATAGGGTAGCAGGGACCCAGGCAGCCCCAGGCGGCGGCTCCAGTAAACCACACTAGGCTGGCGTGGGCGGTGGAGAGAGAACAGAAATAAAGGGGCGAATAAAACCTCCAGGACTGGTGGCCCGGGTCTGGAGAGACGCCATTGTTGTCTCACAAGCCAGGAAGTCACCCCAGAAGCCATCCCTGCAGCAGTGGAGGCCGGACCCGCCTACACTAAACCACGCCCCTCCCAAACTATCAGCAGGAGCAACTGATCCAAGTGGAGATTGCTGCCTGGAGTAACGCCAGTCATTTCCTCTTTTTAAATTTATCCCTCCCTTTCTCATTCCTACCGATCCCAATCCCTGAGCTGGTCATCCAGGGTACTGACTGGCTTAATCATTTTTTTTGTTTTTTTTGTTTTTTGTTTTTTGTTTTTTGGGTTTTTTTGGGTTTTTTTTGTTTGTTTGTTTTTTTGTTTGTTTGTTTGTTTGGGTTTTTTTTGTTTTTTTTGTTTGTTTTTTGTTTTTTGTTTTTTGTTTTTGTTTTGTTTTTTAACCCACTCTTAGAGGACATGTCCTACAACCTCTTCTTTACTCCCTCGGCCCTTTTTCTGGAATAACCAGGCCGTATAAGTTCATCTAGATGACATCGATCTTTATTCCTTTTCCCTCGCACCTGTCCTTATTCTGATTTCTATCAGTCTGGATTAAACCCTTTAGTCGCTCTACCTGGGCAAAGTCCATTTCCTTCTTCTCCCTGCACCAGTCATTATTCTGTCTATATATGCTCTGCCACCAGCACACTACATACCCTGTCCTTAACGTGTAGCTGTTACTTCAGGACATTGCCCTCAGAGAATCACTTGTTATTTTTTTTCTGTTGTGAACTGCTTGTCTGGACCATTTGTCGGTCCGTTTGAGTATTTCTGTGTTCTGTGTGTCTGTCAGTTTTCCTTTCCAGGGCAACTTCAAGAAACAACCCATAACACATCCAGCCAAAATGACGAGACGGAAGATTTCTCCTCAAAAGAGTATACAAGAAGCAGTGACAGCTCAAGAATTAATGAAAACAGATATAAGCAACATAACAGAACTTGAATATAGAATGTTAATCATAAAACTAATTGCTGGCCTTGAAAAAAGCTTAGATGAATGCAAGGGGTCCCACGCGGCAAAGTTCAAAGACCTTAAAAACGGTCAGGAAGAATTAAAGAAGACATTGGAAGAAATACAGGGGAAACTGGAAGCAGCCACAGCACGGATTGAAGAGGTAGAGGAAAGAGTTAGTGCATTAGAAGACAAAATCATTGAAAAAGAGGAAGCAGATAAAAAGAGAGAGAAGCTGATCCAGGAACAGGAAAGGAGAATTGGAGAGCTGAGCGATGCAGGCAAAAGAAACAATATCCGTATCATAGGAGTTCCAGAGGAAGAAGAGAGAGAGAAAGGAGTCGAAGGGGTTCTTGAACAAATCATTGCTGAGAACTTCCTCAACATGAGAAAGGAAACGGGCATGGAAATCCAAGAGGCACAGAGAACTCCCCTCAGACGTAACTTGAATAGACCTTCTGCACGGCATATCATAGTGAAGCTGGCAAAATACAAAGATAGGGAGAGAATCCTGAAAGCAGATAGGGACAAAAGAACCCTAACATACAAAGGGAGACCTATAAGGGTAGTAGCAGACTTATCTACGGAAACTTGGCAAGCCAGAAAGGAATGGCAGGATATCTTCAATGTGATGAGCAAGAAGGACATGCAACCAAGAATTCTGTATCCGGCTAGCCTGTCGTTCAGAATAGAAGGAGAGATCAAGGTTTTTCCCAACAAACAAAAACTGAAAGAATTTATCACAAATACGCCAGCACTGCAAGAGATCCTGAGGGGCATTCTATGAAGACAAGGTGGCAAAGAACACAAACTACCAGAGACAGCCTTACAAACATGAAACTTACAGATAATACAGTGACTGTAAGCCCATATTTTTCAATATTAACACTGAATGTAAATGGACTAAATGCGCCAATCAAAAGACACAGGATAACAGAATGGATTAAAAAACAAGACCCATCTATTTGCTGTCTTCAAGAAACTCATCTTAAACCTGAAGACACCTTCAGATTGAAAGTGAGGGGATGGAGAAGTATCTACCATGCTACTGGAAGTCAGAAGAAAGCCGGAGTAGCCACACTTATATCAGACAAATTAGACTTTAAAATGAACGATGTAATAAGAGATGAAGAAGGACATTATATAATAGTCTCAGGGACCATCCAGCAGGAAGAGCTAACAATTGTAAATATCTACGCACCGAATTCGGGGACACCCAAATTTGTAAAACAACTAATTACAAACATTAGCAACCTCATCGATAAAAATATCCTAATAGTAGGGGATCTCAACACTCCACTCTCAGCATTGGATAGATCCACAAAACAGAAAATCTCCGCAGAAACAATAGCCCTGAATGACACATTAGGACAGATGGGCCTCACAGACATCTTTAGGGTCCTTCATCCAGAAGCTAAGGAATTTACGTTCTTCTCATCTGCACACGGTACATTTTCCAAGACAGACCACATTCTGGGGCACAGGGAAGCTCTGAATAAATATAAAAGAATTGAGATCATACCGTGTACAGTGTCAGACCACAATGCTTTGAAACTTGAAATCAACCACAGGAGAAAGCCTGGAAAATATCCAAGAACATGGCGGCTAAGAAATAACCTACTAAAAGATGACTGGGTCAACCAAGCCATCAGAGAAGAAATTAAAAAATACATGGAAACAAATGAAAATGAAAATACAACAACCCAAACGCTCTGGGACGCAGCAAAGGCAGTCCTGAGAGGGAAATATATTGCAATCCAGGCCCATCTCAAGAAACAAGAAAAATCAATAACACAAATTCTAACAGCACGCCTAAAGGAACTAGAAGCAGATCAAGTAAAACAACCCAAGCCCAGCAGAAAGAGAGAAATAACAAAGATCAGAGCTCAAATTAACCATATGGAGACAGAAAAGGTAATGGAACAGATCAATGAAACCAAAAGCTGGTTCTTTGAAAAAATAAACAAAATAGACAAACCTCTAGCCAGGCTTCTCAAAAAGAAAAGAGAGAGAACTCAAATAGATAAAATCGTGAATGAAAAGGGAGAAATTACAACCAATCCCTCAGAGATACAAGCAATCATCAGAGAATACTATGAAAAATTATATGCCACCAAACTTGGCAATCTGGAAGAAATGGACAGCTTCCTAAATAGCCACACGCTACCAAAACTCAAACGGGAAGAAATAGAAAATTTGAACAGACCCATAACTAGTGAAGAAATAGAATCAGTTATTAAAAACCTCCCAGCAAATAAAAGCCCTGGACCAGATGGCTTTCCTGTGGAATTTTACCAGACATTTAAAACAGAGTTAATTCCTATCCTCCTCAAGCTGTTCCAAAAAATTGAAACGGAAGGAAAACTCCCGGACTCATTCTATGAAGCCAGCATCACTTTGATTCCCAAACCAGATAGAGACCCAGCAAAGAAAGAAAATTACAGGCCAATATCCCTGATGAATATGGATGCAAAAATTCTCAACAAGATACTAGCAAATCGAATCCAACAGCATATAAAGAGAATTATCCACCATGATCAAGTAGGATTCATCCCTGGGTTGCAGGGCTGGTTCAATATTCGCAAATCAATCAACGTGATACATCACATCAACAAAAGAAAAGATAAGAACCATATGATCCTGTCAATAGATGCAGAAAAAGCATTTGACAAAATACAGCATCCTTTCTTAATAAAAACTCTCGAGAAAGTCGGGATAGAAGGAACATACTTAGGCATCATAAAAGCCATATATGAAAAGCCCACAGCTAATATCATCCTCAATGGGGAAAAATTGAAAGCCTTCCCCCTGAGATCAGGAACACGACAGGGGTGTCCACTCTCGCCACTGCTATTTAACATAGTGCTGGAAGTCTTAGCATCAGCAATCAGACAACAAAACAAAATAAAAGTCATCAAGATTGGCAAGGAGGAAGTCAAACTTTCACTTTTTGCAGATGACATGATACTTTACATGGAAAACCCGACAGAATCCACCAAAAGCCTACTAGAACTGATTCATGATTTCAGCAAAGTTGCAGGATACAAAATCAATGTACAGAAATCGGTGGCATTTCTATACACCAACAATGAAGCAGCAGAAAGAGAAATAAAGAAGCTAATCCCTTTCACAATTGCACCAAAAACCATAAAATACTTAGGAATAAACCTAACCAAAGAGGTGAAAGACCTCTACACTGAAAACTATAAAAAACTTATGAAGGAAATTGAGGAAGACACAAGGAAATGGAAAAACATCCCATGCTCATGGATTGGAAGAATAAATATCGTCAAAATGGCAATACTACCCAAAGCAATCTACACATTCAATGCAATCCCAATCAAAATTGCACCAGCATTCTTCTCAAAGCTAGAGCAAACAATCCTAAAATTTGTATGGAACCACAAAAGACCTCGAATAGCCAAAATAATACTGAAGAATAAAACCAAGGCGGGAGGCATCACAATCCCAGACTTTAATCTCTACTACAAAGTGGTGGTCATCAAGACTGTATGGTATTGGCACAAAAACAGACACATAGACCAATGGAATAGAATAGAAAACTCAGAAATGGACCCGCAAGTATATGGCCAACTAATCTTTGATAAAGCGGGAAAATGTATCCAATGGAAAAAAGACAGCCTCTTTAACAAATGGTGCTGGGAGATATGGACAGCCACATGCAAAAGAATGAAACTAGACCACTTTCTTACACCACTCACAAAAATAAATTCTAAATGGATAAAAGATCTAAATGTGAGACAGGAAACCGTCAAAATCCTAGAGGAGAAAACAGGAAAAAGCCTCTTTGACCTAAGACGCACCAATTTCTTACTCGACACGTCTCCAAAGGCAAGAGAATTAAAAGCAAAGATGAACTATTGGGACCTCATCAAGATAAAAAGCTTCTGCACAGCAAAAGAAACAACCAACAAAACGAATAGGCAACCAACGGAATGGGAAAAGATCATCGCAAATGACATATCGGATAAACGACTAATATCTAAAATTTATAAAGAACTTACCAAACTCCAAACCCGAAAAACAAACAACCCAGTGAAGAAATGGCCGGAAGATATGAATAGACACTTCTCCAAAGAGGACATTCAGATGGCCAACAGACACATGAAACGATGCTCAATGTCACTCATCATCAGGGAAATACAAATCAAAACCACACTGAGATACCACCTCACACCAGTCAGAGTGGCTAAAATGAACAAATCAGGAAGCTATAGATGCTGGCGAGGATGTGGAGAAGTAGGCACCCTCCTACACTGTTGGTGGGAATGCAAACTGGTGCAGCCACTCTGGAAAACGGTGTGGAGGTTCCTCAAAAAAATGAAAATAGAGCTACCCTATGATCCAGCAATAGCCCTGCTAGGAATCTACCCAAGAGACACAGGAATGCTGATGCATAGGAGCACGTGTACCCCAATGTTCATAGCAGCACTTTCGACAATAGCCAAATCATGGAAAGAGACCAAGTGCCCATCAACTGACGAATGGATAAAGAAGTTATGGTACTTATACACAATGGACTACTACGTGGCAATGAGAAAAAATGAAATCTGGCCATGTGTAGCCAGATGGATGGAACTGGAGGTATTATGTTAAGTGAAATAAGTCAGTCAGAAAAAGACAGATACCATATGTTTCCACGAATAGGTGGACTTTGTGAGACTAAGCAAAAACCAGGGGGAGGGGAAGAGGGGAAAGGAAAAAAAGACACAGAGAGGGAGGGAGATAAAACATAAGAGACTCTCAAAGACTAAGAAAAAACTGAGGGTAAGGGGGATGAGGGAGGGGGGAGAGGGGGTGATGGGCATTAAAAAGGGCACATGTTGGGATGAACACTGGGTGTTATATGTAAACCAATTTGAAAATAAACTATTATAAAATTTAAAAAAATCAAAAAGAGAAAGACAAAAAAAATAATGAGCTCATATTATATTCTAAATTTTCAATTGGCTTTATATACAAGAAATGCATGGCATTTAATAATCATTTCTTTGGGGAAATTCTTCTTTGGGGAAGCTTCCCTTGAAGATGTTTGTAAGATACACAATTCTAATGTAGCTCATATAAATGTTAAGAGAGAGTTTCTGTGAGATGGAGGAATATATTGGTAGCTTTTTCTTTTTTCTTTTTATTTTTTATTTAATATTTGTATTATACAGCCAAGATGGAATAAGTTGGCCTTTGATCTATTTTCCTATTGATTATTATTAAGCACTCTGGGAAGAATACAAAATAAACTACTAAGAACTCTGAATATAAACAATATCAGGTAGATTGAAGACTAAAGTTAAAATCTGAATATTAATGTGTAGGAAGGTAAAGTTTGTAATTTTGTTTTTTCTTTTTCCTGGTTTTAATCTCAGACAGGTCTGGCAGGCACAAAGTGAAAAGCCCATCTTTCTAGTGAAAGGAATGGAAAAAATATTCTTGGATGTTGGAAATTATGCATGGGGGCAAATATTCATTTCTTTTCTCTCTCTCTCTTTTACTCCCCTACTCTACTCTGAAGCTAACTCTAGTTATGGGACAGCGCTGCCACAAACATGATGGCACAGGTACCTAAACCCTGAGAGAAGGATTTCTATTCAGAGAAAGTAGGAAAAGGGGCCCCAAGTGTCTGAAGAGTTTGGGTAAACTATCCACTATTTTAATCTCTCTTTTCTCTCACCACTTCACTATCTAGTTATGCAGGGTTGCACAACAGTACAGAAGGCTAATGTCATCTTTTTGAACAAAGAAAATGGGTAAAATGCCTATTGTTCAAGATGTAGAAGAAATCACAAAAAGAATGAAGGAAAAGTGGAAACTCCTAATTCTGGTGTGAGTTGGTATAAGTTCTGGACTCTGCCCTGAGCTGTGCACACACAGAAACACATCCAAAGAAGTATGGTAAACTTTTGAAGAACCAAACTCTGATACAAATATTTGCCTAAATTCTAGACTAAACCTTAAAGGATATATGCATTCGATAGACTCAAATACAATAGAAAAGCCTTTGAACTGATTTCGCAATCACTTTGCACAGAAGATGAGACAGAAGTTGTGGTATAAATCTCACCAGCATGATTATTTGCTAAAAAAAAATAAATAAATAATAACCTCTCCCCAAAAATCAGCATTCTCCAGAGAATTTTAACATGATCTAGAGCCTCGCATCATAGTATTAAAAATGTTAAAGATATAATCCAAAATTACATGACATCGAAAGAGCCAGGAAAATCTGGCCAAGCTTTAATGAAGAAGGCAATTAACATATGCAAATCCTGACAAGATGCACATTATAAACATCTTTCGTGCAGTAATTGTGAACTCGTTTTTTAATTAATGAAAAGATAGACATTAGCAGAAGAGAATATAAACATGTGAACTAAACACATAATTACAATGTACAGTATAAAACGATACATGCTACTGAACAACCAATGGGTCAAAGAAGAAATTAAAAGAGAAACAATTTTAAAAAGCCCTTGGGACAAATGAAAATGGAAATACAAAATACAAAATTTATGGAATATAGCCAAAGAAGTTGTAAGAAGAAAATTCATAGTGACAAATTCCTACATCAAGAGACAAGAAAAACATCAAATAAAAACCTAACTTTAAACCTCAAGGAATTAGAAAAAGAAATGAAGCCTAAAGTTAGCAGAAGGAAGGAAATAACAGAGTACAGTGGAAATAAATGCAATAGAGGTTAAAAAGAAAGGATTGATGAAACTAAGAGCTGGTTCTTTGAAAGGATAAATAAAATTGACAAACTTTTAGCTAGACTCACCAAGAAAAAAAGAGAAAGGGCTCTAAGGAAAATCAGAAATGAAAAGAGGAGACATTACAACTGAACCACAGACACAAAGGATCATAAGAGACAACCATGAACAATTATACACCACAAATTTGAAACATTAGGAGAAATGGATAAATTTCTAGAAATATACAACTTTACCAAAACTGAAACATGAGGAAATAGAAAATATCAACAGACCAATTACTAGTAAGGAAATTGAATCAATAATCAAAAACCTCCTAACAAACAAAAGTCCAGGACCAGACAGCTTCATTGGTGAATTATAACATTTAAAGATAATACCAATCGTTCTCAAATTCTTCCAAAAAATTAAAGAAAGAGGAATATACCCAAGCTTATTTTATAAGGTCAGCATTACCCTGATGCTAAAGCTACACAAGGACACTACAAGAAAAGAAAATTACAGTCCAATAACTCTGATGATTATAGATGCAACTATCTTAAAAAAATACAAGCAACCTCAATTAAACGTAACATTAAAAATATACAATATGATCAAGTGGTATTTATCCCTGGGATGCAAAGATGATTCAATACCTGCCCAGCAGTCAGTGTGATACACGTTTAATGTCTCTTTTGGTTTCCATATGCATGGAAATTATTTTCCCATCTCTTCACTTTCATTGTGTGTGTACTGAAGTCTGAAGTGGGTCTCTTTTAAGCAGCATATACTCTGATCTCAGCTTTTTGTTTTGTTTTGTTTCGTTAGTCTACTCAGCCACTCTTTTGATTGGAGAATTTAATTTAATTTCATTTAAAGTTATTATTGATAGGTATGGACTTACTTTTGTAATCTTGTTAATTGTTTTCTGACTCTATTGCAGTTCCTGTGTTCCTTTCTGTCTTGTGGTTTTCCTTTGTCATGCTATTTTTCATGGTCTATGCTTTGATTCCTTCTCCTTTATCTTTCATATATATTAAAGAATTTTCCTTCGTTGTTACCTTGAGGCTTACATAAAACAAATTATAGTAATAACAATCTATTTTAACCTGATAAAAACTTCAATTGCATACAAAAAATCTACCCTCTTCATTTTATGTTTTGATGTAATAGTTTACATCTTTTAGTATTATTCATCCATTAACAAATTATTAAGCAGTAAATTTATTTTTAATACTTTGTTTTTTAACCTTTACCTTAGAGTTAAATAATTTACATACCACCATTACAGTATTCGAGTGTTCTGAATTTGACTATATACTTACCTTTACCAGTGAGTTTTATACTTTCATATGTTTTCATGTTACTAATTGCTGTCCTTTCATATTGGCTTGTAAGGCAGGTCTAGTAACAATGAATTACTTCATATTTTGTTTTTCTATGAAAAGTTTTATCTTTCCTTTCTGAAGAGCAACTTTGCCAGGTAAAGTATTCTTGGCTGGTAGTTCTTTTCTTTTAGCACTTTGAGTATATCATCCTGCTCTCTCCTGTCCCATAAGGTTTCTGCTGAGAAATCTGTTTATAGTCTTATGCACATTCCCTTTTATATGATGTTTATTTACTCTTACTGCCTTTAAATTCTCTGTTTATATTTGATTTTTGACAGTTTTATTACAATTTGTCTCATGAAGTCCTCTTTGGGTTTAATTTATTTGGAGTTCTGGAGCTTCATATGCCTGAATGTACATGTCTCTCCTCAGATTTGGAAAGTTTTCAGCCATTATTCCTTTGACTAAATTTTCTGCCCCTTTCTCTTTCTCTTCTCATTCTGGAACTTCTATAATGGATACATATTTTGATTGATGGTATCCATATTCAGAATATAATATTTATCATATATACGAACTGTATATATTTTCTTCAACCTATCCTTTGTCTTTCTTCCTTAATGACATCTTTTGAAGAGCAAAAAATTTTCGATAAAGTCCAATTTATTATTATTATTATTGTTTTTGTTATTATTATTATCACAAATTGTGGTTTGGGTATATCTGAGAAATCTGTGCTACATTGTCATAAAATTAGTGAAAGCAGAAATGTTGGTTTTGTTTTTGATTGAAGAGTGATAGATATTCAGTCTTTCAACTTCAACCATGATGCTACTAGTAGGTTGTCCATATTGCTATTTGAGGAAGTTCCTTTCTACTCCTAGTTAGATTTGATGAGAGTGTTTATCACAGATCAGTGCTGGATTTTATGAAATGCTACTTTTGTGTCCTTTGAGATAACTGTGCATTTTCCTTCCCTTATTTTATGAATTTACTGTTACATATCAACCCAATCTTTCATCCCTGGATAAGCCCACTCAATCATGATGTATAATTCTTTATACATAATTCTAGCTTTAGTTTACTAATATTTTATTAAGGATTTTTATGTTTATCTTTATTATATTATGATGTCTTTACTTGGCTTTGATATCAGAATACTTGCCTTATGAGTTAGGAAGTGTTTTATCTTTCTTATTTTCTATAAATGTGTAGTAGAATTAGTAAAAACTTTTTCTTTACATGTTTCCATAGAATTCATCACTAAAGCCATTTCTTTATAATTAGGTAGCACATTGAGATTCTAGACAAACTTAAAATTTGCACTAGTGTTATTTCCCAGCAATCCTTGTCAGGTTCCTCTAGCACACCCATGTAGCCTACCTGTAAGCTAGGGATGTGATGTATACAGAGTTTATCATTACCCTTTGTAGAGCTATTATTTCCAATATGGTACCTTTAATTTCTGTCTCATCTGTCACTAACCCCAACTGGGACCTCAACCTCGGGCTCACAGTACTTCTGGTTTTACATTCATTCCCTACAAAGTTTGCTACTTTTATTCAAAGTGTTGACAGGTGAGATTTTTTTGCCATTTGCACCAAATGTAGACTGCTCCTCTGACATCTAATTAAAATGTTTTCATGAGTAGCCTTGCTCTAGTATAATAACAGCATCAACTAATCTGGGAGTAGGCACAGGAGCAGACTTGGGAAAGAACACAGCTCCCACAATTCTTACTTTATTTCGTGGCAGCTTTTCATAAACGGTTCTCACTTTTTGTTTGTTTTAATAAGTTTTTATAGTCTTGTAATGGTTGCTTTGACAAAATTGCCCAATTTTATACTTGTTTTGGGAATAGATTATTTAAATATATCTTTTCTCTCTCATAGACCCCTCATTTAGATTTATCTAAACAATTTTCATTTTGTGTCTGATTTATCTGAAAATCTAGCACTGATGCATGATAAATACTCTTATCTAACTAGAAGCAAAAAGAGACTTCCTCAATCTGATAAAGCTAAATGCATTTTGTACTTCTGCAGCATTCCATCTAAGATCAATTCCCTTCAGTGTGAAGAACTCAGTTTACATTTTCCTTAGTCCATGACCTGCTCGAGATAAATTTTCTTCATTATTGTCTGAAAATACTATATTTAATTTTGAAAGATATTTTCTCTGCATATAGAATGGGAAGATAGTACATAGTTTGTTTCTTTTTTGAATCTGTCATTCAATAATCTTCTGGTTTTCATTGTTTTTGTTGGAAAGTCAATCTTGTATTATTGTTCTTTTGCTTTTAAGGCTTTTTTAATATTCTGGTTACCACTTTTTCTGTGCTTTACAGCACTATCATTACGATGCATCTTAGAGGTTTATTTTAATATTTATTATATGCGTATTGGGTTTAATGTCTTGTCAGGTTGTGATGTATAATGTTGAGAGTAGTTATTATGCTTAAAACCTGAAAATAAATTTCAATAAACTGGTAATTAGGTAAACTTTGTTAATTTTGTTTTGGGATAGAAGCTTAGAATTGATTGTTTTAGAATCAAAAAGGAGTAGAGATCATTGGCAAAAAAGTGATCAGGATAACTAGTAAATAGTTTATAATTATTAAAATGTTCACTCATTAACAATAACAGTAAAGCCTTCATATATTTGGTGTTTCAAAATTGATTGCATGAATCTTTTTGAAAACATTCAATGCATTATTTCAACTTTTTGCATTAGAAATGATATTTTAATATTTCTGTTTATTGAAAACTATAATTCTTATTTACAGGGACTTTTAGTGTGTAAAATTAATATGTGAATATGAAAGATTTTCTAATTAATATTCCGAATTCCACTGCTGTTTAAAGCAACAAAAATGTGCACAGCTATATCACATTTGAGTTTACATATAATTACTTTAAAATAGCTATTAAAATAATACATGCCCAGGAGTATATGGAGTGAATACAGTCCTGCTGACATCTTGGTCTCAGTACAGTGAAACTGATTGCAGACTTCTGGCTTTAAGAAATTCAAGACAATATATTCAATTTGTTTTAAGACACTAAAATTGTGGTAATTTTTTATAGTGGCCACAGACTAAAAATTATGTTGACTATCTTTTTATGTGGTTATTGGCCATTTTTATATCTTTCGTGGAGAAATATCTTTCAAAATCACATTGCATCCCAGGCGCCTGGGTGGCTAAGTCGGTTAAGCGTCCAACTTCAGCTAAGGTCTTCATCTTGTGGCTCCTGAGTTTGAGCCCCATGTGCTAACAGCTCAGAGCCTGGAGCCTGCCTGGGATTCTGTATCTCCCTGTCTCTCTGCCCCTCCCCTGATCACACTCTGTCTGCCTCTCTCTATCTCTCTCTATCTCTATCTCTCTCTCAAAAATAAACATTAAAAAAATTAAAAATAAACAAAATTAAATCACTTTCCACCTCAAAATTGGATTATTTGAGTTACTAAGTTATAGCACTTCTTTATATTGTATACTTGTATTCTGGATACAAGGTCCTTATCAGATATATAATTTGTAAATATATTATCCGTGTCGAGTTGCTTAAATTCCTTATGTATTTTGGATACTAACCTTTTATTAGTCCCTTTCCTTGGAAGACATATCTAAAAAAAATGTCGCTAGGCTGACATAGGAAACATTATTGCCTGTGCTTTCTTCTGGGATTTTTATGGTTTCATGTCTCACAGTTAGGCCTTTAATCCATTTTGATTTTGTTTTTGAGTATCATATAAGAAAGTGGTCCAGTTGCATTCTTTTGCATGTAGCTGACCAGTTTTCCCAGAGAACCCAATTTGCTTTATATATTTAGGTGCTCCAGTGTTAGGTGATATAGATTTATAATGGTTATGCCCTCTTGTTGAATTGGCCCCTTCCTCATTGTATAATAAAAACCCAATTAAACTGTACACAAAAAATTTAATGGACACTTCATTGAGGAAGATATACAGATGGTAAATAAGTACATGAAAGAAACCACGATAAGATATCAATACAACCCATTTAAAATTACTAAAAATAAAAGACTAATATAATAAGTATTGGTAAGGAACTGGACAATCATTTATTGCTAGTAAGTGTGTGAAATTATACCTTTTAGAAAATACTGAAAGTTTCTTATAAAGTTAGCCATATATTAACCTTATGACCCAGTCTTTTCTTTTCTAGATATTTATCCAAGAAAATGTAGACAAATAGGTACACAAAAACTTGTGCATGAATGTTTATAGCAGCTTTATTTGTAATAGGAAAAATTGTATACAACCTACTGCCCTCAAATACATGAATGCATAAACAATTGTGATATATCTATACAATGGAATACTACTCAACCACAAACAGGAATGAAGGATCGATATACACAACATGGATGAATCATTAAATGCTGAATGAAAGAAGTCAGACTAATAACCATATATACATTATGTTTGCATTCTCATATAATTTCAGGGACAGTAAATGAATCTATAGTGACAGAAAGCAGTCTAGTGAGTGGCTTCCTGAGTATTTGGGGTGCTGGAGATACAAATGGCTTATAAAGGGACATAATAAAACTGTCGGAGGTTATGGATATGTTCAGTATTTTGATTGTGGTTTCAGAATTGTATTCACATGTCAAAACTCATTGAGTTCTAGATTTAAATGTGTGCAAATTGTTGTACATCAATTATACTTTAATACACATATAAGAAAAGAAAAACATAATAGGCAAAACCTCTAAAATCATCTCAAAATTTAATGCTATCTTAGCATTTAGGTTTATATATGTTACTTCATTTTTTTGCTGTTTACTTTCTTGAGTGTATATATTTAAGATTACACTTTTTATATTCAATATGCATGTTCAATATACATGCATATTGCAGTTTTTTAAGCATTTTTTAAAATTAAAAATGTTTATTTACCTATTTGAGAGTTAGAGAGAGAGAGAGAGAGAGAGAGAGAGAGAGAGAGAGAAAGCAAGAGAAAGTGCACAGGGAAGGGGCAGAGATAGAGGGAGACAGAGTATCCAAAGCAAGGGCTTCAATATGGCGCTCCAACTTACAAACCATCAGCTCATGACCTGAGCCGAAGTCAGACACTTAATCAACTGAACCACCCAGGCGCCCCTTACTCTTTAGTTATCTTAATGAATTTAACCATGTTATAGGGAAGCCAGTTCATGGTTTATATAAAAATATTACATATTTATGATTTGACATAATGGCATATACTTCATCTCTCTAAGAATCTGTTAATTTCATCATTTCCAAATCTCAGAAAAAAATTAAAGGTCATTATAGGTCTAATTGCACTCTGTTCAACAATCCACAGTGCCTGCCTCCATAGCAGCTCTTCAGCAACATTCTATTTTTTCTTCTACATTTACTGTTAAAAATATATGTGAAAAACAGGGAGAAAATACATATAACTCTCTAACTGCCTTCACATTGTAACCTTTATTCTTCTTGCCTCACTACACACTGTTCTAGGTGCAGTGAGAAAAATAGAAATTAAAGGAAAAAAGATATCCTTGCCCTATAAAGCTTACATTCTAATTAGGAAAATATTACTATGGTTACTCTATTTTGTGTCCCACAGTAGAAAGTGCCTCTAAATCTTTTGGCATAAAGTTTCTTCCTTCTTTATTTTTCAGAAAATGGTAATAGGTTATTATTCAATGTTTTAATGGTGTCTCTTTCAAAGTGTGATTTTGTTCTCTTTTTACTTTCATATTTTAATTAAAAAAATTTTTTTGAGAGAGAGAGCATGCATGCACATGTTTGCCTTTATGGGCAGAGGAGGGACAGAGGGAAAGAGAGAGACAGAGAAAGAGAGAGAGAGAGAAAGAATATTAAGCAGCCTCCACATCCAGCCCTGAGCCCAATGCAGGGCTTGATCTAATGACCTTGGGATCATGACCTGAGCTGAAATCAAGAGTCAGACGCTCAACTGACTGAGCCACCCAAGTGCCTCTCATATTTTATTTTCTAATCACTCCATATCCACCTTCTCCTTTGCTTCACTTCTTCCTTCCTAACCAGAACTTTCCAGCCCTGCCAAAAATATAGGCTATCCTTTTTAATATCTGCAGCATCTCATCTCCCTTTTCCTCTTTTCTGCATGATAGCTCCTATTCCTGCTGTCTGACAGCTTCTAGCAAGTTCTGTTTATTTAATAAAAATACACCACTCAGATTCTTCTTGAAGAAAGGATTCGTTACTGGAGGGAGGAATGTGACAAGCTGACAGCCTGGAACTCTTGGTTGCCTTAAGGTCTGTCTTGGCTTTTGAGCCAACTACATGACCTTTTGAGAGTGCATCATTTCAATTACTGAACAAGCTCCTGGTATAAAGGGCTAAGCTTCATCTCCTTTAATAAGCATCTTTGCTCTGGCACTCCGTGACTCTGGAGCAAACTTCTGGGTTGGCAGAAACTTTGCCAGGTCCTTATTATGGTCCTAGGTTACCTTTTCCAATTCTGCTTCCTCCTGTCTTTCACAGCTGTTAGTCCCTAAATAATCTTTTGCTTTTTAACTCTCTTCCTCAGCATCTGCTTCCTGGAGAACACATAATATTCCACTTCAAAATTCTATTTTAATTTTATTTTTTGCAGTCATCATAATGTCTGATAATTCTTATTCACCTTAACCTTTGTAAGTTTCACTTAGACTCTAGATTCTTTTTGTCCTAATCCCCAAATCCTTGTGTTGCCCACAAGTCTATTTTGGGCCTCCTGTTTCTTTCCACTTATTTGTCTTAGATGACACTTAGTCGTTCTTATCCTTCAAGTTCCTTTTTTATGTGTTCATGAATTGGTATATTTCAACTCAAGCTCTACGGTGTCAGACTCCAATTTCCAATGTCTATACCTTCTATTCCACAACTATTTCCAAGTCAACACCAGTAGCTGAATGCATTATCTTCCTATTCAAGTCTGCTGCTTTCAAAATTGGTGCCTCTTTCATCCCAGTGTCTTAGTCCTCTTAATAATGTCATCATAATTGAATAAATTATTCAACACACTGATATTTCTTCCTAAATACCTCTGATCTTTCTACTACATTTATTTTTCTTCCCTCTCTAATCCTGAGGATGTAGACATTTTTGATCTAAACTATAGAAACTTCCCTTTAGTGAACCTGTTGTTTCTAGTCCTCATTATTTCAATCCCACCACCCCCAAACCATTCTCATTTTTACACAAAAGTCCATCATTGATTTGCCCTAAGATTCGTGGATAATTTTAAATTTATAATTATTTAAGAATAAAGTCCTGGGGCGCCTGCGTGGCTCAGTCGGTTAGGCGGCCGACTTCGGCTCAGGTCATGATCTCACAGTCTGTGGGTTCGAGCCCCACGTCGGGCTCTGTGCTGACGGCTCATCAGAGCCTGGAGCCTGCTTCAAATTCTGTGTCTCCCTCTCTCTCTGCCCTTCTCCTGCTCACGCTCTGTCTCTGTGTCTCTTAAGAATAAATAAACGTTAAAAAATTTTCAAAAAAAAAAAAGAATAAAGTCCTAAAATGCACTAATGTCCATATAAACCGTTCACTCATCTGAATATGGCTCCCATCCTAAATGTCGCAGCCACCTTTGAGTTCACTTAATATCTGTAGAGAAAACACAGTTATCTTACCCATATTCCCAGACCATTTTGAATATCCATGTAACAAAGAATTTTTCATTTCTAGCTGTGACAGCTCTTGTACATGTTCAGTTTTCTGTTAGTTTCTGAGATACTTGAAAACATGGATCTTGTCACATATTTCATATCTGCCTAGTTCCAGGCTTATAGTAAGCATGTAAAAAACAATAGTATTAAATTCAAATAACTTGAATGTCTGTAAATTATACCCATTAAAAATGAGCAGTCAGTAACAACATTGGAAATACAGTAATGAATTTAAACAATAGAGGTGTATTTACCCTTTTGGTTTCTTGACTGAACAATAGACATTTTTAGTAGAACCATCAACAACCTTTTAATTCTTACCATGCCTTAAGCAACAAATGGATATTAGACTTCAAAAATTTGATCGTGTTGTGGACAATGATTTCCACAATGATCAATTTTCGTATGATTTGGCAAAAAAGATGAAAATATTATTTTTAGGGTATATAGAAATATTCAAATAAATGAATATGGTACACAACATGTATCACAACAAGACTAAATGATCAGACTATAAACACTTTAGTGAAATACTCAGAATTGCTATTTTGAGGTTAAATTTCTTCTGTTATCATTTGTTAACTGTAAGAATACTTTCTTGATAAACATTAAAATTAGACTTAGGAAAAGTATGAACAAAGAATATATATTGTTAAAAGTCTAGCCTTCTCCATTAAAATTTTTTTTTCTTTTAAAAACTGAGAAAACATAATCATTTGATTTTATGGATAAATATTGTATGCAAGGACTGTGAGCAGAAGTATTCCATGAAAGGACAACTCAAGAATTAGTTGGTGAAAAAGTGCTTGTAAAACTGAAATTATCCAAGTCATCAACTTGCATATTAAGGCAAAAAAAATGAAAGATCTTTTCAAGTTATTCCCTTTTCATGTGTCAATGACATATTGATGGGAAAAGAAACTTTCCATTTAACTTTTTACTAGTTACATATTTTCCTAAGAAGTTCAAGTTCTACATCAAGGAATAAATAATGGAAAAATAAAGTTATCTTACAGGGTCATTTCGTAGTTGTAATATTTTGTTTTGTTTTGTTTTTAATTTTGGTCTGATACTTAAATTGTTAATCCATACTGAGGGACTAAAACACATACATAGCTCATTTCATATTTAACTTTTAATTTAGTTTCCTTAAACAAACAGTTTTCTAAGAAACAAATTTAAGATAGAAAAATTTATTTCGACTATACTTTTTATATTTTTTGACGTGCGTTGCACGTGTGTATATTTGTTTCGACCTGAGACTTAAAACAGCACTCTGGCAGGAACCACGGTTAAAATATACAGCTGTCTGCTACTAATCATATAGTGAATTTCCATTTTGTTTTTCTTCACTACAGTAATTCAGCCATTGTGCCAGAAAACTATGACGTGGACTATTGATCCTGCCAAGCACTTCACCAGCAGACGGTCAATTTCCTGAGACGAAAGTGCACTTTACGACCCTTACGTCATCCCTAAATTAGATTCAAATGTTCGCGTTTGGAAAATAATGCCCAAGCCCAAACCCACTGCAGCACCACGCCAGGCTGCCTCCTGCCTCTCGCACCCAGAGGGCCCTGGGTGGGCGCCCCGGGCTGCGCTTGCGGGTCAGTAGACTGGGTCGAACCGGGCGGGCGGAACCCCCGCGTCCCCCTCCCCCATCGCGCGGCCGCCCCCCGCCCCCTGGCGTCGCGCCTGTAACTCAGAGCCCCGCGCGCTAGAGGCCGCCGTTCCGCAGTCAACCGCCATCACCGTGGCAAGGCCGGCAGGTCCCCGCAATGCTGCCTGTCCTGCTTATCCTCTCAGGTCTGGGCCGGCTGACCTCCGCCAGCCATCGTGAGTGTAGGACCCTGCCCCATAGAGGGCCACCTGTCGCAGAGCCTCTGGGCGTGGCGGGCTCCAGAAGCTTGCTCCAGAACCCTGTGGAGGTGGGGACCTGCGTCCTGTCAAAGCCCTCCTAGAGTCAGGATCCTGCGGGGCCTGCTGCTGGGAGGGCTCAGAACAGGACTGGACAGTTGTCCTCACGTGCCTGACCCTGCACTTGCAGGAGAGGGCACGCAGCTTCTGGGGGGTGGGGCCTCCAGGGCAGCTCTCCTTCACCTACTGGGGCGGAGGTCAGCAAGTCCCAAAGTGTCTCTGGAAGGTGGTAGGGTCACGTCCCACTTCTAGGGAGCCTCTTCCTGGAACACACAAAGTCTGATTCTGTGGTGGGTGTGTGGCTGGGTGTGTGCCTGCATGTGTGTATGTGCGCGCGCGCGCGTGGAAGTTCAAAGAGTGACGTGATGCGACAGGACCGGGGAAGAATAAGGATGCTGCCAGGCACTGGGGAATGCTCACAGGTGTTTTCCTTACTGCAGATCCTGAAACATCACTTCTACAAATTACAGTGCCACGGAAGATTGAGACAAACACCCATGGTGAAGTTTCAGAAACGCATGTAATTAAGAAATCACTTTTTTGTTCTGAATCCTTTATTTTTACTGGACTACATGACCCAAATCAACCCATGCATATATCCCTTTGAAATTATGTGGTCTAATTGCTGTGTTAAAGAGTCATTTTGTCTGAATGAAAGCAGATGTCTTGATTTTTCTCTTTATTTCCCAATGAACATTATGAAATATTTTTAAAATATAGACTCAGAAAAAAGTGCCCCAAATCCCTATCAACACAAAATGATATATACTGGACTTTTTGTCTAGAAAATATGGACATTTAAATATTCTATGTAAGGTGAGGTCACAAAATTTACCTTGTGTCATTTTTCAATGACAATATATAAAGAATTGCTTCATGCCTATATTTGCTCATATATACATATATAAATCTTTGTTAAAATGCAAGTACCATTATTTTTCACCTGATTCAAATATAGCATGTACATTATCAAATCTAGATAGCACAGAATATTTTTTAATGGCAAAGCTCTTAATATTAGCATGATTTTTTATGAATGATTAAGTTTAATTTCTATGATATTTCTATAACATATAATTTGTGCCCATTTATTTTTATTTGTTTGTATTTTCAGTATTTAAATTCCAGGTAGTTAACATACAGTGTAATATTAGCTTCAGATGTAAATTTAGTGATACAACACTTACATACAACACCTGGTACTCATACAAGTGCACTTCTTAATCTCCATCACCGATTTTACCCATCTCTCTCCTTCCTCTCCCCTCTGATAACCAACAGAGTGTTCTCTATAGTTAAGAGTCTGTTTCTTAGTTTTGCCCTTCTTTCTCTTTTTTCCCCAGCTTTGCTCTTTTGGTTTTTTCTTAAATTCCACATATGAGTGAAGTCATGTGGCATTTGTCTTTGACTGACTTATTTTGCTTAGCTTGATACTCTCTAACTCCATCCATGTCCTTGCAAATGGCAAGATTTCATTCTTTTTCATGGCTGAGTAATATTCCTGTGTATATGTATGTGTGTGTGTGTGAGTGTGAATGTGTGTGTGTGTGTGTGTGTGTATGTGTATCACCTTAATGGATTCAATAATCCATGGGCACTGGGCTGTTTCCATAATTTGACTATTATACATAATGCTGCTATAAACATTGAGGTCCATGTATCTCTTTGAAATTTTTGTATTCTTTGGGTAATAACTAGTGGTGCAATTCCTGGATTGTAGGGTAGTTCTATTTTTACCTATTTGAGGAAACTCCATACTGTTTTTCCACAGTGGCTGTACTAGTTTGCATTCCCAGCCACAGTATAAGAGGGTTCCTCTTTGTCCACATCCTCGCCAGCATCTTTTGTTTCTTGTTTGTTGAATTTAGCCATTCTGACACATGTGAGGTAATATCTCATTGTAGTTTTGATTTGCGTTTCCTCAATGATGAGTGATGTTGAGCATCTTTTATGTGTCTTTTGGCCATCTGGATGTCTTCTTTGAGAAATGTTTATTCATGTTTTCATATTCATTTTTACATTGAACGGTTTGCTTTTTTGGTGTTGAGTTTGATAAGTTTTTGATATGTTTTGGTTACTAACCCTTTATCAGATGTGTTGTTTGCAATATCTTGTCCCATTGTATATGCTGCCTTTTAGTTTTGTTTGTCTTTCTCACTGTGCAGAAACTTTTAATTTTGATGAATTTAATTTTATTTCCCTTGCCTCAGGGGATATATCTAGAAAGAAGTTGGCCAAAGTTGAAAATATTACTGCCTGTGCTCTCTTCTAGGATTTTCATGGTTTCAGGTCTCACATTTAGGTGCTTAATACATTTTTAATTTATTTTTGTGTTGGTGTTAGAAAGTGGTCTAGTTTTGTTCTTTTGCATGTCTCTGTCCATTTTTCCCAACACCATTCATTGAAGAGACTTTTTCCCATTGATATTCTTTCCTGTTTTGTTAAATATTAATTGACCATATAATTGTGGGTGTATTTCTGGGCTTTCTAGTCTGTCCATTGATCTGTGTGTCTGTTTTTGTGTCAGTACCATACTGTTTTGATCACTATAATTTTGTAATATAACTTGAAGCCTAGAATTGTGATGCCTCCAGCTTTGCTTTTCTTTCTCAAGGTTGCTTTGGCTAATCGGGTTTTTTGTGGCCCATACAAATTTTAGGAATATTCCTTCTATTTCTGTGAAAATGTGACTGGTGTTTTGATAGGGATTGCATTGAATGTGTATATTGCTTTGAGTAGTATAGACTTTTTAATTATATTTGTTCTTCTAACCTATGAGCATGAAATATCTTTTTATTTCTCTTTAGCATCTTCAATTTCTTTCATCAGTGTTTTATAGTTTTCAGGGTATAGATCTTTCACCTCTTTGATTAGATTTATTCCCAGTGTCTTATTGTTTTGGGTACAATTTAAATGGGATTGATTCTTACTTTCTCTTTCTGCTGCTTAATTATTGGTGTATAGAAATGCAACTGTTTTCTGTACATTGATTTTATATCCTGTGACTTTACTGAATTCATGTATGTGTCAGTTCTAGCAGTTTTTTGGTGACATCTTTCAAATTTTCTATATAGAAAATCGTGTCATCTGCAAATAATGAAACATTTAGTTTTTCCTTTCCAATCTGGATGCCTCCTATTCCTTTTTGTTGTGTGATTCATGAGGCTGGGACTTCCAGTACTATGTTAAATAACAGTAGTGAGAGTGGACATCCCTGTTTGTTCCTGACTATAGAGGAAAAACTCTCAGTTTTTCCCCATTGAGGATAATATTACTGTGGGTTTGTCACAAATGGCCTTTATGATGTTGAGGTATGCTCCCTTTAAACCTTTGTCGAGGGTTGTTATCATGAATAGATGTTGTGCTTTGTCATATACTTTTTCTGCATCTATCGAAATGATCGTATGGTTCTTATACTTTATTTTATTAATGTCATCTTTTATTAATCCATGTTGATTGGCTTGTGAATATTGTACCATCCTTACAGCCCAAAAATAAATCCCACTTATTGTGGTGAATGATTTCATTAATGTTTGGTTCATTTTGGTTTGCTGGTAATTTATCAAGAATTTTTGCATCCATGTTCATCAGAGATATTGTCGTATAATTCTCTTTTTAAGTTGAGTCTTTGTCTGCTTTGGTATCAGGGTATTGTTGGCTCATAAAATGAATTTGAAAATTTTTCTTACTTTTCTATGTTTTGGAATAGTTTGAGAAGAATAGATATTAACTCTTCTTGGTATCGTTTGCCTGTGAAGCCATCTGGCTTTTGTTTGTTGGGAGTTTTTTGATTACTAATTCAACTCTTTGCTGGTTATTGGTCT
Organism: Paguma larvata; assembly: GCA_030068075.1. Lineage (NCBI taxonomy): Eukaryota > Metazoa > Chordata > Mammalia > Carnivora > Viverridae > Paguma > Paguma larvata. Next base: position 4,373,527 of record CM057823.1, read on the forward strand.
GTTAAAGGTTTCTGTTTCTTCCTGTTTCAGTTTTGGTAGTTTATATGTTTCTGGATTTATCCATTTGTTCCAGGTTGTCCAATTTCTTGGCATACAAATTTTCATAATATTCTCTTATAATTGTCTGTATTTCTGTGGTGTTGGTTGTTATTTTTATTCTCTCGTTTGTAATTTTATTTACTTGGTTCCTTTCTCTTTTCTTTTGATAAACCTGACTCGTTGTTTATCAATTTTAAAGAACCAGTTCTTGATTTCATTGACCTATTTTGTTTCTTTCTTTTTTCTTTTTAAGTTTCTGTATCATTTATTTCTACTTTAATCTTTATTATTTCCTTCCTTCTTCTGGCTTTAGGCTTCATTTGTTGTTCTTTTTATAGCTCCTCTACGTGTGAGGTTAAGCTGTTTATTTGAGATTTTTCTTGCTTCCTGATGTAGTCCTGTATTTCTTTTTTTTTTTTTTTTAATTTTTAACATTTATTTATTTTTGAGAGACATAGATACAGAGCGTGAGCAGGGGAAAGGCAGAGTGAGAGGGAGATACAGAATCCGAAGCAGGCTCCAGGCTCTGATGAGCCGTCAGCACAGAGCCTGATGCGGGGCTTGAACTCACAGACAGTGAGATCATGACCTGAGCCGAAGTCGGCAGCTTAACCGACTGAGCCACCCAGGCGCTCCTGTAGGCCTGTATTTCTATATACTTCCCTCTTAGGACTGCTTTTGCTGCTCCTAAAGGTTTTGGATCATTGTATTTTCATTTTCATTTGTTTCCATGTATTTTTAAATTTCGTCTTTGTTTTCCTGGATGACCCATTCATTGTTTAGTAGCATATTTTTTAATCTCCATGTATTTGTGATCTTTCCAAATTTTTTCTTGTGGTTGACTTCTGGTCATAGTGTCGTGGTTAGAAAAGGCGCATGATATGATTTCAGGCTTTTTGTATTTATTCAGGCATGATTTGTGACCTAATATGTAATCTGTTCTGGAGAATGTTCCATGTGTACTTGAAAATAATGTGTATTCTGCTGTTTTAGGATGGAGTGTTCTGAATATATCTCTTCAGTCCCTCTCATCCAATGTGTCATTCAAAGCCACTATTTCCTTGCTGATTTTCTATTTATATGGTTTTTCCATTGATGTGTGGCGTGAAAGCATTCTGCTATTGTTGCATTTTTTCAATTAGTTCCTTCATGTTTGTTATTTTTTTATATGTTTGAGTGCTTTCATGTTGAGTGCATAAATATTTACAATTGTTTTATCTTCTTGTTGGATTGTTTCATTTATGATGATATAGTACCTTTGTTGTCTCTTGTTATATTCTTTCTTTTAAAGTCTAGTTTATCTAAGTAATGCTACTCCAGCTTTCTTTTGACATCCATTTGGGTGACAAATATTTCTCCTTCCCCTTACATTTCTTCTGCAGATGTCTTTGATCCTAATATTAGTCTCTTGAAGGCACCATATATATGGGTCTTATTTTATCTTCCATTCTGACACCTATGTCTTCTGATTGGAGCATTTAGTCCATTTACATTCAGAGTAATTTATTGCCATTTTATTACTTGTTTTGTTTGTTTCTGGTGATTTCTCTGATTCTTGTCTTTGTCACTTTTTGTCTCTCCTTTATACTCACAGAGTGCCCTTTAATATTTCTGGCAGGGCTGGTTTAGTGGTCATGAACTCCTTGGGGTTTTGTTTGTCTGGGAAACTCTTCATCTTTCCTTCTATTCTGAATGATAGCCTTGTTGGGTAAACTATTCTTGGCTGCAGATTTTTCCCATTTGGCACTTTGAATATATCATGCTACTCCCTTTTGGCTTGCCAGGTTTCTGTGGAGAGATCTCTATCTAGCTTTATGGGTCTTCCCTTTTAAAATAAGGATTTATTTTCTCTTTCTGGTTTTAATATTTTTTATCCCTATATTTTGCAAATTTATAGTATGTCTTGATGTTTGCTTGCTTTTGTCAATTTCGGTGGATGTTCTATGTGCCTCCTGGATCTGAATATCTGTTTTCTTCCCCAGATTAGGGATGTTTTCAGTTATTATTTCTTCAAATAAATTTTCTGCCCCCTTTTCTCTCCTTCTGGGACTCATAGATTGCACAGATAATTGTTGAGAAAGTGAATGGCTATCTCATTTTCTAAAAATAGTACATTTGAACTGAATTAATTTTTAGATATAAGCACCCTCATATTTTTAATTTTTGTAATTATGTATAGGTTTGGCCTAAGTCTGCAAACTTGATATTTGTTTTTTTTTGTTTCTTTCCCAAATACATTTATGACTCAGGTAGAAATACAATATCTGCTTATGGCTTATACTTATAATCATGAAGTTATTTGAATTAATAATTTAAGTAAATTGCTAGAAAATCTTACTAGTCAAATGGTTTTAAGTTTTTGGACAAAATTCAAGGAAAGATGATGTGCCCTTTTTAGAGACTAGAATATGGAAAAGAACATAAGTTAATTAATCTTTCAGATCATTTAATAATGTTTTAAAATATTAATGTACCTTTGATGGAGATCAAATAAAGTATCAGAAAGGGGAATTACAGGTTTTTTCACTTAACTAAAATATTTAAAAAGTAAAAGTAGCAAATAATTATAGAACATTATGACCAAGTAGATTTTCTCTCTGTTGAAGGATGTGTTAATACTAGAAAACTTTATTAAATTAACCTACCACACTAACATACTTCAAATATCAGGAGTGTACCCAAAAGAGCAGTTCAGAAAATTACTCACACATTCATACATACATATTCACCAAATGCACACACAATACCCCCCTTTGGAATAGAATAGCCTCAATGTATTTAAATGGATCCAGGTAACAAGGGCAGCACCAACCAAAGCCATCTATAACTAAATCATCCTTAATGTTTTACACATTACAGCATTCCATTTTAGGATCAGATTAACACAGGAGTGCCTATTATTTCCATTTTATTCAGTAATTTAAAATATAAAAAATTAAGAAAATAAATATTTTAAAAGTAGTGTTTAAAAGGTAAGATAGAGACCAGCTATTATATAGACCATGTTTTTGCTTTGAGTACCTTGGGTATTTGGTGATGTCATTACCTACCTAATATCCATAATGTAGAAGGCAAATTATACAGATTTATTCTCAACAATGGAAAGAGGAGGCCTACTGAAGAAATAGTTCTAAAATCAATTTGTGGGGCACCTGGGTGGCTCAGTCAGTTAAGAGGCCGACTTCAACTCAGTTCATGATCTCACAGTCTGTGAGTTCGAGCCCAGCGTCGGGCTCTGTGCTGATGGCTCAGAGCCTGGAGACTGCTTCGGATTCTGTGTCTGCCTCTTTCTCTGCCCTTCCCCTGCTCATGCTGTGTCTGTCTCTCAAAACGTGAAAAAAAAAGTTTAAAATAAATAAATAAATAAAGAAATAAAATCAATTAGTTTTTCATTTAGTTTACATCTAGACAACTACTGCTAACAATACCTGTCGTGAAATAAATTATTTGAGAGGCATCTTTATATTAGTACATCTCTGAAAATTGAAACTTGTTTTTATCCTCAGAATGCATCTTTAGATTTTAAATGATGATGAAATATTTTTTAAAAACCTACTTATTACATCAAAATGGATCAAAAGCTAAAAATAAAAACCTGAAACATCAAAAGTAACCTGGTGCAACTGTAACAATATCAGATAAAGTTAAAGAAGCAATTCTAGAGGTAAAAGTACTTTAATAATAATGTGATCAATTTATCCTGAAGATATCACCATTATTTGGGCTAGAAATTCCCAAGTAGAAAGAAGATCATTAAGGTGTGCCTGGGTGGCTAGTCGGTTAAGAATCCAACTTCAGGTAATGTTCTCACAATTTGTGGATTCAAGCCCCATGTCGGGTTCTGTGCCTGATGTAATATTCTGTGTCTCCCTCTTGCTCTCTGCTCCTCCCCTACTTGTGTGCCCCTCCCCTTCTCTCTCAAAAATAAATAAACATTAAAAATAAAGATAATTAAATTCAAGTTTCTTCAAAGATTACTCATTTCTAAATGTAACCTTTTCAAATTAAAATTTCATATGGCAATGCCTTAGTTTTGAAATAGATTTAGCCTCCTTAATTTTAGTGAAATTTAATTATGATTAGTTCTGTCATACATTCTCAGATTGAAGACAGATAGCAACATATATGTACACATAATTTTGAGACATGTATGATACCACTATGTCTGTATGGAAGAGTACTTACATTTAAAAAATAATGGCTTCTGACTTAAGAACTTTAAATGTCTAATTACTTTTTCTCTGAATATTTTGTTGTAGGTCACTTATGCCATCAAAATTGACAGGAAAACATATACTCTCCATCTTGAAGTACAGTAAGTAGCTATTTTTCTTTTCATATATTTTTTAGTTTCTTAAAGTTTTACAATCACTACCCTAAACTGAGCCTAAACAAGAGCATGATTATTGTATTTAACATACTACATCTTTGTGATTCAAGTCAGATTAGAATTTTGAGTCTTCATCTTGAGATTTTAAATTTAATATTGGAGGCAAATTCTAATTTAATGATGTAAATATTAATATGTATAGGTAAATTAAAATTACTCTATGTAACTCCTTGAAATATAACCACAGTAGCAATAATTAAAGGAATAACTCTATTTGTCCAAGTTTACTTGTGTTAACCTTCATGTCATTTTATATATTTATGTGGTTTTAAGCATTTAACTAAATATTATGTCATAATTTTTTCTCGTTTTGGTATAATATATAATCTAATCTCCTAAATTTTCTTTTTCCTAATTTTGCTCTTTGAGGAAACCAATATTAATAATCTTATGTGTATCTTTCCACAATTTTCTTTTTAAAATTTCTTTTAAAAAATTTTATTATTTTTGAAGGGTGGTAGGGGCAGAGAGAGAGGAACAGAGGAACTGAAGCAGACTCTGTGCTGAAAGCAGAGAGCCTGATGCGGGCCTCAAACTCTTGAACTGTGAGATCATGACTTGAGCCTAAGTCAGATGCTTAACCAACTGAGCCACCCAGGTGCCCTTCCACCATTTTCTATTCTAAATTTCATCGTTCCCTTAAAAAAATATATAGAAACCTATTTTTAAAAAGTTTGTTTTTACACAGTTGGAAAATACTGTTTTGCTGCTAGCAGGTCTTATTTAATAATGTTGTTCATTTTCTGGCTCTATGTATATATTTTAACTCATTCTTTAATAGATAGTATTCTTTTTTTTTTAATAATTTATTGTCAAATTGGTTTCCATACCACACCCAGTGCTCATCCCAACAAGTGCCCTCCTCTGTGCCCCTCACCTATTCTCCTCGCTCCCACACCCCCCTCACCCCTCAGTTTGTTCTTAGTCTTTGAGAGTCTCTTATGTTTTGTCTCCCTCCCTCTCTGTGTCTTTTTTCTTTTCCTCTCTTCCCCTCCCGCATGGTTTTCTGCTAAGTCTCTCAAAATCAACCTATGTGTGGAAACATATGGTATCTGTCTTTTTCTGACTGACTTATTTCACTTAGCATAATACCCTCCAGCTCCATCCATATTGCTACACATGGCCAGATTTCATTCTTTCTCATTGCCACATAGTATTCCATTGTATACTTCTTTATCCATTTGTCAGTTGATGGATGCTTAGTCTCTTTCCTTGATTTGGCTATTGTTGAAAGTGCTGCTATGAACATTGGGGTACACGTGCCCCTGTGCATCAGCACTCCTGTGTCTCTTGGGTAGATTTCTAACAGTGCTATTGCTGGGTCATAGGGTAGCTCTATTTTCATTTTTTTGAGGAACCTCCACAACATTTTCCAGAGCGGCTGCACTAGTTTGCATTCTCACCAACAGTTAGGAGGGTGCCTGCTTCTCCACATCCTCGCCAGCATCTATGGTTTCCGATTTACTCATTTTTGCCACTCTAACCGGTGTGAGGTGGTATATCAGTGTGGTTTTGATTTGTATTCCCTGATGATGAGTGATTGAGCATCGTTTCATATATCTGTTGGCCATCTGGATGTCATCTTTGGAGAAGTGTCTATTCATATCTTCCGCCCATTTCTTGGCTGGATTATTTGTTTTTCAGGTATGGAGTTTGGTAAGTTCTTTATAGATTTTAGATACTAGTCCTTTATCCGATATGTCATTTGCAATTATCCTTTCCCATTCCGCCAGTTATCTATTAGTTTTGTTAGTTGTTTCCTATGACGTGCAGAAGCTTTTTGTCTTGATGAGGTCCCAATAATTCATTTTTGCTTTTAATTCCCTCACCTTTGGAGATGTATCACGTAGGAAATTGCTGTGGCTCAGGTCAAAAAGGTTTTTTTCCTGCTTTCTCCTCTAAGATTTTGATGGTTTCCTGTCTCACATTCAGGTCCTTCATCCATTTAGAGTTTATTTTTGTGAGTGGTGAAAGAAAGTGGTCTAGTTTCATTATTCTACATGTTGCTGTCCAATTCTCCCAGCACCATTTGTTAAAGACACTGTCTTTAATGCTTATTTGAACATTAGGGTACACGTGCCCCTAGGCATCAGCTTTTTCTCCATTGGATACCCTTTCCAGCTTTGTCAAAGATTAGTTGGTCATATGCTTGTGGGTCCATTTCTGGGTTCTCTATTCTATTCCATTGGTCTGTGTGCCTGTTCCTGTGCAAATACCATGCTGTCTTGATTATTACCGCTTTGTAGTAGAGGTTAAAGTCTGGGATTGTGATGCCTCCTGCTTTGGTTTTCTTCTTCGATATTGCTTTGGCTATTTGGGGTCTTTTGCATTTCCATACAAATTTTAGGATTGTTTGCTCTAGCTTTGAGAAGAATGCTGGTGCAATTTTAAATAGGATTTTATCGAATCTGTAATATTGCCATTTTAGCAATATTTATACTTCCAATCCATGAGCATGGGATGTTTTCCCATTTCCTTGTGTCTTCCTCAGTTTCCTTCATAAGTTTTTTTATAGTTTTCAGCGTAGAGATCTTTTACATCTTTGGTTAGGTTTATTCCTAGATATTTTATGGATTTTGGTGCAATTGTGAGTGGGATTCGCTTCTTTATTTCTCTTTCTATTACTTCATTGTTGGCGTAAAGGAATGCAACCGATTTCTGTACGTTGATTTTGTATCCTGCAACTTTGCCAAATTCATGGATCAGTTCTAGTAGGCTTTCAGTGGATTCTGTTGGGTTTTCCATGTAAAGTATCATGTTGTCTGTGAGAAGTGAAAGTTTGACTTCATCCTTGCCAATCCTGATGCCTTTTATTTTGTTTTGTTGTCTGATTGCTGATGCGAGGACCCCCAACACTATGTTAAATAGCAGTGGTGAGAGTGAACATCCGTCTCGTGTTCCTGATTTCAGGGGGAAGGCTCTCAGTTTTTCCCCATTGAGGATGATATTAGCTGTGGGCTTTTCATAAACGGCTTTTATGATGCCTAAGTATGTTCCTTCTATCCCGACTTTCTCGAGAGTTTTTATTAAGAAGGGATGCTGTATTTTGTCAAATTATTTTTCTGCATCTATTGACAGGATCATATGGTTCTTATCTTTTCTTTTGTTAATATGATGTATCATGTTGATTGACTTGCGAATATTGAACCAGCCCTGCAACCCAGGGATGAATCCTACCTGATCATGGTGAATTATTCCTCTTATATGCTGTTGGATTTGATTTGCTAGTATCTTGTTGAGAATTTTTGCATCCATATTCATCAGAGATATTTGCCCATAATTCTCTTTTTTTGCTGGGTCTCTATCTGGTTTGCGAATCAAAGCGATGCTGGCTTCATAGAATGAGTCCGGGAGTTTTCCTTCCGTTTCAACTTTTTGGAACAGCTTGAGGAGGAACTCTGTTTTAAATATCTGGTAAAGTTCCCCAGGGAAGCCATCTGGTCCTGGACTTTTATCTGCTGAGAGATATTTGATAATTGATTCAATTTCTTCACTAGTTATGGATCTGTTCAAGTTTTCTATTTCTTCCCTTTTGAGTTTTGGTAGCGTGTGGCTATTTAGGAATTTGTCCATTTCTTCCAGGTTGTTCAATTTGACGGCATATAGTTTTTCATAATATTCTCTGCTTATTGCTTGTATTTCCAAGGGATTGGTTGTAATCACTCCAGTTTTGTTCATGATTTTATCGATTTGGGTTCTCTCTCTTTTCTTTTTGAAGAGCCTGGCTAGAGGTTTATCAATTTTGTTTATTTTTTCAAAGAACCTGCTCTTGGTTTCATTGATCTGTTCCGCTACTTTTTCTGTTACCATATTATTAATTTGTGCCCTAATCTTTGTTATTTCTCTTTTTCTGATGGGTTTGGGCTGTCTTAGCTGTTCTGCTTCTAGTTCCTTTAGGCGTGCTGTTAGAATTTGTGTTAGGAATTTTTCTTGTTTCTTGAGATGGGCCTGGATTGCAATATACTTCCCTCTCAGGACTGCCTTTGCCACATCCCAAAGCATTTGGATTGTTGTATTTTCATTTTTATTTGTTTCCATGTATTTTTAAATTTCTTCTCTGATTCCTTGGTTGACCCATTTGTCTTTTAGTGGGTTGTTCTTTACCCTCCATGTTTTTGGGGGTTTTTCAGACTTTTACCTGTGGTTGATTTCAAGTGTCAAAGCATTGTGGTCTGAAAGTGTGCATGGTATATTTTTTTATATTTATTCAATACTTCCTTGTGCCCCAAAACATGGTCTATCTTGGAAAATGTACTGTGCGCATTTGAGAAGAATGTAAATTCCTTTGCTTCTGGATGAAGGGCCCTGAAGATATCTGTCAGGCCCATCTGTTCCAACGTGTCGTTCAGGTCCATTGTTTCTATGTTAATTTTCTGCTTAGTGGATCTATCCAGCGCTGTGAGTGGGGTTAAGGTCCCCTGCAACTAGCACATTTTTATCGATGAGGTTGCTTACGTTTGTAATTAGTTGCTTTACAAATTTGGGTGCCCCAGAATTCGGCGCATAGATAATTATAATTGTTAGCTCTTCCTGCTGAATAGTCCCTGTGATTATTATATAATTTCCTTCTGCATCTCTTATTACATCTCTTACTTTGAAGTCTAGTTTGTCCAATATAAGTGTGGCTACTCCAGTTTTCTTCTGAATTCTCATAGCATGGTAGATAGTTCTCCATCCCCTCACTTTCAATCTGAAGGTGTTTTCAGGTGTAAATTGGGTCTCTTGAAGACAGCAGATAGATGGGTCTTGTTTTCTAATCCATTCTGTTACCCTATGTATTTTAATTGGAACGTTTAGTCCGTTTACATTCAGCATTAATATTGAAATTTATGGGTTTACAGTCACTGTGTTATCTTTAGGTTTCATGCTTGTAAGGATGTCTCTGGTACTCTGTGTTCCTTGTGACCATTCCTTCATAGAGTCCCCCTCAGGATCTCTTGTAATATTGGTTTATTTGTGATGTATTCCTTCAGTTTTTGTTTTTTTGGGAAGACCTTTATCTCTCCATCCATTCTGAATGACGGGCTGGCCGGGTAAAGTATTCTTGGCTGCATATCCTTCCTGTTCATCACATTGAAGATTTCTTGCCATTCCTTTATGGCTTGCCAAGTTTCTCTAGATAAGTCTGGTACTACCCTAATGTGTCTGCCTTTGTAAGTCAAGGCCCATTTATCCCGAGCTGCTTTCAGAATTCTCTCTTTGTCTTTGTATTTTCCCAACTTCACTAGGACGTGTCGTGCTGAGGGTCTATTTGGGTTACATCTGAGGGGAGTTCTTTGTGCCTCTTGTACTTCAGTGCCCATTTCCTTCTTCATGTTAGGGAAGTTCTCATCGATGATTTGTTCAAGTACCCCTTCAACTCCTTTCTCTCTCTCTTCTTCCTCTGGAATTCCTATGATATGGATGTTATTCCATTTGATTGCATTGCTCAGCTCTTGAATTCTCCTTTCCTGCTCTTAAATCAATTTCTCTCTCTTTTTCTCTGCTTCCTCCTTTTCCATAATTTTATCTTCTAATTCACCTATTCTCTCTTCTGCCCCCCTTCAATCGCTCTGTGGCTGCCTCCAATTTGTTTTGCACATCATTTAAAGCATTTTTAATTGCTCCTGACCATTTTTTAGGACTTCGATCTCTACCTTGAAGGTCCCCGTGCTTTCTTCTATGCTTTTTTTAAGCCCAGTGAATATTTTTATGTTTATCATTCTATATTCTTGTTCTGTTAAGTTGCTTATGTATGCTTTCATCATTTCTTGCCTTGTCACTCTTTGCTGTATATTCTTTTGAGGTGAGTTCTTCCATTTCGTCATTTTGGCTAGGTGTGTATTGGTTTATTTCCTAGTTCTCCATGGAAAGGAAAAGGGTTAGACTGACAAACAGGGAACACAAAGTCACAACCGTACTGACCAATAATACAGACAAACAATTCACAACATAAAAAAGATGAACAAATGACACTCTGGAGGCATGTGACCTGACGTACCAGCTACACGTTAATGATAGGGTGTGCGTTCTGCTGATGGCAGAGCATACATAGAGTAGTGACAGGTATGGGGAGAAGAAGAAATTGAACTTTGACCAGGTAGAGAGATTAGAAGACTTGATCGTGCAAGAAAGATCATAATAAGGAAGGATGTGAAGAAAGAGAAATGAATAGATGTTGCCCAGATGCTCTATGTGGCCTGACTGTTCCATAGAGAGAGATAGGAAATTAAAGAGGGAGATGTAGAACATGCATTGATAGAATGTGTTAAATGTCTGTTTAAGCAAGCTAAAACCCTCAGGTGACTGATTTAGAGATGGGGAGAGATAGGAAGGATGAGAGGGAGAATATATCTAAAACAGAAGAATTGACCTAGAATTAATCCAGGCAATGCAGCAGTATTCGTGTCTCCATGGCTATCACTCCTGCAGAAGGGCATCTCCCAAATGAGGAGGGGTGTGGCCTGGTGTAGGCAGGTCCCACTTCCACCGCTGGGGAGTGGAGTCCTAGGGTTTTCTTTCGTGGGAATGTGTGACCACAATGGCGCCCTCCCAGCCCCCTCTGCATGGACCCAGAATCTCAGATCACTCCTCAGTTTCCATCCTCAACTCTGTCCGGGTCTAATGCAGTTCAATTTGCTGGGGGGTCGTGCATCTCACGCTCATCTGAGTTCCTTTAACTCGCTCCAACCACCAGTCCTTGTGTAAATTGAGTCTCTGACTCAGCACCTGCTTGACTACAGTGGCATCCTCCCAGCCCCCTCTTCATGGACCCGGAGTCTCAAAATGCTCCTGTGTTTCCATCCTCAACTCTGTCTGCATTGCATGTGGCGCAGTGCAATTTGCTGTGCGGTTGCATACCCCATGCTCATCTGAGTTCCTGTAACTTGCTCAGACTGCTGTGCCTTATGCACATTGAGTCTCTGACTCAGCACTGGGGTGACCACAATGGAGTCCCCCAAGCCTCCTCTTCATGGACCCAGAGTCTCGGAACAGTCCTCTGTTTCTGTCCTCGACTCAGTCTGGGTTGCAGGAGCAGTACAAGCTGCTGGGTGGTTGCATGCCCCTTGTATGCCCGGTTTTCCCTATGTAAATTGTGTCCTTGACTCAGCACCGATCCAGTGATGGCGTGGCACCTCTCCATGTCATGGGCTGGTACAGCGTTGCTGGCTCTGGAGTGAAGAAAGCTACACCAGCTTTGCCATGATCAATGGACCTTTTCTCCAAAAGCCTCGCACTCAGAGACTGGATGATAAGCTCCGTCTCTGCCCCAGTCTGTGGTACTTTCCCCGCTGCTCTTTCTCTTCCCCTTGTCTTTGGCAGAAGGGGCCCAGGGCCCGGGGCCCGCTCCCTACAGTCCGCACCTCCACGGCTCTCTTACTTTCTCCCAAATTGCACTCACTCAGTCTCCCAGGATTTTCTGGATTTCGTGTTCTCTTCCCCATAGCCTCCAACTCCTCTTCTTGCAGATCTCTGGGATTGAGAGTCCCTCGATTTCAGTCCTTCTTAGTTTGAAGACACCGGACAGCACCAGTTCCCCCTACTCCTCCGCCATGTTAGATAGTATTCTGTAGTATGTAATATTGATAGATAAGAGGTTATTGTAAGGAATTATCACTTAGAGTACTGCAGTAAACATCCTCATATGTAAATTCTTATGTAATAGGGATTTCTTTTGTAGGCTTGATATTAAAACTGAGTTTCTGGATCCAGAAGTATGAGTAATAGTAATAATAGTGATAACAACAACACATTAAAGCACGTGCCATTTTCCAGGTGTATTCTAAGCAATTTGCATCTATAACTGATTTAATTTTCATAATGCCCTTTTTTATTACTCACATTTTGTATTAAGATTTTGAGAGATATTATCGGTTTCTGGAAAGAAAGTAGAAGTTTAGATTTTCAAAAGCATGCAACATGTGCTAAAATATTATATCACATCTTCGTGTCAATTTGTATTTCCCTAAATAACGTCTCTAAATAATTATCAGCTATTTCAGTTTCCTGTTTCCAGTTTAATATTTATTTTTCAAAGCAGTTTTAGGTTCATAGCAAAATTGAGTGGAAGGTACAGAGAGTATCTGTATACTCTGTGTCCCCACCCCCTGCACACGTATAGCCTCCCCATTATCAACCTGCCCCACCAGAGTGATACATTCATTATCTGTGATGACTCTACATTGACACATCGTTATCACCCAAAGTCCATAGCTTATTTTCGTCTCAGTTTTTCTATATTCACTTTTTTCTTTTGGTTAAAAATAATAAAGGAATTCTGAGAATAATATATGTCACCATGAATGACACATATGTAAGCATTTTATTTATGTAGTTTCCTAAAAAGTATACATGGCAGAAATAGTGAAATCTGTTATTCTCATCCCCAGATATAGTCAGTTCTTTCACTCCCCAGTGCTAATCACAGTTATGATACTGACACATACTCTTCTGCCATAATTTTATCATTCATCTGTATGCCTAGAGATTAAGAATCTTCATGTTTTGACTATTACTTTAAATAGACATAAATGACACAATACTCTTCTATATAATTTATTTATCTTAAAATGGTGGACCACTAAAGTGACCCCAATTCTTTACCTTTCCCTGTATGTTCTCTCTTTGCCGTGTACCTTTGAGTTCCTATCATCAAGAGTTAAAATATATATATCCACCCCAGCCTCTGCACTCCCAATCCTTGGATATGAGTTTATCTATGCAAGGCCAACTTCATGGGCATATGGTTCCCCAGGAATTCATTGTTAGACATGCCCTGTACTTGGTTGAATTCTCTGCTCTTGCTGCCCTGAGATTCATAATACTTTTGAGCAAGAGACCTCATATTTTCATTTCACCACGGACCCTGCCACTCATGTAGCCCATTCTGTGGCTATACGACTTACTTTGGCCAAAAAGATGTTAGCTGACTTGATTCAGCAGAGGTTTGAAAAAGCTCCCCGGCTTTCCTGCTCTCCATCTTGTTTGTCTGCCATCCCCACGAGAATATGCTTGGGCCAGCTTGCTGGAAGATGGAGACAGGTGGAGCGTAGCCAGGGTGCCCTAATCATCTCCAGATCAGCCAATATTCAACTGAATCCCAGACCATTGAGCAAGCCCGGCCGCCATTAATAGAACCACTAAGGCTACTCACACTTGACCCAAAGTGTGAGCAATAGATACTTACTATGTTATTGTATGTGGTTCTGCTTTTGAGGCTGTGCTTTTTGTGCAACATTTTGCATAACATTTTTATTTGAGTCATTCATACAAATTTGTGCAGAACCAGTTCATTGATTATAAATACATATGTTAATATATGTAAGTCAAATAAATATATCTCATTTATTATTTGTTCACTCATATTTATAGCAAGAAAACTGTTTCTGGATATACTTGACCATGACTTCCTGGGCCAGTGAAATTGATTGTTTATAAATAATACAGTTCTCAAGAGTGCTATATGCTATCAATTTTTATTTCAGAGGGTTTATAACAGTTTTCACTCATACCAGTAATTCAAAAGCATTTCTGTTCTCTACTTTCTCAATAAAATAAGTATGTTTACTCATTTATTTTTTTAATTAATGGATAAAAAATGCTATTGTATTGTGTTTTAATATGTGCTAATGCTTTATTCTGATTTAATTAGCACTTTAATATGTTTTAGTTGTTATTTAAGTGTATCATTTCAAATGTTCACTGACCATTCTAAATGAATTTCTTCTCCTATGTTTTGTTTTTTCTTTGGGGTCCTTAGTTTTAATCTTTTTCTTTTTTTTTAGTTATTTTCAATCTATGACTTATAGCTCTTTTTTTTTCCTCCATGAACAGTTTGTGGGAATTTTTGTTTACTGTAAATATTAACCCTTTATCTATTCTATATGTTGCAAATATGCTGCCCAGACCATTATTTCTTTCCCTCCATGTTTGTGGAATTCATTGCTAAAAAATGAAATTTTTATGTAATCATTGTATTCATATTTTTATAGGCTGTTGGATTTCTCTCTTGTGTCTCTCATATTCTGAACTTATATCATAATGTTCTTAGGGCATTAAAACTTTATTTTATATTTAATATGTAAATCTAATGGTATCAGTATCTTAACAACTTTATTCTATTTTCCACACTTTATCACTGTTTCTTTTATTTGCAATTTTTTGCTGACTTGGAAATTGTTTAGTTACTACACTTTCAAGTTAAGTTTTTTATATAGACATGCAGATGGCATATTTTCTGGATCTGTGCACTTCTTCAAATGCCTCTTTTGTTCTCATAATTGGATAACATCTTGGCAGTGTTTAGAATCTGTGAGTCCTATTTCTTTGCTATTAATTTTCATAATTTGATATGGTTCATCATAAGTCAATTTTCCAGTATGTTTTGTGTACATGTGAGTGCACGTGTGTGTGTGTGCATGCATGGTGGGACATTAATCCTCCCTGACATATGGCAAGTCCCTTACTTTTTCATTTTAGTTTTAAGTACTACACATTTTTAAAAATTTTATGGCAATCTATGTTTTTTATCCTGGGTCTTAATGGATCTGCCCTCTTTAGTATAGTTTTTCTTCCAATTATTTTCAAATCTTTATTTTGGCTATGCTTTTTATTAGCAAAATTTGTTCTCTTTATTGACTAGGCCTCTAATTCTGTTCTTAGCAGACAAATTATCTTTGACACTTTTATTGAATTTTTTATTTTTAACTGTGATCATCTTAGTTTGAGTGTCTTTTTCTTTTCCTGAAATGATCTCCTTTGAAAGCTTATTAACTTTTTAATTTGTTAAATTTTCTTGAAACAATGATTATTTTCTGTAATCAATATCTTCATTCAACTTCTTTAGGAACTTGCTTTTAAGTTTTGCCTTCTTCACTTTTGTTGTTCGTTTTCCTTACATAGGATATTGTTTTCCCTTGAATGGTTATTTGTATTTCTGTTACTTCACTAAGGCAGAGTTTTTTGTTGTTTTGTTTAGAAGCAAAAGTATAGTTTTATATCCAGGATGAATAAACTTGCAAATTAAATTTTTATCCTTTTAATTATGCTTGTCAGAAATGTGTTGAATTTCCTTTTCCTGGGAAATGATTCTGGATTTCCATTTCCACCACCTCCTTTTAGAGCTTAGTTACCAAAATGGGGCTCTGCTCTTGTGCCAGAATTCATGTTCTAGGTACTTGCATCTAAACCAACGCAGGCCATTTGGCGTTTCCTTGAATATATGTGCGTTATGAGCTGATAAATATGTCTTTTTTTTTTCTGGGAACCTCTCTGTTTTTGTTATTTGAATTGAAAAGGGAAAGCTGTCAGGAATGAGAGATAATAAAACAGGTCTGGAAAGAGATGTACTGGTGAAAGTATGCACTCTGTGAATGCTCTAGTCCTTCTTTGCTTCTGGCCTTGAACTGCCCCTTGATATTTGGAATCCTTGAGAAACCCCAATTCTCCCAGCAATAAATAATGGTGTCAGATTGTTCTGTAAGAATCACTCTCTTCTCTGTAAGAAGATTACACTTTAGTACCATTTACATGAGTTTTGTCTATCGAAATCATTTAGCTTACAGAATTTGAGCAAAACACTTCTTCCACTTCTAAGCAAAGTCTTTAAGAGCTATTGTGTGCTTCTACAGTTTCTTTTCTCCTTCTGTTACAAGAAAGGCATGTTCCAGGGGGTAGAAGGTATGTCTTTTCCCAAGTTCCAGAATGAAAGCAGTGTGGAGTTGACTCTGCAATAAACTTGTGAAAACAAGCATTGTTGTTTTAAGGCATTGAGAATTCTGGGTTGTTTTTACAAAAGCATAATTTCATGGAAACTAACAGGAAAAACATCTTACCAATCCATGGCTACTTGTTAATAAATATTAACTAATATATTTATGCTATGAGATTCATTGATCATTGAATCTAAAAGAAAACTTTGTAGTGGGAATCTGGAAGTCCTGGTTTCTACTGTACATAAATCTATGTCATTATGGTGTCCCTACTGATATGCTTACATTTTCTTATATACACAATATACTGGCAGAAAGCAAACTAGATCATCGAGTGATGTGTCCATTTAATTTTTGGATATTTGAGCTTGTAAAATTGAAAGTAAATTGTTTAATATCAGGATTCTATTTTTGTTAATGTTACTATTATAATGAATTGTCATTACTTTGGTTGAATTAGGTCATTTTTAGACTCTCATTTCCTGGTGTTTGCGTACAACAAATCAGGAACATTGTATCCAGATTCTTCATTTACAAAGGTAAGTTTTGTTTTATGCTGTGTAGATTTGCAATTTTTTATACAGCTAAGGTGCCATTGGTGGGAAAAACATGGATGCTTTCTACCCCACAGAATTACTGGGCAAATAGATCAGAACCCAAATATAATGTGGCAGTTACTATGAAGGCAGATTGAATAGAACAACTATTTTTCAAATTTGGAACTCAGGAATCCCTTATCTAAAAAAGGTTGTTTAAACTATCAGAAGTATTGGCAGGGGTCTGAGAAAGAAAGTGGATTAAGGAGCTAAGAATAAGAAATCCCGAAACACAGAGTCATTTTAATTGAGATTTTGTAGGACCTGAGCGGTAGAGGAAGTGGTGGGAATTACTTTGTGGAAAGACCTTATAAAAAGAACTGCCGTATAGAAAGGGAAAAAAATGCAAAAGGATGTTGGGTACAGAATCTGAATAGGTTCATGTGTGAAACATTTTGCGTTGTGCCCAAAATGCAGATAGGAGTCAAGAAATCTTTAAGTATGTAAGAAAGTTAGCTTTAGTCTGTGAGATGTTTATTTTGTAAGAACAGATGATTGGAAAGAAGTAATTGCGAGTGAAGGGTCAGATTGGTTTGCTACATTGCAATTGAGAGATAATGAAATTAAAAATAATTAGCACAGTCTTTTTCACCATCTGAAAGTAGAAAGCAGAACAAAATACATGAGACTCGTATTTTGAGACATTTGACAATAGGCTGATCAGGAATTTTTTCTCTCTGAGAGAAAAGAAAGCCCAGAAGGTGAGTCACATTCAACTTGGCCCTCTGACTGAGGATAAAGTCTTAACCAGAGCATAGGGGGTGGAAACCAAGCAGAACTTGAAGAATTTGGAGTTCAGCGCTACTGAAGCAGCTGGAACTGGCATGATACAGGACCAAAGAAGAGGGGCCATCAGATGTATGATTTTTTATGGGGAGGGGAGTTGTCCTTATGTCCCTGACTAAAGATTAGGCTGCCTATGTGCTGGATAAAACTCTACTGACGGGCAGAGAGTAAAATGGGGTTAATACTAAAGGTCAAACAGTGTTGAGAGATGTTGAATTTTCGGCCTGGGAAGAATAGGATGACTTTGCTGACACCCAGACATTCAGCTGAGACCAGAAAGGCTAATTCTTAGGAGGACAAATCAAGCTCTAGAGTAAGAGATACTCATCACTCCAGTTCCCTACCTAAGTCCTAAAACTCAGCAACAAGAGGGTTAAGGAAGGTTGCCATTAAATTAATTGCCTTCCAATACAAAATGCAATATGTAAAGGATTAAACCATAGTAGATGAAGGAAATATTCCAGATGAGGGTAGAAATCAATGAGATAGAAAAATGAAAAAGAATAGAAAAATTTAAGCCCAGAATTTATTTCTATAAAAGGACTAACAAGATTAATAACTCCTTGTAAGGCTAAACCAGCACAAAACTAAATTCCATCAATATTAGGAATAAAAGGATGTATGATTAGTCATACAGAAAATAAGATGATATTTTTGGGTATTATGAAAACTTTATGCTGTTACATTTGATAATTTAGATGAAATGGACAGTTTCCTTGAAAAGAACAATTTGCCAAAATTGAGGGAAAAATCATAGAGAATCTCAATCACTTGAAATCTATTTAAACAATTGAA
The DNA here is from genome assembly GCA_030068075.1 of Paguma larvata. NCBI lineage: Eukaryota > Metazoa > Chordata > Mammalia > Carnivora > Viverridae > Paguma > Paguma larvata. The sequence continues at coordinate 4,391,823 of CM057823.1, forward strand.
TTTCTAAACAACTGCATTCCCACACCAGGTTTAGATGTTTTCACACTTTACCTATTGAGAGATATTCTGATTGTTTCCAATTTAGCTATTAAAAATAATGTTGCTATGAACATTCGTGTGCAGTTCGTTGTGTGGATATAATTTTTTATTTCTCTGGAATACATGTCCAGAAATATGATTGCCAGTTCATATGGTAAGAGTAAGTTTATCTTTAAGAAGAAATTATTCAACTGATTTTCAGAACAGCTCTACCATTTTACATTTACACTTTCAATGTATGAGAGATAAAGATTGCAATTTTGTCACCATTGATATTATCACATTAAAAAAAATTTTAGCCATTGTGATAGATATATAATGATTATCTCATGTAATTTTGATTTGTATTTTCCTAATGACCAATGATGTTGAACATATTTTCATGTACTTATTTGTCACCTTCTGTGAAATGTCTGTTAATGTCTTTTACCCATTTTTTAATTGGATTGGTTGGTTTTTACTCTTGATTTTTGAGCAATTTTTATATTCTAAATACAAGCCTTTGCGAGATGTGTGGATTTATTTAATGTATAGATTTATTTTAATGTGCAACATTTATTCCTAGTCTGTAATTTGTCTTTACATCTTGTTCATAAGACATCTCATTGGTCAGTTTTTAATTTTGACGAGGGTTAATTTATCAACTTTCCCTTTTTACAGTGGTGGTTTGGCTATCAAACCTAAGGGCTCATATATCCCTGGTTTTTGAATATTCTGCTTTTCTTTCCTAAAAGTTTTATAGTTTTATTTACATTTAATTTTATGTTCACTTTTATATAGCTTTATATCAGGTATGGGATTTGAATCAAGTTTCATTCTTCTGACTGAGGTTGTCCATTGAATTGCTCTTGCATTTTTGTGAGAAAGTCAGAGGGGCATATTTTTTGGATATATTTCTGGGTTCTTCCATTCTGTTCAAATCTTTTATGTGTCTGTACTTCTGCCACTACCATGCTGTCTTTAGTTTACCTACACCTTAAACATTTATGTAATCTGTAGTGATTTCTCCAACTTTATTCTCATTTTTTAAGATTTTTAGAGTATTCTAGATATTTTTTATTTTTCATATAAACTTTAGACAAAACTGCTCTATGTATACATAAAGTGTTGCTAGGATTCTGATAGACATTATGACAAACCTATAGATCATTTTGGGAGCGGTTGAATCTTTACTATGTTGAGTCTTCCAGCCCATGAATGCAAAGAAGTCTCTCCACTTATTCGGTCTTTTTTAAAGTGTCTTTTATTGCCATTTTGTAATTTTAGCATTCAGATACTGTATGTAGTTTTTTAGGCTTATACCAAAGTATTTTGTTTTCTTTGATGCAATTACAAATGGTATTGCATTTCAGTTTCAGGTTTTATATATTTGTTGTTATCTAGAAATGTATTTTGTTGATTATAAAACCTACAACTTTGCTGAAGTTACATATTAATTATATGATGGCTTTTTGTTTTGTTTTCATTTTTTTGGTAGAGTCTGAGATTCTCTACATAGACCTGTCATTTACAAACATGAACATTTTTCTTTTTCATTTTCAATCTATGTGCTTTTATTCTCTGCTTAGCCTTACTGTGCTTGCTACAACTTCCAGTTGTGTTGAATCACAATAGTGAGGGCAGACACCCTCATTTTGCTTCCAATCTTAAGTATAAAATATTTACTCTTTTCCCATTAAGGATAATGTTAATTGTAGGGTTATTTTTAAAACATACTCTTTATAAAGTTGAGGACATTCTCCATTTCTGTTTTCCTAAGATTTCTTTTTTTTACACCAAAGTATGTCCATTTAATTGAATCGAATGCATTTTCTGCCTCAGTGCATAAGATCACATAAAGCTTTTTCAGCCTGTTTATATGATGGATTGCACCGATTGTTTTCAAATATTGAAAACAGTATCGTGTATCTAGAAAAGCTACAACTTGGTCCTGCTATATAATTCTTTTTATTGGTGACTGGGTTTATTTGCTAATAACTTATTGGTTTTGTTGTTGTCAAAGTTCATGAGAAGTATTGATCTCTTTCTGACTCTGTGGCTTTCTTGTTTTTTACTGACTTTGTCTAATTTTTGTATTAGAGTGATACTGGTCTCAAAATAAATTGGAAAATATTACCTTCTCTTCTGTGTTCTGGATAAAGTTGTATAAAGTACATGTTCATTCTTAATATATTTGGTAAAATTCTTCATGAAATCACTGGAGATTTATCTATGTGTATGGTCGGGGGAGATTTTTAATTACCAAATCAGTTTATTTAATAGTTATGAGAATATCTTGTTATCTGTTTCTTATGTATTGTTTCGGTAGTTTTTAAGGAATTGGTGCATTCGATCTCAGGTATGGGATTTATGTGTGTAATTAGGTCATAGTCCTTATTATCCTTTTAATGATCACAGGAGTGTTTTGTTTCTAACATCAATAATTGCTATTTTCTCTCTTCTTAACTTTATCAGACCTGCTAGAGATTTTTCAATTTATTGAATTTATCAGAGTACCAGCTTTTTCTTGCTTTTTCCATACTGTTGTCTTATTTTCAATGTCATAGCATTTACCTCTTATCTTTATTATTTTCTCCCCTTATAGCTTACTTTGGGTTTATTTTGTGCTTCTTATTTGTTGGGGGAACACTTGTATTTCAGCCTGTGACATCCTTTTTTATACCGCAAGTAATATAGTGCTAAAATTTCCTGCTCAGCACTGCTTTCTGGCACTCTGAAATAATGTGTTGTATTTTTATTTTAATACAGTTATATGTATTTTTTTTTAACTTCTTTTGAGGCTTGTTTGACTCATGGGATTTTTAAAAGTTCAAATTCCAAGTGTTTGGAGATTTTTCCTGTTGTCCTTGTCTGTTGATTTCTAGTTTGATTTTGTTACAATTAGAAAATATACTCTTTATGATTTCAGTTCTTTTAAGTTGTGAAGATTTGCTTTATGGTCAGTATATTGTGTGTGTGGATTAGTGTTCTTAGATACCTAGGAAAAAAATGTGTATTCTACTCTTGTTGAGTGAAGTCTTCCATAATATCTTATGGATCATATTGATTGATGTTGTTCTGTATTTTTACTGATTTTCCGTCTTGTACTATCAATAACTGAATGGAGTGCATTGAATTATCATTCATTATTTTGTTTTTCTGTCTTTAGCTGTATCAATGTTTGCTTCACATATTTTGAAGCTCTGTTGTTTGATACCTATACATTTAGGATTGCCATGTCTTCTTGATGGAGTAATGCTTTCATGAATATGTAGTGGGTCTCCTTATTCCTAACAGATTTCTTTGCTAGTAAGTCCACTTTATCTGATATTAATAAAGCCATTCTCCTTTGTTTTGTGAATATTTTCATGATATAAATCTTCCATCCTTTTAACTTCAGTCTACCTATGTTATTATATTTGAAGTAAATGTCTTACAGAGACTATTTAGTTGGACCACAGTGGGTTTTCTTTCTCCCATCCATCCTAGCACTTAGTATTTTATTTGGTATTTTCATACTCATACGTTTAAAGTAATTATTTATATGTTAGGGATTTTTGTTTGCCATAATTTACATATATATTTGTTTCTTTTTCTTATGTTTCTCATTTCTTTGTTCCTCTCTTATTGCCTTCTTCTGTGTTACTTGAACATTTTTAGGATTGCATCATGACTTATTTATAGGGTTTTAAAGTATTTTCCTTATTACAATTTTCTTAATATTTGCTCTAGATATTACAATATACATATATAGCTTATAATAGTCTACTATTGTAGAATTTTTACAACTTCAAGTGAATTAGTAAAAATGATTTCTATGTAGGTTCCTTTAACCTCTACATTTTTAAGATACCTTAAGTATCACATGATATTGTATGATTTTGTTTCAACTATTAAATATGATTTAAGAAACTCGTGAGGGAAATGATAGGCCATTATATTTGGAAAACTATTCCATGTCTTTTTGTGATACTAGCTTTCGTTTTTGGAATTTCTGTCTGATATTCTTTAAGGGTATGTGTGCCCAGTAATAAAACTTCCTGGTTTTCTTTTGTCCGAGAAAGACTCTCCTTTCCATCATTCTTAAAGGATAAATTTGCCAGATATAGAGTTCATGTTAGACTGTTCCTTTCTCTTTCTGTTTTCTTTTTCTTTCTTTCTTTCTTTCTTTCTTTTTTTTTTTTATTGTACTTTTTTTTAGTACTTGAAAATTGCTGCGGTGTTTCTTTCCAGCCTTCATTACTTCCGATGTGAAATCTGCTGTCATTCAAACTGGTGTTCCCCTATAGGTTATGTGGCATTGCTCTCTGGTTACTTTGAAGACATTTTTATTGGTTTTGTTAATTGTTAATTATAATGTTTTGTTTCTGTGAGTTATTTTGGGTCCATTCCCTTTGTAGTTTGCTCATCTCACAGAATCCCAAATGTTTATGCCATTTGTTAATTTTGTGAAATTTTCAGCCATATTTCTTTTTCTTAATTTTTATTTATATGTATTTTTTATGTGGTAAAAATACTTAACATGAGTTCTATGCTCTTAATAAATCTTATGTATACATTACATTATTATTGACTATAATAATAAATATGATGTTTTATAGAAGATGCTAGAACTTCGTCTTGCTTAACTGAAACTTTTTTTTAAAGTTTATTTATTTATTTTGAGAAAGAGAGTGAGCATGCAAGTTGGGGAGGGGCAGAGAGAGAGAAAATCCCAAGAAGGCTCTGTGCTGTCAGTGCAAAGCCCTCATGAACTCTGAAATCATGACCTGAACTGAGATCAAGAGTGGGACACTTAACCTACTGAGCCACCCAGGGACCCCTTGACTGAAACTTTACACTTGCTTGTTAGCAACTGTCCATTTCCACCTTTCCCCAGTCCTCGGTAAGCACCATTCCAGTCTTTGGAGTTATGAATTTGAATATTTTAAATATTTCATATAAAAGGAATCATAATATTTGTCTTTCTGTAACTGGCTTATTTCACTTAGCATAATGTCCTCAAGGTCCCTACATGTTGCATATATTGCAGAATTTACTTTAAGGCTGAATATTATTCCATTGAATGTATATACCACGTTTTTTTCAAATCTACCTATCTATTGGTGGACATTTAGGTAGTTTCCACATCTTGGTCTCTTTTGGATAGTGCTGCAATGAACACGGGACAATCAACATCTCCTCATGATCCTGATTTCAGATCTTTTGAATAACTACATAGAAATGACATCTCTTGATGATATGCTAATTCTACTTTTAATTTTTAAAACATTTTAATGTTTATTTTGAGGGAGGAGAGGCAGAGAGAGAGGAAGACACAGAACCTAAAGCAGGCTCCAAGCTCTGAGCTGTCATCACAGAGCCTGATTCATGGCTTGAATTCATGAAATATAAGATCATGACCTGAGTTGAAGTCAGACGCTTAAATGATTGAGCCACCCAGACTCCCCTCTGCCTCTAATTTTTAGAAGAACCTTCACTCAGTTCTCTATAGCAACTGTACCATATTGTATTCCCACTAACAATGTACAACAGTTCCAGTTTCTCTCTGCCAATCGCTTGTCTATTTTTATATGATCATAACCATCTTAACAGTTGTGAGGTATTATCTTATTGTGGTGTTGACTTGCATTTCCCTAATAACTTGTGCTGTTGTATATATTTTCATATACCTGTTGGCAATTTGTATGTTTTCTTCAGGAAAATGTCTATTCAACAATTTTAACAATGTTAAGTCTTCTAATCCATAGACATGGAATGTCTTTTCATTTGTCTGTGTCTTGTTTAATTTCTTTCATCAATATTTTATAACTTTCAGAGTACAAGTATTTAACCTTAAATTTATTCCTAGGTATTTTATTGGTTTTGCGTGTGTGTATGTGTGTGTGTGAGCTCATATGGAGTTATTTTCTTAATTTTCCTTTTATATAGGGAAGGTTTGTTTTATATGTTGATTTTGTATCCTGAAAGTTTTTCTTTTGTATGTGTGTGTAAAATCTTTAGGTTTTCTATATATGAGATCATGTCATCAAACAAATACAATTTTTCTTCTTCTTTTCTGATTTGGATGCATTTTATTTCATTTTCTTACCTAATTGCTCTGGCCATAACTTTCTGTTCTAGGTTGAATAGAACTGGTGAGATTGGGCATCCTTGCTTTGTTCCTGATCTTAGAGGAAAAGCTTTCAGTTTTTCACTGTTGAATACAATGTTAGTTTCATAAATAGCCTTTCACAAATAGTCTTTTATTATTTTGAGGTAATTTCCTTCTATTCCTGGTTTGTTGAGAGTTGTTATGAAAGTGTGTTGAATTTTACTAATTCTTTCTCTGACTGTATTCAGATGATCATGTGATTTTTATCCTCTATACTGCTAATGTGGTTTATCACATTAATTGAGTTTTGTGCATTAAACCTTCCTAGTACTGCGGGGATAATCTAACTTGCTCTTGATGTATAATCAGTTCACATTTTTTGGATTACATTGGATTTGATTTACTGGTATTTTGTTGAGAATTTGTGCCTATAATTCATGAGGGCTTATTGACTTGTAGTTTTATTGTAGATTGTGTGTGTGGCTTTCAAGTCAGTGTAATGGTGGTCTCATAAATATAGTTTGGAAATATTCCCTCCTGTTTAATTTTTTAGGAGAGTGTGGGAGAGATTGCTGTAATTCTTACTTAAGTGTTCAGAGAGTTCATCAGTGAAGTTGTTTGGTTTTAGGCTTCTTCTTGCTATGAAGTTTTCGGTTACTGATTTAGAGTCCAAACTAGTTATAGGTCTGTTCAGATTTCCTGTTTCTTCATGACTTGGTTTTGGTAGGTCATATGTTTCCAAGAACGTGTCTATTTTCTATAACCCCGTTGTTGGTGTATAATTATTAATAGTATTCTCTTTTGATCTTTCCTTTCATTTATGGTTTTGCCTATTTGTGTTTTCTCTTTTTTCCTTAATCTACCTGGGGGTTTGTCAATTTCGTGTATCAAGTTGTTCAAAGAAACAACTCTTAGTTTCATAATTTTTTGTATTGTTTTCTTTATTTTTTACTTTTGGTTTTCTTTATTTCTGCTCTGATCTTTGTTATTTCTTTATTTTTGATACTTTTGGCCTCAGTTTATTCTTCTATTTTTAGTTCTTTGATGTGTGAAGTTAGTTTATGGATTTGAGATTTTTTCTAAGTATATGTTTACAGTTATAAACTTGCCTCTTTGCTCTGCTTTCACTGTATCCTGTAAGTTTTGGTATATTGCATTTTCTATTTTATTTATCTTGAGATATTTTATATTGATTAAATTGTTGATCAAGAGTATGTTGCTTCATTTCCATAAATCTGAGTATTTTTTAGGTATCACTCTATTTCTATTTCTTTCTAGATTTTTTCTTTGTATTTAGAAAAGATGCTTGGTATGAGTTAAGTCTTCTTTAAATTTTTAAGACTTATTTTGTAACCTAACATATAATCTATCCTGGAAAAAAATTGTGTGCACTTGATTTTATATTCTATGACTTCTGAATTCATGTGTCAGTTCTAGCAATTTTTTGATAGAGTCTTCTGGGTTTTCTATACAGAGAATTATCCATTCTGTGAATAGTGAAAGGTTGAGTTTTTCCTTGTTAATTTGGATGCCTGTTTTTGCTTTTTGTTTTCTGATTGCTGAGGTGAAGACTTCTAGTAGTATCTTAAGTAACTGTGGTGAGACTGGACATCCCTGTCTTGATCCTGACTGTAGAAGAAAAGACCTCTATTTTTCCTCATTCGGGGTGATATTAACTATGGGTCTTTCATATATGGCCTTTATCACATTGAGATATGTTCCATCCATACCTCCATTGTTGAGGGTTTTTTAATCAAGAATGGATGCTTGCTGTATTTTGTGAAATGCTTTTTCTGCATCTATTGAGAGGCACACATTGTTCTTATCCTTTCTTTTATTAATGCGATGTATAACATTAATTGATTTGTAAACCTGTACCACTCTGCAGCCCAAGAATAAATCCTACTTGATCATGGTTAATAATTCTTTTAATATACTGTTGAATTACATTTGCTAGTATCTTGTTGAGAATTTTTGCATCCATGTTTGTCAGGATTATTAGCCTGTAATTCTGCTTTTTAGTGGGGTCTTGGTTTTGGAATTAAGGTAATGTTGGCCCTATAGAATGGATTTGGAAGTTTTCCTCCCATTTCTATTTTTCTGGAACAGTTTGAGGAGAATAGGTATTACTCTTCTTTAAATATATGGTAGAATTCCCATGGAAAGCCATCTGGCCCTGGACTTTTGTATGTTGGGAGATTTTTAATTACTGATTAAATTTCTTTATTGGTTATGGGTCTGTTCAAATTTTCTATTTCTTCCTGTTTCAGTATTGGTGGTTCGTATGTTTCTAGAGACTTACCCATTTCTTCCAAATAACCCAGTTTGTTGGCGTATAAGTTTTCATAGTATTCTCTTATGATTATCTGCCTTTCTGTGGTGTTGGTTGTGATCTCTTCTCTTTCATTCCTGATTTTATTTATCTAGGTCCTTTCTTTTTTATTTTTCATAAGTCTGGCTAGAGGATTATCAATTTCATGAATTCTTTTCAAGAACCAGCCCTTAATTTTGTCGATCTGTTCTACTAGGTGTTTGTTTGTTTCTATGTCATTTATTTCTTTTCTAATTTTTATTATTTCCCTTCTTCTGTTGGCATTAGGCTTTATTTGCTCTTACTTTTCTTGTGTAAGTTTAGGTTGAAATTTGGACTTTTCTTTTTTCTTGTTATAGGCCTGTATTGCAATCCGCTTTGCTCTTAGAACCACCTTTGCTGCATTCCAGAGTTTGGACTGTCATGTTTCCATTTTCATTTTTTTCCATGTATTTCTTAATTTCTTCTTTAATTTCCTGGTTAACCCATTCACTCTTTAGTAGGATGCTCTTTAACCTCAATGTATCCCTGGTCTTTCCAAATTTTTTCTTGTGGTTGACTTCAAGTTTAATAGCATTGTGGTTGGAAAATATGCATGGTATGATTTCAATCTTTTTATAGTTGTTGAGTGCTGATTTGTGACCCAGCACATGATCTATTCTGGAGAATGTTCCATTTGCACTTGAAAAGAATGTGTATTCTGCCTCTTTAGAATGAAATGTTCTGGAGGCACCAGGGTGGCTCAATCGGTTAAGCCTCCAACTTCAGCTCAGGTCATGATCTTACAGTTTGTGAGTTCCACCCCCACGTTGAGCTCTGTGTTGACAGCTCGGAGCCTGGAGCCTACTTCAGATTCTGTGTCTCCCTCTCTCTCTGCCCCTCCCCTGCTCTGTCTCTCTCTCTCTCTCTCAAATAAATAAACATTTAAAAAATTTAGAATGAAATGTTTTGAATATATATGTTGAATTTATCTGGTCAAGTTTATTATTTGAAACCATCATTTCGTTGTTGATTTTCTGCTTAGGCTACAGGTCAATTTCGGTAATAGGGGTGTTAACACCCCCTACTATTATTTTATTATAATCAATGAGTCTCTTTTTGTTTGTCATTATTTGATTTCTATATTTGGGTACTTCCCCTAGTTGAAAGCATAAATATTTACAATTGTTAGATCTTCCACTATATCATAGTTAAGATATAGTGACCTTCTTCATCTCTTGTTACAGGTTCAACTTAAAATCTAGTTCGTCTGATAGAAGTATGGCTACTCCGGATTTCTTTTGGTGTCCATTAGCATGATAGGTGGTTGCATCCCTTCAGTTTCAATCTGCAGGTGTCATTAGGTCTAAAATGAGTCCCTTGCAGACAGCATATAGATGGTTATTTTTTATCCATTCGGATACCCTATGTCCTTTACTGGAGTATTTAGTCTATTTATATTCAGAGTGATTATTGATAGATATAAATTTAATGCCATTGTGCTACCTGTAAAGTTGGTGTTTCTGGTGATGTCCTCTGTTCCTCTAGTCTTTGTTGCTTTTGATCTTTCTTTCCCACACAGAGTCCCCTTCAATATTTTTTGCAGAGCTGGTTTAATGGACACAAACTCCTTTCGTTTTTGTTAGTCTGGGAAACTCTTTATCTCTCCTTCTATTCTGAATGACCTCTTTGCTGGATAAAGTATTCTTGGCTGAAAATTTTCCTATTCAGCATGTTGAATATAGCATGTCACTGCCTTCTGGCCTGCCATGTATCTGTGGATAGATTTGCTATGAACCTGATATGTCTTCCCTTGTAGGTTAAGGACATTTTTTTTAACCTTGCTGCTTTCAGGATTCTTTCCTTGTCTGTTTATTTTGTTAATTCAACTATGATATATTGGTGTGAGCCAGCTTTTATTGAATTTGATGGGATTTTTCTGTGTTTCTTGAATTTTGATATCTATTTTCTTCCCAAAATTAGGAATATTTTGAACTATAATTTGCTTCTGCCCCCTTTCCCTCTCTTTTTGTGGCACTCTTAAGATATGAATATTATTATGCTTTAAGGAGACACTGAGTTTCCTAAGTCTACATTCGTGATCCAATACTTTTCTTTCCCTCTTCTTTACAGCTTTATTATTTTTCATCATTTTATCTTCTATATCACTGAATTGTTCCTCTTGTTCCTTTTATTTTAGTTATTTTATCTCTGCAGTAGGGGATTCTCTAGAGTCTCCTATGCATTTCTCAAGCCCACCTAGTATCCTTATTACTGTTTTTGTTTTGTTTTTTGTTTTTAATTATGGTTTAGGCATCTTAACTTATATCACTTTTGACTAAATCCCTGGCCATTACTTCTTCCTGTTCTTTTTTGGGGGTCAGTTCCTCTATCTGGTCATTTTTTCTAAGTCACTAATTTTTTGGTGATTGTTGGTAAAGCCTGTTATATTCCTGCCCTGAGAGTAGTGGCTATATTAAGAAGAGGCCCTATACTTTCTTGGGTCTTATGCTTCAGGAGGTGTTTCAGAGTGTGTACTCTGCTGTTGTGTTTTGGCTGCTCCTTCCCTCAGGTCAGTCCTCTGCAGAGTTTCTCCTTGTCTGCAGTAGGGGTGTTTGGACCTTGTCCACTGTGTGGCAAGTTTTAAGTAGTTGTGTTTGGTCTCCTTGTTAAAAGAAGCTAGATTCTATCGCCCCTAGAGCTGAAGCTTTGCAGCACTCTATGTTAAGTAGACTGGTGTGTGTAAGATGTTTGTGCTGGTCTTGTGGGCGAGATATGCAGACTTGTCCTAGTGGAGATGTGCCTGCAGAGTGCAGTGGGGTGGGGCTTGGAGTAAGCAGGTTATAGCCTCCACTGTGGGGTGTTGTGTTGCTCACTGACCTCACTGTGCTATTGGGTATGGGGGAAAATGGCTTCATTCTACTCTCTAGTCCCTAGAGTGGGTAGTTTGTGCCTGCCGCTCTTTAGGAAGCCCTCACAGAAGAGCAATTACCCCTCTTTTGTCCTGGCCTCTGTCAGATCCTTGCCTTCACCTTGTCTGTGTCTGAGCTGTCTGCTTGCCAGGTGACACAGTACTCCTGTGTTTTATCTCAGGTATGTATCTGGTTTTCAAAAATTTGAATTTTAGGGAACTCTGTGGCACAGATCCGCTCTGATCCTCTGGGGGAGGGTCTCACCACACTGGTTGGTGCTAGTTTGCCCCATAAAGGTAGTTGCATGACCATGCAGTGGTTTAGAATTTATGGTAAAGCATAACAAAAAGCCGGTACCAGGGTTTGCTGCCTTCAGCTGGCGTCTCACTTCCTGTGCTACTCAACAGGGCAGTATGTTGCAACTGCCAGTTCTTTTGTCCCCAGAGAGGCAGTGCCACCCCTCCCAAATGCACTTCAAGGAGGGGAACTGTTCCTCCCTATGTGACCCAGGGTATCCTCAGGCCATGCATTCCATTCCGGGTCTCTATCTTCTATCCCCACTGGAGCAGTACTAAGCCTCTCAGGCATGACCCCAGTGATGTCAAGGACTTCTAATACTTCAGACTTAGCACTCTGCTGTTTATACAAGCTTGTGGCATTCATCCCCTCTCCTTTTCTTAGTCAATGGTTTTGGGGGAGAGTTTTTCTTGTGCTGTCCCCTATGTATGCTTTCACTGTCCCCCACTCCTCTCTGTCTCTCTCTCTCTGTCTCCTTTCTTGTGATCAGGGCTCCCTCCCCTTTGCAACACCTGCAGTTCTTTTCTCCCCCAAATCAACTCTTTGCAGCTCCTACCTTCCAGTGGATGTTTTTCTCCATCTGGATGTGCAATTTGTTCTCTCAAATTGAGTTCTTGGATGTCCAGAATGACTTGATATTTATCTGGCTATGGTTGAGGTACAAGGCAAGGTTAGAGTCCACTTACTCCTCATTTCCTCTGTTTGGTACTTTTAAAAAATATTTTCTGTCTCTTTTTTGGAAATTTTCAATTTGTTCATACATTATTCTCTTGACCTCGGTGAACATTTTAAATTCTCTATGAGGTAAATTATTTAATTTAATTTAATTTAATTAGCATCAATTTCTGGAGATACCTTTTTCCTTTGTTTGAAATTTATTTTCCTGGTTACTCATTTTATTTGACTCTCTGTTTTGATATCTGTCCATTAGGCAAAGTAGTTACTTTGCCCAGTCTTCACTGTCTGGCCTTGTACAGAAAAATATCTCAAAAAGGCACCCTGGCCAATCATTTTGGGGGCCTCTACCAAATCCTTTTCTCTCCAGGGGGAAACATGCATCTGTGTCTTTTTCCTGCTCTGTGTGGAGCAGGAGAGTGGATTAATAGCATCTACCCTCACAAGCTGCTGCTTCTATTCTCACCCAGGCAACTATATTGTGCTTGGCCCATCTGTGTTCCAGGATTGGCGAGAAAGATGCCAGTTCTTTTGGCAGTTTTGGTGAAGTAGAAAAACTACATGCATGGATCAACTTTTTTCTTCCTCCAGGAGAAGCAGAGTTGGCATCTTTTTGTCCACTTACTCTGTGCTTAGTGGGGACATGGGGGAGAAACCCATGGTGTCTACTAGCCCAAGTCTCTATCTCCATTGTTGTCTGGATGGCTAGATTGCGCTGATCCTATTAGAACTCCAAGACAGGTGAAATAAGTTTTAGTACTTTAGATAGCCCCTTCAGAAAAATTGGGCCACTAGACATGTGGACAAATTTTTTCATGCTCTGGGTCAGGCTGGGAGCTAGAGTGCCTTTTTATAATCATATAGCAGTGTCCTGGAGCAGTGTCCCTATTGAAAGTGTATACCAAATCTCCATAGTGGCTTTGGCGAGTCTGATTTTGCATTCTCACAGAGTGTGCAGGGGTTTTTTAATTAGTTTCAGATTTCTTATAAAAGGAATTTGTCTGTGAATTGTTGCTGAATTAATTTGTTTTTGAAGGGATGGGGGTGGGGTCCAAGGTTTCCTATTCTACCATCTTCCTGACCAGAATTTTAGCCTTTATTTCTTTGAATACTTTTCAGCCCTATATTCTTTCTGTTCTTTTTCTCAGATTCTGATATTTATTTTAGATCTTTTGTTATTGTTCCACAGGTCCTTGAGGCTCTGTTTATTTTCTTAGTTCATTTTTCTCTGTTCTATATATTGAGTAAATTCTATTGGTCTGTTTTCAAGTTCACTGATTCTACCCCTTGCCATTTTCACTTTACTTATCAGCCTATCAAATATGTTTTTTGTAGACTTGTTTATTCTATTTTTTAGTTCTAATATTTTTTCTGTTCTTATGACTTCCATTTATTGTCTGATATTTTCTGTTCTTTAATTTTTTTCAAGATTATTTGTAATTGTTTACTGAAGCAATACTATCACAGCTACTTTAAAATCTTCATTAGTTCCAATATGTGGCTCATCTCAATATTGTTTTCAGTTGGTTTTCTTTTTCCATTCTTGTGATTTTCATGGTTCTTGTGTAGTGTGTGATTTTTGGTTGTATCCTTGACATTCAAATCTATTATTAAAAGACAGTAAACCAAGTTAAGTTTAGATTTAGCATGGTTTGTTGTACCAATGACAATTTCCCTTTTTGAGGTGCTTTTAATGTTTTTCTATTGTGATTCATTCTGGCTCTTCTCAAGCTCCTACTGGATCTCTGCTGATGCAGCCTATAGGGGTAAAAGGTACTTTCCTGGAACACTTTGTATTATTAGGTGGGTTTGGGTGATGAAGGTCCCATGGGATAGAGAGCATTTACTCTGGCTTTTCTGTAGCACTGTCAGTATACTTCTCACTCTGTTAGTGCCCCTGGTGAAGAAAGTTCTTATTTGGTGCTTTATGTTTGTGGTGTTGAGAATTATTTCATGAGGTTCATTTTCTCCCACTGGTGCCAGCCAAGCCAGGAGCTACAGAGACTGAATTGCTTTCGGCTGCTGGGTAGAGGATTTGGACATGGTTTTCATTCTACTTTTTTGGAAGGGCTTGTAGCATAGCCTGTTGGAACTAGTGCAGACAGAGGTGGCTGCTGCTGTTCCTTAGCATGGGACAGGGTATGCCCTGCCACTGCCAGTGAGTGGGGGATAGGAGTTAAGCCTAGTTTTGAGAAAAAGTGAATGGTTTATACTGATGGACATGTATATCTGGAAGCTAATAACATGTAAACAAATTCATAGTAGAGTATGTGATGATACTTTTCATTGCACAACATTAACAAAGGGACAGGCTTGACTCTAGTTATCACTAGATTTTTAAGGGAATAAAAGGGAATATTCACTGAATGAGAATATTAGGGGAGATCCTGGGAAGACTAATGCTGTGAATATCTAGAGGGAGAAGACCTTGAACTAGTGATGGTGACCTATTAAATAGATTTAATAATATGGTGAGATATTAAGAGAAATAAAAATGAGGAAATCTCGGTTAAGATGCTTTTGGGTGAGATGCTTCTTTTGGAAAAAAGAAGTGAAATGTTCACATTTGAAATCAAATTGATGCTGTTAATCACATTAAATTAGCAGATTATACACTCAAGAAATGTCAAATATACTCAAGTAAAAATGTTTTAAATAACCTGACAAAAAGAGAAAAACTCCATCTGAATCATTAAACATAATACCGTAAAAAACTAAGATCATAGAACATAATCAAGATTAAACATACAACAATCATATTTGAAAGCAGAATAAAAGCTTACAATTTAGAAAAAAAACAAGATAAAACGTGACTGAGAAAGAAAAGACACAGATAATAAAATTATTCATCAAAAATTTAGAATTATAGAAATAATTATTTTGGGGGAGGACAGAAGTAATGATTGTTTATAATCAAAAGAGGGTTTAAAGAGATTGTGGGTAGATAACAAGGAAATGGAATACCTGGTAAATACTATTCTGGTAATGATTAAATCTGAATGTTTGATGATGTGTAGGAAGTAAGGATAAACCTAAATATTTACAAATCATTCATGAATGTATCTTCATGTTTAGGGCCATTGCTTTTATCAAGGATACATCGCAGAGGTTTCCAAATCGGTTGTGACACTTAGCACTTGTTCTGGACTCAGGTAATGGCATATTTCAGAGATGTACATGATTGAAAATTGTGCGTGACCCTTTAATTTTTAGAAACATCTTAAAAAATAGAGTGAAGGCAAAGAAAATAGACTTTGATTGTGTTTCTCCTTATATACTCTTTTTTCTCCCTCCCTGTTATCATTTTTCCTATTCTTGTCTCTGTCTCAGGCTTGCAGTCTTAAAATTTGTGTAGGAACCCACCCCCTTTCCCAGTATGAAGAATATTCAAATTCCTCAGTCACACTAAAACCACAATAAATCCTAAATGGCATAGTAGACAGAAAAGGTATAAAATAAGGTTTGAAAGTTTGTCCGTGTAAGAAGGGATGATTCTTAGTCATTAGTCTGCAAAGACGACTGTTAAATTTCTATAAAATAGTATTTAATGGTAATTTACATTTTTCAGTGGGGAGTCTATATTATCTTTTTATTTCTCTTTTGTGTGTTTAAATACCTAGAGGATTATTGCAGTTGGAGCATGTCAGTTATGGAATTGAGCCAATGGAATCCACAGCTGCGTATGAGCATATGCTTTATGAAATAAATAATGATAAAATCGACCTTTCTTTCTTACAAAAAAATTATTCTATCACCCAATTGGTCAATCAATCCTACAGGATTCTTGTGAAATCAGAAGTAAGTAACCCTTTTATGAAATCTTCGTTGTGTTACTTCTAGTAAATTTATTCATGTTGTGAACTGACTATATTAAAACTTTCGGCTGTTAGACATTTATTTTTAAATATATTTTGACGTTTAGTCAGGTAGTATTTACAAACGGTAATAGGTATAAACACACATAATGTGAAAATCAAAGTATTCACATTTCCCTAATAAAATTTATTCATGTTGTGAAATGACTATATTAAATCTTTAGGCTGTTAGACATTTATTTTTAAATATATTTTGACGTTTAGTCAGGTAATATTTACAAACAGTAATAGGTATAAACACGCATAATTTGAAAATCAAAGTATTCACATTTCCCTAATAAAAGTGTATTTCATGCATATAAAAATAGTTTCATTGTTATGAATTTGCATACTGCTAATATAATAATAACCAAATCTGCTGATTATCAATTTGTCTGCATTTTCCTTGACAACACATTTTTCTTCATTATTTTTATTAAAAATTTTAAATTAGAAAAGAGGAAAGAAATTGCCCCAAAGGTCATTATCTAGAAATTTGGATTATTTGTTCCAATTATTTTTATATATCTAGTTATAAATGTAGATTTATAAATATATAGATATTTTTAAACAAAAAATTACATAACCACAAATGCTTTGAAATGCTATTAAAGGGAAAATACACACTACGTTACATTTATTATTATTTACAATTAAATAAGATTTGGGTTAACATCTATTAAAATATTAAACATATGCATATGTAAGGAAAATAAGAATATACCATATGTTATTTTCTAAAGGTAAATGCAGTTGTGGAATCCATTATGATAATTTTGATGTAAGCTGTTTTATAGTTTTTCATGTATATGCATAAACTTGAAATGTGTATATTTTATAACATTATGCCATATTTGCATATTTATATTTTTATTTTAATAATCAGTCTACATGAATGTACAACAGTTTTGAACAATTACACTTTGACTATAAATGCTTGCATTTAAGGTAGGGATATTTCCAAAGGCTTTTCCCTGTGCATATATATAGATAGATAGATAGATATAGATATATAGTATATATCTATATATCCTAACTTTTTGTGTATGTATATGTGTATATATACATGTGTGATATATATATATATATATATATACATATATATATTCTATCTTCCTCCTTGAGAATGTTTATACAACTTTGTATTTATCATCGGTGGTTAAATAAATGAATCTTTGTCCATATATTCTCATCATAATTGGATATCACATTGAAGACAAACAAAACAAAATATTTATGAGTGAAACCTGAACTGAATTTATGATGAGCTCCATTTCCCTGTTGCTTTAATTTGCTTTTGTTTATTTTGACTAAGTTAGTGGTATGAATATAGATGAATAAAATCACACTTGCAGAAACTCAAAAAATGAAGGAGTGTAACCATATATGACAGTTTCATTGCTAATGAAATTAAGGTATGACCCCAGACTTTATGCCAGCTCTGGAAACCATTTGCATGTTGTAATACAGCATTAGACACAATTGAGACAGTTTTCATCACTGAAATAGAGCACTATCACATAAGTAAATTGAAAAACTTTAAAATATTCCATGAATACTCTTCCATGGCAAAGGAAGAACCTGAAGGGATAGACATAACTTTGGAAAAGACAAATAACAGCACTTGAAGCCATCCCCCTCCAGTGAATCAGCAATAAGACAGAGATTAGATAAGATAAAGGTAATATATACAGTCCCAGCCGCCTTGACTTGAATTCCAAATCTGTTAGTTTAAACCACAAGAACTTTGGGGAGTAACATAACCTTTCTGTGTTTAAATTTTCTTATCTGTAAAAAAAATAAAAATAAACATAATACCAAGCTCATACAGTTATTTCAAAGATTAAATACGTTTATAAATGGAAATTACTTAACATAGTATGAGGACATATAAAAAAGTGATCAATAAAAATTGCTACTACTGCTACTCATATTTGCTCATAATATTTTCCAATGTAGTGGAGCAAGGTAATTGGAAGTAATTATGTAAAACTTGGGTTCAGAACAAAATGTAATGATGAAGTAAAATAGAGACAGAAATTTCAGAACTTAAGAAGAAATCAGGGATGGAAATAAGTGAGTAATTGTAATGTGTTTGTGAATTTTATATCTTTCATGAAGTAACTTAATAATTGCTCTTTATCCTAAATTTGATAGGCTTAGATCTATAGGTTTAGTTAGGTATGTTTTAACATGACTAGTGCTTTTACAAGCACATATATACAATGAGTATCTTCAATATATAAGATTTTAAAAAGGAACACAAAATAATATAAAACCTTATATTTTAGGTATATTTTTATATTTTTTAAAAGGAAACAGAAATAAACTTATAAACAAGGTAAATACTTTCACTATAACTAGAGTTGAAAAGTAGAACAGAAACCAAACAAAATACAGTAAAGGGCTTATATGTTAAAAGCATCTTAGGCACATGCATTTACCCCTGTCCCTTCCTTAAACCCCCCTAAAATGGAAAGTGATTTTCAAAATGGCAAAAAAAGAAAAAACCCAAAACATACAAACCCTAAAGGAACAGGAAAGGGACAATAACAATGGAAATTGAATAACAGACAGCTGATTTAAAAATCTGAATCTTTGGGGCGCCTGGGTGGCTTAGTTGGTTAAGTATCCTACTTCAGCTTAGGTCATGATCTCAGCATTTTGTGGGTTCCCATGTCCAGCTTTGTGCTGACCAGCAGAACGTGCTTCAGATTCTCTGTCTCCTTCTCTCTCTGCTCCTCCCTCACTAGCTTGCATGCTCTCTCTCAAACATAAACAAACATTAAAAGAAAATCTGAATCCTAAACAGGTAATTGGGATAGGCTATAGGAAACTTGAAATATACTACAATACTTAAAAAAAAGTTTATTTACTTTTGAGAAAGAGAGAGAATATGAGCAGGGGAGGGGCAGAGAGGGAGGAAGAGAGAATCCCAAGCAGGCTCCATGCTGTCAGTGGAGAACCCAATGTGGGACTTGATTTTATAAACCATGAGATCATAACCTGAGCCAAAATCAAGAGCTGGAGGCTTAATTGACTGAGCCACCCAGGTGCTCCCAATAATGAATATAGGCCTGTTGGCCGCCAAATCACCCATAAAAGTAGAGAAACAGATTGGTTTTAGCGTTTCCCAAATGAAGCGCTTATAAGGTAGTGCAGTATCTAGGGGTGTATAGAGCAGCTTCTCTGGAAGGTATAAAAATCCCAACAATTTTTTAACTAGTCAAGTTGCCATTACAATATAAAAGCATTTGTACTTTTTCAAGAGTTTTAAGACTATAGTATCTATGTGACTTTGAGGCAATATGGCTTAAATCAGTACAGCAATACAAGAATGAAACAATTTAACAGATTTATGTAGAAAACCACAGGACTGTATCAGTAGGTCCAGAAACATCATTTGGCCATATTCCACACCCATTTATGATAAAAACTAGGGAGTAGAAAACTTCCTTGATCTCTTTGTGCCCCCTTGCATGAGCATACAATAGGAATACAGTTATTTGCAAACCAGGAAGAGTGTTATCACCACATGCCATGTCTGCTGGTGCCCTGATCTTGAACTGAGAGAAATAAGTGTTTGTTGTTTAAGTTACCTCGTCTATTGTATGTCTATTAAGAACCCAAATTGACTAAAACTGCTTTTAAGATTAGGGATAATGCAAGGCTGTCTGCCTCACTATTTCCAACCACCTTTTTCCTAGAGTTCCTAGAGAGTGCAATAGGAGAAAGAATAATAAAAGACATACATTTTTCAAAGAAAAGAAATTTCTGTTTTTAAGTGACTTAACTCCATACATAGAAAATACTAAGGAATCTCCACCAAAGCTATCAGGACAAATAAAAGAATCTAGGAGCACCTGGGTGGCTCAGTCAGTTGAGCACCTGACTCTTGATTTTGGCTCAGGTCATGATCTCATGGTTCTTGAGTTCAAGCCCTGCCTCGGGCTCTGCACTGACAGTGCGGAGTCTGCTTGGGATTCTTTCACTCTCCCTCTCTCTGCCCCTCCCCCACTCATGCTCCCTCCTTCTCTCTCTCTCTCTCCAAATAAATAAATAAGCTTTAAAAAAAAAAGAGGGAGTCTATCAAAGTCACAGGAAAGAAAGAAATTGATGTTAAGATGTTTATTTTTACTCAAATCTGTAAATTCACTGTAATCCCAATCAAAATTTCAGAAAACATTTTTGTGGAAATTGGTTCTCAAATGCATAAGGAGAGATAAAACTAACTTAGAAAAGTCACACAGTTTAAAAAGAGCAAGATGAAACACTTAACATTACCTTCTCTTAAAGTGCCAGAGTGTAAATGTGTTAGATTTGTGGGCCAGATAGCATATATAAACAAATAGGTGTGCCTAGGTAAAACAGGTAACCACCTGTATCTTGGGCCATAGTTTGCCGACCACTGCTATAGGGGTGCATATTATGTTACTGATATAAATGTGGGCATATCGATCAGTATATCTGATCAGAATAGATCAGAAATAGACCTACATACTGTTGGCTGAATGATTTTCCACAAAGGTGCTAAGGACTTTGAAAAACTGAAAAATACTCTCTTCAACAAGTGATGTTAAAACACAGGGTATTTACGTGAAATAAAATGAATTTTGGCCCCTATTCTGAAAAATTGAATTAGAGCATAGACTTAAAGTCAAGGCTAAACATAAAATTTCTAATAGGGAATTTATGAGAAACTAAATAAGCCATAAACCTATGAAAGACATTCAGTATCATTCATCATCAGGGAATTGTGAATTAAAACATAAATGAGGTCTCAATATGGACCAACAGGAATGAAAACAATGAAAAAGACAGATAATATCAAATACAGGCAAAATGTGGAGTCATTGGCACTCTTTTTAGTTCTTGGTAAATACAGAATAATCAAGCTGCTTTAGAAAGCAATCTGGCACTTTCGTACTGCATTACACATCAACACTTACCATATGACTCACATATTCCACTTTTAAGATTTTTCCAAGAAAAATTAAAGAACATACTTACACAAAGACCTCTACATGAATATTGATAGCAGCTATATATATAATATCCAAAATGTCTAAACAATCCAACTGATCATCAACAGGTAAATGTATAAACAAATTGGAATATATTTCTAAGATGGCATACTATTTAGCAATAAGCACTAATGAATTGTTAATAATCACAACATAACAGAATAATGCTGAGTGAAAGAAGCCAGATATAAAAAAGTATGTGACATATGATTCCAGTTTTAAAAAATTCTAGAATAGATTATCCTACCCTATGGTGACAGAGAGCAGATCATTGATTGCCTTGAGCCATATTGGGCTTTTGACTTGGAAGAACGTATGGAAACATTCTTTATCTTATTATAGAAATAGTTACATGGGCATATACATTAATATCAATTGATATAACCGTGATAAAGTTAAATAATTAGTTAAATGTACAAAAATAATGAGTAGTTAAAGGCAGTGTTTGGGGGAAGGGTGATGGGAGTTTATTTAGCTAGAAGGTTCGAAGAGGGTCTAAGATAAAGGTTTAAAGTGAAAGGAAACATGGGTTGTCCATCATGAGGATCCTAATTTTAAAGAATCTAAGATAAAATATTTTGATTTGTTCCTAAAATTTGTATTTGGAATGTCACCTGCTTATTTATTCAATGGCCTCCATCGTCTTATTTTCCTATTACCAATATCAATATCTTTATGTATCTGTAGCAAATCTTTCTTTCTTTCTTTCTTTCTTTTTCTTTCATCTATCTATCTACTTACCAATGTAAGTAAGTATGTACCTACCAATCTCTCTCTTTGTGTGTGTGTGTATATATGTATATATATATACACATATATAATGTGCACAATAATAATATTTTTTCTTATAATATTTTTACTTTATTTTCATATTTTATTTAACTCATGTCCTCTGTTTTGCAGAAAGATTCACATGCATTATCAAACAGAATTCTGAAAATACAAATCATTGTGGATAAAGCCTTGGTATGCATTATTGATATATAATATAATATCTTTGTTTTGTGTTTGAATTTAATGGGAAGGTGAAAAAGAAAACTCCACTTGTCTGAAATGCAGATATATTTTACTCTTTGAAATATGTATCTCAGTGTAGCAGGACATAAATGTTGTCAGTTACCTTTGGACTAACATTGAGAGACTGATTACTGATTATTTATGGTATTGACTTCCAAATATAGAATTTTAGCAGTAACGTATAATTTGTATGTATGGAAGTGTTCTACTACATTATAACCTATTCGATTATAACTAGCTGTGTATACTTCTGTCTGGATCCACTCCAAATTGTGATGAAACTCTTCCATTAATTAATTTCCATTTTAAAATAAGCTATTTAATTTATTACTCAATTGGAGATCCCTGTTATTAAAAATTATCTTTTATGAGATTATTTTATGCTTTACAATTTCTAGGATTCTCTGACAGAAATTCTATATTCTAAAAATGGGTAGAATTATTCATTGGAATATTTATTTAGTTAGGGAAATTTTTGTTTATATAATTAGCAAAGCCATTATAGGTAGCAATTAAGAAATCTTATTTTATCATTATCACTGATATTTTTACATAAGGTTTATCAAGTGCCATAATGTTCAAAATTAAATTTTGCTGATATGAGGCAATATTTAGATCTTTAAATAATTTTTTATAAAAACAATAGGAAAAAATAGGCAAAATAACAAAGAAAAAATTACATATAGTTTTATGATCAGGAGGTAAATTTTATGCACATTTTGTGTTTTTAATATATATACATGTATCTATATGTTCTTATACCTTCGTTTTATATATACTATTTTGTTAATTATTTTTATGTTTTTCCACATATTAATGAACTATATTAATTTAATTTTAACATTTATATAGTATATGATTAATATATTTAATATAATCTAACCCTTTTTACTATCGATGCCCTTTGGGGGCAATTAGATTTAGATTTTTGTTGTTGTTATATGAGGAATAATACTATTTGCCCTAAATCCAGTGTCACAAGCATTGGAATTATGCTTTGTCACAGCTGTCCTCATGAGGTTGCTAATATTAAATCTAGACAGCATACTTCCTCTCTCCACTTAGCTGGATACCTTCTTACCATTCCGATAACAACAGAAGGAATTTTCAATGCAAATGTCATCATGCAAAAACAACAACAAAGAACTCCAGACTTCTTTATAATATCCTATGATTAGTATTCCCTTTTTTTATGGTCAGTTAATCTGTCTTTTAAAGTATGACTTTGTAAACTGACTTTTTTTTAGATAATCCCTGCCTTTTCACTACAACATTTAGTTGACTTAAATTTATCAAAATTACTAATACTGCGGATGTAGGTTAAGTATGACTATGCTATTAGTGTTCTGTTTGTCCTATTAGTTATTTGCTCCTCTGTTCCTCCTTGGCTACCCTTGGATTAGTGGGGCATTTTTTAGCCTTTATCTTTATCTCCTATATTATATTTTGCTGCTATACCTTTTTATCTCCCACATCTCTCATCCCAGTGGTTTCTCGAGTGGTTCCAATTAACATTATTAACTCATCACAATCTGGAATTAATGTTATACCACCTCACAAATAATGTAGGAGCTTTATAATAATAAAGCGATAGGGGTATTATACCCTTATGTGGATATTATCCCCTTAATGGATATGTCATTGTGGATATCTACTTGTGTTCAGTACATTGCTTTTTTGTTTTGTTGATGATTTCTTTGTGCAAAAGCTTTTTATTTTGATATAGTCTCAATAGTTTATTTTTACTTTTGTCTCCCTTGCTACAGCCAGTGTCAGAGAAGTTGCTGCCTGTGTTCTCTTCTAGGATTTTTACCTTTTTAGGGCTTATGTTTGTGTCTTTAATCCATTTGCGTTTATTTTCGTGTATAGTGTCCAGAAAGTGGTCCAGTTTTATCCTTTTACATGTAGCTGTCTGTTTTTTGCAGCATAACAAAACAAGAGATTGTCTTTTCCCCATTGTGTATTCTTGCCTCTGTTGTCATTGATTAATTGACCATATAATTGTGGGTTTATTTCTGGGCTCTCCATTCTGTTCCATTGATCTATGTGTCTGTTTTTGTGCCAGTACCATACGGTTTTGATTACTACAGTTTTATAACATATCTTGAAATAAATTATGTTACCTCCAGCTTTGTTCTTTTTTCAGTATTGCTTTGGCTGTTCAGGATCTTTTGTGGTTTCATTGTAGAGCCATAAAAATGAGGTCATGCTCTTTGTGACATCATGGATAGACCTAGAGGCAGTTATGCTAAATGAAATAAGTCAGACTGAGAAAAAAAATACCATATGATTTTACTCATATGTGGAATCTGGAAAAAAATAAAAAGTAGAATTCAACACATGAACAATGAGAGTAAACTGATGATTGCCAGAATGGAGGGAGTGAGGAATAGGTAAAATGGGTGAAGGGGAATGGGAGATACAGTCTTCTAGTTACAGAATGAGTAAGTTATGAGAATAAAAGGCACACCATAGCATTAGGAATAAAGTCAATGATGTTGTAATAGTGTATGGTGACAAACTATAGCTACACTTGTGATGAGCTTAGGGTAATGTTTATGCTTGTGGAATTAATATGTTGTATACCTGAAACTAACGTAAAATTGTTTGTCAACTACACTCTTAAAAATTAATGAAAATAATTGTAAAAATAATACTATGTGATGCTATTATTGTAATATATTTTACTTTGCCATGTTTCTAAACTACACAATAATTCTCTTAAATATTCAGTCATTTGGGAAATTAAGAAAAAGAGAAAAGAACTTCATCCCCCCACCAAGCTTACTGTTTTCAAAGCTCTTTGTTCCTTCTTATAGATCTCTATTGCTGATATTTCTGTTTAGCCTGTTGTTGAATTCATTCTATTCAGCTTTTGTTCATCTGAAATAGTTTTTATTTTATCTTAACTCTTTAAATATTTTATTTGGAAATATTTTCAAACTTTCAAAAAAGTTGCAAGAACAAGAGTAATACAAAAAATACCTGTGCTCTATTTACTCGGATTTATTACTATTGTATCCCATTGTCATTTGTGCTATATTTAAAAGTAAGTTGTGAATTACATCATGAAGCTTTTTTTCCACTGTGAATTTACCTAGAATACGATCATTATCTTATGTAACCACAATAGAATAACTCATGTAAGTAAAAGTAACATCATTAAAATGCTTTTTATCAAGTCTACTAAGTAAGTGCATACACATACAATTAAAGCATTTCAGAGATAACATGTGATTTTTGTTTCTTTGAATGAGGACAATTTCTTGAATATTTTTATTATTATGGTACATTGTTTATGTAGGATATATAGTTATGGTATCTTACGGTGCTGAAGACAAATGGTGACAGCATACTATAGCAGATAAAAATGACTTAGTAATTTAGTTAAGAGATTTGAGTCCTGTTCCTATCCTTAGTAGATACGCAATCTTGGAACCTTAACTTTAAACCCTTATATGTGTAAAAATAAGATAATCACAAACTTCTAATTTTCTTATTGTTAATACATAAGCTCCCTAAGTTTAAACCTAAAACTTACTAAGCACTTAATAAATCTTAATTCTGATTTTTTTTCCTTTCGCTGAGCACTGCGTTATTTTGACATTTATATCCATTTAAAATGTGGTAGTTTAGTGATTTTAATAGTGAACAAAATTTGTCTTTCAGTTTGATTATATGGGCTCTGAAGTGGCAGATACAGTTGAGAAAGTTGTCCATATCTTTGGTCTTATCAATGCTGTAAGTATTTATGTTTCATATAAATTTAAACATTCCTATTAATGCAATAACATTGTTCATATAAATAGCATTTACAATTTTATAAAATAAGTATATTCTTAACCACAATTTTTATCCACTGATGGATCTCATCTCCAAAAGTGAGTGAATTGAATATATTAGCATTGTGTATAGACATGTAATGTAATACTTGTGACTACTTAAAACTGTGTGTGGTATATCTTTTATTTTTAGATGTTTTCCCAGCTTAAAGTGACTGTTAAGCTAACTTCTTTAGAGCTCTGGTCAGATCAAAATAAGATTTCAACTAATGGGGATGCTGATGAAGTACTACAAAGATTTGTATCATGGAAAGAAAAAAGTTTATTTCAAAGGTCTCGTGATATGGCATACTTATTAATGTAAGTGCATTATTTTCATTGATAGAGAGTTTGTAAAATTATATGTTAGTGATCAAAATTATATGCAAAATGTGTTATGGGTTGTAACAAGACACCTCAAAAATTGTATGCATACTGTGTTAGCAAAATGCAAAATATGAAAATCTGAAAACAATGTAGGACACTAAATCATAGCAGGCCATTATTCTCAGAGTGGACTTTTTACCCATGGAAATGTAATAAACTTGAAAATTCAGAAAGCCTTGGGATAAACATGGGGCCTCAAGTGTTTTAAAGATTTTCTCAGAGTTAAATAATCGAAACCTTCACTTTAACATTAAATAAAATATAAATTATTTATTTAACAGAATGCAATAGTTGCATGTAAAGCTGGTTAAGATAAAAAAAAAACATTAAAATAGTAATATGGTTACCTTCTGGTATTTGTATAATGACCTAAGGTATAGCCAAATAACTATTTGTACTATATCTTTCAAAAGCCTTCATATAGATATTTGCTTTACTAATTTGATTACTTTACATGGAAAAATAAAAACATAATTCAGAAGGTCTTAAGCAATATGGAATACATTTATAAATCTATTGATGTCTCCTATGTCGTTAAGGTCAGATCTGGGGATGCAGAAGGACATTAATGGTATTGAAACTGTGAGAATACTTTCTATATCCTAT
Organism: Paguma larvata; assembly: GCA_030068075.1. NCBI lineage: Eukaryota > Metazoa > Chordata > Mammalia > Carnivora > Viverridae > Paguma > Paguma larvata. The sequence goes on from CM057823.1 coordinate 4,418,818, forward strand.
CTCTTTTTTTGTTAGTGAGTCTACCACATATTCTCTTTTCTCTCCCACTCTTCCAATCCAACTTTTTAAATACAATTTAAAGGATCACTTATTGCAAATTATGGCAGTAAATTATCCTAACTTGTACATCTTAGAATTATATCCATCTAGTCGTGGCAGCAGTGATGATTAATTTTTCAGGAGAGTAGGCACTGCTGGGTTTTGGGCTGTGTACCATATAATATTAAAGTAGACTTTAGAACTTAACTTTTAGAAACTGTAGGAGATTAACCAAATACAAAATGATTGAAAACATTAGATTCAATATTTAATATTTAAGTTTCAAAAAGCAGCTTTACTGAGGAATCCAATTCTTAAAAGTTCATTAAGTTATTAATAATTTAAAATGTGTTTATTTACAAGAAAAAATTTTGTTATTTAGTTATAGAGACCATCCTAATTATGTAGGAGCAACATACCGTGGAATGGCATGCAATCCAAAGTTTGCTGCAGGAATTGCTCTGGTATGCATTTTATCTCCATCTCTTCAGTAATTATATCATATTTTGAAAGTTAACATCTACTTCAGGGAACAGAAGTACATATAGTATATCTACCATGCTGTTTTCACACATTTTTATGAAATACCTTTTATTTGGATTTTGAAACTCAAATATTATAATTTTTATTTTTGTGTGCGTGGTAAAATACACAGAACATGAAATTTACCATCTTAGCTATTTCAAGCATATAGTTCAGTAATGCTGAGTATGTTCCATTGTTGTGAGACAGATCTCAAGAACTCCTCCTCTCACATAACTATAGCTTTGTAGCTTTTCACCAACATGGCCCCATTTTCCAAACTCTCTAGGCCTCTGGAATCTACCATTCTATTGTCTGCTTCTGTGAGTATGACAATTTTTGTTTCCCTTTATAATGGTGAATATTTTTGTCTTCGAGTGTCTGGCTAACTTCTCTTAGTATGATGCCATCTAGGTTCATACATGTTGTTGCAGGCAGCAGGATTTCATTCTTCTTATGGCAGGATAACATTCCATTATATGTGTTTGTATGTGTGTGTGTATAGGTGACATTTTATTTTTTCCATTCATCAATGAACACCTAAGTTGTTTTCAATACCTTGGCCATCATAAATAATGCTGTGGTGAATGTGGGAGTGCAGATATCTCTTTGAAGTACTGATTTCAGGTATTTTGGGTATATATATATGCATAAGTAGGTTTGCTGGATCACCTTTAATATTTTGAGGAACCATCATACTAATTTTGAGAATGGTGGCACCATTTTATAATCCCACCAGCAGTTCACATTATATTCATCACATCCTCACTAACACCTATTATTTCCTGTGGTTGCTTTATTTTATAGTAGCCATCCTTTGGGTATGTGGTAATATCTTAATGTTTTGATTCACATTTCTATGATTATTAGTAATATTGAGGATCTTTTCATATACTTTGTGGCCTTGTGTATATTTTCTCTGCAGAAATCTCTATTCAAGTCCTTAGTCCATTTTTACTTGGTTTGTTTTATTTTTTTTCTTCTTGGATTGTATGAATTCCTTATATTTTGGATGTTAATCTCTTACCAGATATATGATTTGCAAAATTTTCCCCCATTTTGTAGGTTACCTTTATACTTTGTTGATCATGTCCTTTGAAGCACAAATGTTTTATGTTTGGTGTTGTCCCATTTGTCCGCTTTTGCTTTTGTTGCCTATGCTTTTGGTTTCATAGCTAAGAAATAATTGTCAAACCTAATGTCACAAAGTTTTTTTCCTGTTTTCTTTTAGAAGTTTTATAATTTTGAGTGTTACATTTAGATTTTTAGGCCATTTTGAATTAATTTTTGTATATTGTGAAATATGTGGGTCCAACTTTATTCTTTTGCATGTGGATATCCAATGTTCCCATCACTATTTATTGAAAAAGCTCTCTTTTCTCCAATGAGTATACTTGTTGAACAGACTGTCCTTTCCCACTGTGTCATCTTGGCATCATTTAACTATATGCAAGGATTTATTTCTAGGCTCTTTAATCTATTCCAGTGATATATATGGCTGTCTATATGCTAGTACCATAGTGTTTTGATTACTATAGCTTTATAATATGTTTTGAAATCAGGAAATGTGAGTCCTTCAACTTTGTTTGTCATGGATATTTAGGGTCCTTTGAGATTCGATATTAATCTGGAGATTATGTTTTTCTATTTCTACCAAAAAATCTTTCAATATTTTGAATGTATTCATCCCAATTCCTTCTGTCCTGTAAGGTTTCTGCTGAGAAATCCACTGGTAATATTATGGGACTACCCCTTATATGTGACAAGTTACTTTTGTCTTGCTTCTTTCAAGATACTCTCCTCACCTTTGCCTTATGGCAGTTTAATTATAATGGGAAATTTGTGGGTCTCTTTGGATTTATCCTCATTAGAGTTTGTTGAGCTTCTTTGATATGTTCCCTCAGATTTCTGAAATTTGTGGTCATTATTTCTCCAAATAAACTCTCTGTCCCTTTCTTTCTCTTTTCTCTTTCTGAGACTCCCATAAGGCATACGCATTGATCTGCTTGTTCGTGTCAATAGATTCTTTTTATATTCTTCATTATTTTTTTTCTTTTTACTCCTCTGACTGGATGATTTCAAATGATTAGTCTTCAGATCTTATTCTTTCTTCTGCCTGATTAAGACTAATTTTGAATACCTCCAGTGGATTTTTAAGTTCATTTATTGCATTTTGCAGCTCTTGGATTTCTTTTTATAATAGTTGAAATCTCCTTGTTGACACCTATACTCAGAATTTATTCAGGTGTGTAAGCCTAGTTCATCATTTGAAAATCAGTTAATGTAACCAATTCCATCAGTAGGCTAAACTTGAAAAATTCTTTGATCATGTCAATAGATGCAGAAAAAGAATTTGACAAATCCAACACCATTTATGACAAAATTTTAGAAAACTAGGTCTAGAAGGGAGCTTCCTTAACTTGAGATAGAACATCTAGGAAAAAACCTATAGCTAACACCTTAATGGTGAGAAACTAAATGTTTTCCCAGTGAGATCAGGAACAAGGCAAGACTATAACTTACAAGTCCTTTTCAGCTTTGTACTGAAAGTGAGAAACACTGGTAACACCAAACACATAAGGATGTGGAGCAACAGAAACTCTCATTCATGATGATAGGAATGCAAAATGGTACAGGCACTGTGGAAAACAGTTTGGCAGTTTCTACTCTTACCATACGATCCAGCAACTGTCCTCTTTGGAAGTTACCCAAATGAGTAGAAAACTTCTTATATCCACACAAGATCATGTACACGGATATTTATAGCAGCTTTATTCGCAATTGGAAAAAATTAGAAAGAACCAAGATATCCTTAAATAATTGAATGGATAAACAAACTGGAATAAATACATATAAAGAAATATTATTCATATTTAAAAAGTGAGCCACAAAGGCATTTGAGGACAAAAAGGAATCTTAAATGGATACCGGTTAGTGAAAGAAGCCATTTGGAGAAAAGGCTAAGTGCTCTTTTATCCTGTATTATATTATATTATTATTATTCTGTGACATTTTATAAAAGACAAAACTATAAAGATCATGTAAAGACCATTGATTGCCAGAGATTTCTGTGCTGCTAATATCACCACTTCTCAAATTTTAGTTTTTAAGACAAAGAAAAATGCTACCTGTAAGATGTTCTAGCATTCTGCCTTTAGAAGAAAGTTAATTTGATTTCTTCCCTAAAACTGTTTCTTAAGTCAAAACTAATGGCCAAGTCAACTTCTAAGAATCTGTGTACTTTTTTCAATTGTTCACTTGAAAAGTAATATAGTTACAGAAGCAATGCTTATTCTTTTCCATTACAAAAATAAGATTTAAATCAGTAGCATGTCATAAAAACATGAGATTACATTAATCTTATTTGTTATATGTCAATGCCATTTGTACTAAAAATACTATTACTCAAAGATAATAATAAAATTTGCCTATTCCATATTCTTAAGAAAATAATGAACTTTGATAAACTAGTTTTTTTAAAACTTGTATACATTATATGTACTTGGAAAGAGAAAATAGATGAAGAAACAAGTTAGACAACAATTGTAATTTTTTTTTCTATTTAGTATCAAAAGATGATAACTTTAGAGGCATTTTCAGTTGTTATGACACAGTTGCTTGGAGTTAATCTGGGATTAACATATAATAATGACATCCTCACTTGTTACTGCCCAGGAACTACATGCATAATGAACTCTGAAACAATGTAAGGTTTTATTTTTGTCAAATCTATATCTTCCCTTGGGAATTGTTTGAAATATTCTTTAATGTATAATCTCTTTCAGTGTGACCTGAATAGGAATATTTTTTTATTAAGTAAATATGTGCTTACTTAATAATGCTTAAAGGAAGTGAATATTTAGTATTATAGAAAATGTGCTTAATCGTTCCAGTGTAGAGGAAAAGTGGATGTTGATGATGACTTTCTGGGGCTTACTAGATAGAATCTTAGGGTAAAATTTATTCATTCACCAAAAAGATTTTTAATAAGCATCTACTGTGTCCTGGTTATTGTGTTAGTTTGATTTACAAATAGTTGATAAGATAAGTCCTAAATATACTAGTCCATCAGGGTTAGAAAATTAAAAAGTGGATATAAGAACAAACAAAATCTAAGCAATTTATGATAGTTTCCAAGATGAAAATGAATAGGGAAAATATGGGGAGAAGAAACATTCTGATAAAGTAGTCTAGGAATAATTATGGAAATAATTATGTTGGGATCTGAAAGAGAAGGAATGAATCTGGTTATTAAAGAGCTCATTGAAAAAGTTTCAGTATAAGCAAGTGAACTAATAACTAGATAGCAACAGGCTTGCAAAGCTTGACAGACTTGAAATAAGGACGTTGAGTGGGAGGATAAAAATGAAAAAAAAAACTGCTGAGACTATAAGGAAGAATGTTTTAGACATAAGGCAAAAGAAATAGCATACAGTGAGGATAAAGAATGAGTCATGGGGGCGCCTGGGTGGTTCAGTCAGTTGAGCGTCCAACTTCGGCTCAGGTCATGATCTCACGATTCGTGGGTTTGAGCCCCGCATCAGGCTCTGTGCTGAACACTTGCTCAGAGCCTGGATACTGCTTTGGTTTCTGTGTTTCCTTCTCTCCCTGTTCCTCCTCCACTTGCACTGTGTCTCACTTTGTCTCTCAAAAAATAAATAAATGCAAAAAAAAAAAAGAGAATGAGTTATGGAAAGAAGGATGTGATATAGAAATGTACAAAAGAGCCAGATCATGCAATCATGATGTGGAAATTAGGATTTTATGATAAATGTAATGAAATATATTTTAATTGGTTCATGCAGTATGGATAATAAATATTATAAAATGAATATGAAATATATCAGAGGGAGCAACAATATGGTGATATTTGGGAAATGATGATTCCCATAATAATCTATAGCAGTTTCTTAAAATTGAAAGAAAAGGAGATGCCAACAATTATTTGTAGCAGTTCTGGTTCAAGATGGCAACATAAGAATAATCTGAACTCATGTCTTTCCACAGACCCAACAAATCTATAACTATATATGGAACATTTTCCTTTAAATATATAAAAAAATAAGTAAGGACTCCTACATATTGAGCAAATGAGATATATAAAAAAATGAGTAAGGACTCCTACATATTGAGCAAATGAGAAAAAACCCATATTAGAGTGGGTAGGGGAGGCTAAGACACAATTTTATATCTTTCTATAATTCCCATCCCTCGCATGCAAACCCCAAATCAAGAGAGAACTGAAACCAGGAGTTTTTCCCTGAGGAATAAAGGGTTTGAACCCTCCTTGGATACCACAACTTTTAAGATAGCAGGTACTAATTTGGCTCTCTCCATCTGTTGTGCTCTGGAGTGCCAATATCTTCCATAGAAGACCTTTTAGAGGTGTCTGACATATCACTTTTTGTGGCTGCTGCCCAAAAGTCACCTCTTGATCACCTAGCTCTGGTGTCCAGGAAGGTTTGTGTTCCTGGGTCTAATGTAACTGCAACAAATTAAGAGATGGTTCTTGGCCAGCTACTGCTTTTGTGACAGTGCACTGACCGCAGACTGAAACACAACCCCAGACTTTCTGTGAAATGGCCTATTTCCTTGCCCTGAAGCTTCTGCCCGAGGCGCAGGCTTCTTGTTTGAGACACCTGTAGAGTCCTCCTAAGGTGCACTCTGGAAATGAGGTCTAGCATGTGCCATTTTGTGCTCTTTCTCTGACTCACAAAAGATCTCTGGGATCTCATGAAAGGAACTTTTATAATCATCTGGTGTCCCAAGTTTTGAGAATGCTGCACAGTATGCACCACTGCATCTCCTTGCTCTGTTGGCCAGCAAGATGTATGCTTGTAGTCCCATAGCACCGCATGTATTTTTATACTCTAAAAGCTTCCCCTTTGGGACAATGAAAGATCTTGGTACATCTTTAACTACTTGGAGCTAAAAACTAAAATTGGCTGCTTGGACAAACACAAGAGTTTGAGAGACAACCAAGAGTTAGGACAAGCTTGAATGGCAAGGTTCATCTCCTAGTGAGGCCACTGCTTCAAGCTTGGAAAAGAAGGCTGGTTTATCTAATGCAGAGCAATGGACAGAGAATAAAACAAAATCAAAAGACAGAGGAATATGTTCCAAACAAAAGAAGACAAAACATCAGAAAAAGACTTAATGATACAGGGATAAGTAATCTACCTAATAAATTTTATTTGAAGTAATGGTCATAAAGATGCCTACCAAACTTGGGAAAAGAATGATGAACAAGGTGAGAACATCAACAGAGATATAAAATAGAAGAAAGTACCGAATAGAAGCCACAGAACTGAAGATTACAATAACAGAACCGAAGAATACAATAACAGAACTGAAAATTCAGTAGAGGGATTTACATATGAGATTTAAGTACGTAGAGGGATTTAAGTACGAGAAAAGATCAGTGAACTCAGGAACAGAGTAGTAGAACTCACAGGCAGATCAACAAAGAAAAATAATTTTTTTAAAGCCAAGTTAAATAAGGGGCTTACTGAACAAATCCAACAGACCAATATTCACATTATAGGGGTCCCAGAAGGAGAGGAAAGAGTCAAAGGGACAGGAAACCAGTTAACATTTGTCACCATAAAGAGTAACATGAGTCTTTTTTTTTTTTTTCATGAGAACTTTTAATATCTAATCTCTTAGCAACTTTCAAATATGTAATACAGTGCCCTTCCACCCTGCCAGTCCTGGTGCACACCGTTGATCAGTACAAGAGCCTCCACCCAAGCAGCCCCCCATCCTGCCAGACCCAGAGGGTGCCATCAGCCAACACCAGAACCCCTCCCATGGACCCTACACTGGGGAGCCAGCCACTTTACCAGCATGCCTCCAAGAGTCACGGCCAGGACTCTTGGATGGGCCAAGGGTCAGCCCTAAACACCAATGTGTCTATAGCTGTACTTCACTCACATACAGGGACAGCCCCACTCACCAGCAAGTCTGCAACAGTCATCGCCTAGCCAGAGCAGGTGCATGCACATAGCCCATAGAGAGGGCAATCCTAGAGTGCTTGGCTTGGCTGTCCAGGCAGGTCTGCGCTACTGAGCCCCACAGGACCATCTGCATAAATCCACTCCTTCAAGACTAGGAGACATAACTACCTAGTACATAGAAATAAACAGAAGGAGGCAAAATGAGGCACCAGCAGTTGCCAATGAAAGAACAAGACAATACCTGAGAAAAAGAGTGAAATGGATTGTCAATCCCCTAGGTAAAGTTCAAAGTAATGGTCATAAAGATGGTCGCCAAACTGGAAGAAGAATGGATAATCGCCATGAGAACTTCAACAAATTCATAGAAAATATAAAAAAGAATCAATCGAGCTGAATAATACAATAACTGAAATAAAAACACACTAGAGGGAATCAACAGCAGATTAGATGATATATAAGAATGGATTAGGGGCGCCTGGGTGGCTCAGTTGGTTAAGCGGCCGACTTCAGCTCAGGTCATGATCTCGCGTTCTGTGAGTTCGAGCCCCGCATCTGACTCTGTGCTGACGGCTCATCAGAGCCTGGAGCCTGCTTCAGATTCTGTGTCTCCCTCTCTCTGCCCTTCCCCTGCTCATACTCTGTCTATGTCTATCAAAAATAAATAAACGTTAAAAAAAAAAAAAAAAGAATGGATTAGCAATCTGGAAGACCAGATAATGGAAAACACCCAATCAGAGAAGCAAAAAGAAAAAAATAATTTTAAAAATCGAAGTTATTTTAATAAACCTCTAAGGTAACATCAAACATACTAGCACTTATACTATAGGTACCCTCAGAAGGAGAAGAGAAGGAAAGGATTAGAAAATATATCTGAAGAAATAATGTCTGAAAATTTAACCTAATCTGATGAAGGAGACAGACATCCAAGTCCAGGAAACAGAGTCTCAAATAACATGAACCCAAAGAGAGCAATATACATTATAATCACAGTGTCACCATTTAAAGATAAACAGGGAATCTTAAAAATAGCAAGAGAAAAACAAATTAGTTATGTATAAGGAAACCTTCATGTGATTATCAGGTGGTTTTTCAGCAAAATCTTTATAGGCCAGAAGTGAGTGGCATGATATATTCACAGTGATGAAAGGAATATTTATAATAAAAAATATGGTGCCCATCAAGATTATCACTTGAGTTGAAGGAGAGATGCAAACATAAGACAAGCAAAACTAAAGGAGTTCATCAACACCAAACATATATCACAAGAAAGGTTAAAGGGCCTTTTCAGTGGAAAAAGAAGAGGCCATAACTAGAAATAAGAAAACTATGAATGAAAACAATCTCACTGATAAAGGTAAACATATAGTCAAGGCAGCAAGTCAACAACCCATGTATCTGATATAGAATGTTAAAAGGCAAATGTAGACAATAATCTAGACCTACAATAATTAATCAAGTTATATGCAAAATAAAATGTAAAATATGATGTCAAAAACAAAATGCAGGGGGAGCAAAAGTGTTGTATTTTTGGAACACACTTGAACTTAAGCAGGCAACCATCAACTTAAAATAGACTGCACTACCATAAGATGTTACATATGAATCTCATGGTAACCACAAAACAAATACCAATAACAGATACACAAAAAAATAAAGAGAAAGGAACACAAACATAACACTAAGTCACCAAATACCAACAGAAGATAGAAGAAGGAAACAGAACTACAAAGACAGTAAGAAACAATAGAATGGCAATAAGTACATATCTATCAATAATTTAAATATCTAAATGAACTCAATTCTCCAGTTAAAAGACACACAGTGATTAAATGGACAAATAAAAATAAGATTTATGTATATACTACCTACAGTAGGGTCAATGCAGATCTAAAGATACATGGAGTGAAAGCGAACTGATGGACAAAGATATCCCATGCAGATGGAAATGAAAAGAAAGTTGGGGTAGCCATACTTCTATCAGACAAAATAGACTTCAAAGTAAAGACTGTAATAAGAGACAAAAAAGGTCATTGCATGATGATAAAGGGATCAATCCAACAAGACAACGTAATACTTGTAAATGTCTCTGCACTTAACGTAGGGACACTTAAATACATAAAACAAATACCAGCAGACATAATGGAAGAAATTGACAATAATACCATAATAGTAGGATACTTTAACACCCCACTTATATCAATGGATGGATCATCAAGACAGAAAAATATTGCCTTAAATGATTCATTAACCAGATGAACTTAATAGATATATACAGAGCTTTCCATCCAGAATTGGCAATGTACACATTGTTTTCACAACCGTACAGAACATTCTCTAGGATAGATCATGTTAGGCCACAAAACAAGTCTTAATTTAAGAAGATTTAAATTACATCAAGCATCTTTTTCAACTACAACAGTATGAAACTAGAAATAAATTACAAATCAACCAAGTTTAAAGTTAGTAGAAGGAAGTAAATAATAAAGATGAGTGAAAAGAATGAAATATATACTTAAAAAAACAAAAAGATAGGGGCTCCTGGGTGGCTCGGTTCATTAACCATCCAGCTCTTGATTTCTGCTCACATCATGATCTCACAGTTCATGGGACTGAGCCTTGCATTGGGCTCTGTGCTGACAACGAGGAGCCTGCTTGGGTTTTTCTCTCTCCCTCTCTGCCCCATCCCTGGCTCATGGTCTGTCTCTCTGGAAAAAAGAAAAACCAAAACATTAAAAAAACATTAGAAAAGATAAAGGAACCTAAGAACAATTTATTTGAAATGATAAACAAAACTGACAAGCCATTAGCCAGACTTTTCAAGAAAAGAAGAGAGAGAGGCACCTGTGTGGCTCAGCCAGTAGAGTGTCCCAATTCAGCTCATTCATGATCTCATGGTTCCTGAGTTTGAGCCCCACACTGGGCTCACTGCTGTCAGCCTGTCAGCGTAGAATCTACTTCCATCCTCTCTGCCTCTCCCCCACTTGTGCTCTCTCAAAAATATTTAAAAAAAAAAAGAGAGAGGGGACCCAAATCAAACCACAAATGAAAGAGAAGTTACAACTGAAACTGAAATTGAGGGACACTTTAAATAGTTTCTTTTTTTTTTTCATTTTTTTAATGTTTGTTTATTTTTGAGAGAGAGAAACAGAGTGTGAGCAGGGGAGGGGCAGAGATGGGGAGACACAGAATTCAAAGCAGGCTCCAGGCTCTAAGCAGTCAGCAAAGAGCCTGACATGGGGATCAGGCTCATGTACTGTGAGATCATGACCTGAGCCCAAGGCAGATACTTAACTGACTGAGCCACCCAGGCACTGAAATTGAGGGACATTTTAGCAAATAATCTGCCTATAATCATAAACCTTTTCAAGGTCATGAAATTCAACAACAAACGTGGATAACAAATGTAGATATGGAGAACTAAATGCAGTGGTTGATTCTGAACTGGATCCTTTTGCTATAAAGTGCCATTATTGTGATGAAGGGGAAATCTGAACAGAATCCGAGGATTAGGTAATAGTAATGTACCACTATTTCCTGATTTTGAAGGGTCTGCTTCAGGAGAATTCATTTCCATTTAATAATTATGCATTAAAATACTTATTGTTTTTGGCAATTATTCTTAAAAATTTTTTTTAATATTTATTCATTTATGAAAGACAGGTGTAGAGGGTAGAGGCAGAGGGAGAGGGAGACATAGAATTTGAAGCAGACTCCAGGCTCTGAGCTATCAGCACAGAGCCCAACGTGGGGCTCGAACTCACAATCTGTGAGATCATGACTTGAGCTGAAGTTGGATGCTTAACTGACTGAGCCACTCACATGTTTTTGGCAATTATTCTTAATTTTTTTCAAAAAAAAATTATTCTTTGAACTGTATTGTGTTATTTATCTAAGATCTAGATTGTTACAAAATTAAAGAAAAGCCTATTAAGCAGTATGCTTAGAAATGTACAAGTAGAAAATAAAAAAGAATCTAGGGCTTATAGATTTTATATACTCAATATTGATATATTTTAATTGATTGATTTTGATACCAAAGAATAAATGAGCTTGATTTTTCATTAGCATAGTCAACCATCTTTTATACCTTCAGTTTACATAAATTTCCTAATTCATTTCATTTTTATAAGTAATTATTACTTATGTGGACAATAAAGTGAAGATAAGGTATACTTAAAGGAAGCTTTTTGTATATGAAGCACCAGTAGGTGTTTTAATATATTTGAACTCATATCATTTTAATTTCCTCTATGTGGTAGATGTCTATTACATGGGATTATAATACAAATGGACTTACTGTTTTCATTTATAATTTGTATTAAAAATAAAATCACATGAAACTAATATGACACTGTATGTTAAGTAACTGGTATTTAAATAATAAACTTAAGGAAAAAAAGTATTTTCCCCTCCTTGGCTCTCCTGTAAGTGAAGTGTAGAATTCATAGTACTCTGTTGAAGAGGGTTTCTTTGAAACTGATTTTACTCCATTTGTCTGAAGAATATAATTTATTTTTAGACGTTCCCATGGTGTGAAGTTTTTTAGCAGTTGCAGCTTGGATGAATTTAAACATATGGTTTCACAGCCTGAATTTGAATGTCTTCAGAATCAAATAGTTTCAGAAGTGTCTTACCAAAATAGAGATACACTCTGTGGCAATGGTATTTTGGAACCGCCTGAGGAATGTGATTGTGGTCATTCACAGGTTAGTGACAAATATTAATAGCTTATCTAAAGATTCTTCTTTGAGGGCTTCTGGGCGGCTCAGTCGGTTATGCGCCTAACTGTGGCTCCGGGTCATGATTTCGTGGTTCGTGGGTTCGGGCCCCATGTTTGGGCTCTGTGCTGACAGCTCTGAGTCTGGAGCCTGCTTTGGTTTCTGTGTCTCCCTCTCTCTCTGCCCCTCCCCTGCTCATTCTGTGTCTCTCTCAAAAATAATAAACATTAATTTTTTTTAAATAAAGACTTTTCTTTGTGTTTCTTATGTAGACTTATAAATATAGATGTGATATAAAAAAGGACTTTTTTTTTTTTTTCAAAAGCTACACCACTTGCCAGATATCTAAGGGAGGTATCGGACATGTGATAACTGACTCATCTTGAATATAAAGCATTTGAAGAGTTTAAGTGCGGGTTAAGTGTAGCATGGATTAAAGAGGTAGATTTTCAGGGTGCCTGGGTGGCTCATTTGGTTAAGCTGCTGACTTTGCTCAGGTCATGAAATGCTCACGGTTGGTAGGTTTGTGCCTCAAGTTGGGCTCTGTGCTGACAGCTCAAAGCATAGAGCCTGCTTCAGATTCTGTGTCTTTGTCTCTCTGCCCCTCCCTTGCTCACACTCTGTCTCTCTCTTCCAAAAATAAACATTAAAAAAATTAGAAAACCAAGGAGGTAGATTTTCTTCATTGTGTAACCATTAATGGCAATACATACGTTTCTGTATCACAAACAATGTTAACATCAATACTACAATTATCACCTCAATCATCTCCTGAATTCCTCCAAAGTGACTGCATTGGTTCACTAAGTTATTAAATGGGTATTGTTGTTTACTTTCTCATCTCCTAATTTCTGTCCTTGCATCTGTGGGATCTTCATTTATTTTAACTTTTGACTTCACAGAATTTAATTAATAAGTCTTGATGTGTTGTTGTTATATTTAACTTTTTGGTTGTTTTATTTTTAGTTATGCTTGGTAAGATAGGTAATCATTGAATTTTGTCGTGACTGTTTTCATACACTTATAAATGGAGATAATTTTGAATATTTCACATTTGCTAGAGTAGATGTAAACTAACTGGAACAAAATTCTATATAACTTGATTGCATTATAATTTTTAAGTCAGTGACTCAAATCTGTATTTTTATTGGTTTCATTTGCCTGAATTCTCAGTACTAAGAAGTAATATTGATACCTCCAACTATAGAGTTGGATTTGCCTAATTCTCACTAATATTTACTCAATTCATGCTTTATATATTTTGTATCTTTTTATATGGTGAAAACATTTATAATTTTTATATCTTCCTAGATATTTAACATTTTACCTTTAAATACTGCATCTGTTTATCGCTCATGTTTCTTTTGGTTTTAAAGTCTATCTGGTCTGGTATACATCTGTATCTGTACCTAGCTTTCTTTAATTGGTTTTTCCCTGACACTTTCTATTGACATTTAGTTTTTCTTTACTATTAAGTTCAATATCTATGTTAGGTTTTAATTTATTATTCACTCTGTCTTTGATTTATAAGAATATCCCCTTGAACATTATTATTGCTTTTTGAATATTGTTTTAATTAACTAAAGTCCATAATTTGTTCAGATTTCCTTTGTTTTTACCTAAAGGCATCTTTCTGTCCTAGGAATTCCTTCAGGATACCTCACTATATGCAGGTGTTATGACTTCTTATGTTCCTTCTTATGTAGTCCTCTAGGATACATATTATTTATAACTTTAGTTGTCTCAAAATGTTTAGATTTTATATGTTCATTTTGCCGCATTTGTTTTTCAATTAATTTTTTTATTTCTTTTGATCTATGTTTTTTCTTTCTTCCACTATTTCATTTAGTGATTCAGTGGATAATGTACTTTCAATTTCCCTTTAGTGATTATATTTATACTTTTTACCATATATATTTAATGCTTAACTGTATCTAGGCCACATTACCCCAAAGTAACAGGATTTACAACTGTTGGAAAAAGCTCACTGACCCAGTCGAAGAGGGACACGGAAACTTGGAGCACAGCGCAGTGAGGCTTTAATCAATGTTCTTGCAAGAGCGGGTGTCTGATGGACAGGTACACTTGGGGCAGTTACAGCAGACAGTTTATTTCCTAGCGTCCCTCCCCTGGCTACTCATTGGCTAAGTACTACAGAGGTTACAGCCTTACCAGGTTGTCCCTATGTCCAAGTAAGGCAAAAAATAGTCTGATTGGAATAAATATACATTCCCTGAGGTGATGCAGAAACTTTCCATCTCTCCTTTGTTCTTTAGTGCATGCTAATTGCAGAGCCTGTGAAAAGAAATAAGCCAGTGAAATGGAGAGGGGAAGAAGAACCAGGAAGTGAAACATCCAAGGTTTTGGGACTCAATTGTGGTGTGGGGTGGGTTCGTATATATTTCCAATAGGTTATAAGCCTACTGTTAACTAGTCAACACAGCTTCTATCTGGTATTTCTGAAAATGAATCTTGTCACTTCTCACAAGAACTCAATAAGTTACACGACATTTTTATAAAATATTTAATTTGTTATCTTCATTCTTAAACATTTTTTAATATTTATTTTTTAGAGAGAGAGATACAGAGCACAAGCAGGGGAGGAGCAGAGAGAGAGGGACACACAGAATCAGAAGCAGGCTCCAGGCTCTGAGCTGTCAGCACAGAGCCTGACGTGGAGCTCAAACTCATGAACCATGAGATCATGACCTGAGCCGAAGTTGGATGCTCAAACGACTTAGCCACCCAGGCACCACTCTTCATTCTTTATAGTAGAGAGTACTGCAAAAATTTTATTCAGAAAACAGTTGCTGTATTTTCCCTACCAGTCCTTTTGTTTATTAAGGGTTTTTTTTTTTTTCATGTGAAAGTTTCTTTCTGAACTAGTGTCCTTTTGAATTATATCTTTTTCCTTAAAATATACTTTAGGACAGTTCTCTTGATAGGACAATTCACTGCCCACTTTTGTTTATCAAAAAATACTATGTCATACTCATCACTTCATTGTGATTATAATACACATAAAATATGAATGAAGAGTGTAACAAACAGATACTGAAACACACACCTAAATAATATACATTCAGATCAAAACAAACCTTACCTCTGCCAAAGGAGTTCTTTGTATGTCTCTTCCCAGTCACATGCTTCTTCCTTCCAATCATCGTTTACAATTTAATGGTGATCATTTCATTGCTTTACTACTCTTCAACACAATTTTACTTCTATTTTTTGCATCTCTAAACAATATACTTTGGTTGACTGTTTTCTACCTTTATATAGCAACCAAATGGCTTAAATCATTTTGTCACTTGGCCTTTCACTCAATATTAAACTTGCAAAGTTCATCTATTTTTGAATGTAGCTTAGTCCAAATATTTTCATTGCTTTTAGTATTAATTTTATTAATATTATAATGTTATTCTATGTCACTGAAAATGTAAGTTTATTTCACTTTTTTACTATTAATATTCATGCAGTTATGACTTTCCTTGCACATGTCTCCTGCTGCACATGTGCATGCATTGCTCTATGCTGTGTCCTGAGGTATTTATGTATATATTTCTTCAAATTGAGGGTATCTGACTTACTTTGGGTTTTCTTATTCTTGAATGGTTTATGCATGTCTTTCATACGGTTTTTGGTTATTTCATCAACATTCACTTCTATAAATTATCAGCAATTCATCATCAATGTGGTAGAAGGCTCAGAGGTAGTCTGTTTCTCCAGTAAACGACATCTTCTGGGCATGAGACAAGTCTTGTTGACAGGACCCCCATGATCGATTGGCTCAGGTGAAGCAGTAGGTGGGCTGGTGATATCTGTTTCTTATGGGTGAACAGCCTCCTGTTTGTGGAGTTTACCAGTGTCAGAGGCCAGTCTGTTTTTAGTGGAACTTTTGGGGGTTTTCCCACCCAATGAGATTGGATTGTTATTAGATTGCATTATTTCATAAAGAACTTTTAATGGGAATATCAGAATCATACATTTTCTTCACTTAACTATGGGATAAGTTCTTTGGTTCCAATGTGCCAGTGAGTATCAAAGGAAATTCAGGGCCAGGGGACGAAAGCAGCTGTGTACTGGTCTGAGATGCCTGCAATTGCATGAGGTCCTAATCAGACATAGTGCTCAATGGCTCTTCCCCACTCCCTCCCTTTATCCTGGATTGCTTTCAATGATCTTGTTGCTGAACTCCACGTACCCCAATGAAACTTGGCTGCTTTTATTGGTGACTTATATACTAGCATATCAAGAATATTATTTGGGGGACACCTGGGTGGCTCAGTCAGTTTAGGGTCCAACTTCAGCACAGGTCATGATCTCACAGTTTGTGGGTTTGAGCCATCCATTGGACTCTGTGCTGACAGCTCAGAGTCTGGAGACTGCTTCAGATTCTGTGTTTCCCTCTCTCTTTGCCCCTCCCCGACTCATGCTCTGTCTCTCTATCAAAAATAAATAAACGTTAAAAAATTTTTAAAGAGATTATTTGGATTATAAAGTCTATCTTTAGTCATATGTGTTTAAATATTAAATATAATGCAGCGCACACAAAAAAAATGTTTTTCAGTGCAAGCCTCATAAAAATGTTATGATTGTGGTGCAATGTCTACATACTTGATAGTATTTCACATTTTATAAGAACTAGTATAATCTAGAGAAGACTCATCACTGTGGGAATCCAGAACAGCAAAGCTGTGCTCTCTTAGCACTGTCTGACAAAATTAAAGTGAATTTGGTCCCACAATAGTATAAAAAGTATTAGTTATACCTATTGCTGTATGCCAAAGGCCATTCATGGAAAAACATCTTAGTTATAGTTAATTTGTTGTTCACTCTTGGAGCAATGGTGCCCACTTTTTGTTTATCTGAGTAGTATAAACAAAATAAAGTATAATGCAAGCCTCTAATTATCCATGACTTCCCCACCCCAGACAGTACTTCTTCATTTTTCCCTTGTATGCAACATTTTACAATTTTGAAATACTTTAGTATAGGTGGTTCTTAGTTTACCCAGTCATACAGAAACTATGAATGTGTATCATATCTGAGAACCAAGAAAAAATATACCAAGTGATAAAAACTAATGCAAGAACAAAAATACATAAAAGGCATTAAAAAACCAATAGCCAGGTTAGTTCCAGTCTTTAATAAGCTCAAACATACATTTGCAGAATGTATGTATTACCTGCTACATAATTTCAATCTATTTAAAAGTAAGTTATGATTTTTTAAAATATAGTAATAGATTTACAACAAAATTGGGCAGACAATGTAGTGAGTTCTATATACCCACCCCACCCTCTGCCCCAGTTCTAGCACAGTTTTTCCATTATAAGCCTCTTATATTAGTGTTGTACATTTGTTATAATGGATGAGCCAGTATTTATACATTATAATTTACTAAATTCATTAGTCTATATTAAGGTTCACTTCTTTTGTTATACAATTTTGTGGATTTTGATAAAATTTATAAAGACCTGTATTCGCTATTATAGCATCACACAAAATTGTTTCACCACCCTAAAAATTCCCCTGGTCTTCACTTCTGCAATCCTCTTTCCCTTCTCCTTAACTTTTATTTATCTGATCCGTTTTGAGTTGATTTTTGCAGAAAAGATAAAGTCTATGTCTAAATTATTCTCTTTTTTTTTGCATATGCACACCCAATTATTCCAGCAACATCTACAGAAGATCATTCCCTACTCAATTGCTTTTGTTATGCTTTTTTATTCTTTAGTTAAGATGAAGGTGATACTTCCAAAGTCTTTACATGTCACCCCTGAAACCAGAAATCCCTGAATTGCTCCTATCTCTTTTTCACAGGTTAGCACCTTTTGATTTTGAATGCTCCCTTTGTTTTGGGAGTTAGCGGCTTTCAGGCCCTGCTGATAAATTTCCCTGTCCTCTTTGGATAGCCCTTTGGAAAGCTGTCAGCTTTCCATGTCTCCTCTTCATGGTCTAACCCCCTCCTTAGGGAAGAATGTTTCTCAACCCCAAGGTAGCCAGTCGGACCACAAAGCATTTGGAGTCAGCAATTGCACGGCCTGAGACTGTGTGCCTTCTTAAAACTTGTAGTACTAAGTGGCTTGCCTGCTCTACCCTAGTCCCACCCTTGATAACCAACATTCATCATTTCCCCAGTGATCCTTTTCTGCTGGTGTTTTGCCCTTAGTATCCTGCCATATTGAATAGGTCTCACCTCTGTGATGATTAGAATCTATGGAAATGATGATATGTTACTTTTATGGATAAGTCTGAAAAAACAGTTGTAACATCTGCATTTTGTAACATAGAGAGCAAACACATGCAAATGTTCACATGTACTCCTCAAAATATATTTGGAATTTTTTCTGCAGTTTGTTTAGATATGCAATGCACCTATAATTTTTCCTTACATGGAAAAAGGGTCTTTGAAGATATGCTCAAGTTAAGGACTTTGAGAGTGTTAGGTATTCTATATTATCTGAGCAGGTCCAATGTAATAATGACAGGGAGCAGGTCAGAATCAGAGGACATGTGAAAATAATATTTGGAGATGTACTGTGATTTTGAAGATGAAGATTCCATTAGCCAAGGAATGCAGGTGGCCTCTAGAAGCTGTGAAAGATAGAGAAATGGATTTTCTCAAGAACTTCCAAAGAATGCACAGCTATCAACGTCTTGATTTTAGTCCAGTAAGACACCTTTGGACTTTTGACTTCCAGAACTATAAAATAATGCATGTATGTATTTAAGCCACTAAGTATGGTGATTTTTTTGACAGCAGAAATAGGAAATGAATACAAGACAAAACTCATTCTATGTTTCTTTTGATATATAAGCCCCTTGAATGTATTTAACCATTTGCTGCCAAGCAGCCTGCAGTTTTCTGAAGATAACAATAATTTGGCTATCCTAGTAAGCCTAGATACAATACATTGGCCAATTTTGGGAGAAATCATTGTTGCCAAGACATTTGTAGGAACCTCAGAGCATTTTGCTAATGTGAGGTTGAGGTCCAGTTCTTAGGAGACTGAAAGTCAGGATTATTAATGTAAGAGAAACATAAATGTTAGAAGGGACCTGTAGGAGTAATCTTCAGAATATCTGAAGTGTTTATAGAAACAGCTAATAGAGGGCACCTGGCTGGCTCAGTTGGTGGAGCATGTGACTCTTGATTACAGTGTTGTGAGTTCGAGCCCCATGTTGGGTATAGAGATTACTTAAAATCTTAAAAAAAAAAAAGCAAGCAAAAAGAAAAAGCTTAAAAAAACCAGCTAATGGTTTTCATCAAGAAGGTCAGTGAGCTGATAGAGCTAGCAATCAAGAGTAGTAGCTATGGGCCTAAGGAGAGTACACAAGAAAGTTTTGTTTTCCCTTGGGTAGTAAAGGCAGATCTCCAGAGTTAATAAAATGTAGCTGGCTAAGAGGAACCATAGGAGTGTTCAAAAGTTTATCTTGGGAAGAAGCTGTCTACCTCTACAGTTAACAAGTCTCAGCTATGGTTTCCTAATAGAATGGGTATCCAAACTTTACATTTAAGGAATTGGTGATAGTCTGGGACAAGATCATCAAGGCATTCTGAATTGACAAGGCCAGGTCAAGTGTCTTGTGAGTCAGAGCCAAGAGTTTAATTGACCCTCCTCCCACCCTTGACCTCCAAGACTATCTAAGATGTTTCTTCTCTACCTGTTGGGGTTGTTCTCTTATTCCATGGTTATGTGATCAGTATGACCAGTGCCTGCAGCAACCACTTTACCCTTTTCCCATCTTTACCATGGCAAACCCAACCATTTAGCTACATTCATCTTTAGGTAGTTCAGCAGTTTATTTATGGTATATCTTTCCCATCTTAGAACATCTCCCATCCACCAATATGTGAACCACAGCAGGATCACCTTGGGAGTTTTGACCTCTTGGCAATGATCTTTTTTATTCATTATCACCTCGATTCTGTGAGGGAAGATGGCAGTAAAAAAAGGGACCATGTTAGTGTCTACCACTCCTTGGCTCTTATTTGCTACCTTCTTGTCTCAGTAGCCTGGTGTGTTGAGGATAGACATAGAGGGAATAAAAGAAAAATAAGACGTTTAATTACGTGGTTTGGTTCTTTTATAGTCAGTTTGGGTTTCTTCTCCATCTGTCCCCTTCCAGGAAATTACTATATTTAAAGACTCTACTGCCTGTCTTGAGTATGTGTTCCACTGGGAGCTAACTCTTGGTTGTGCACTTACCTTTTCAAATTTCCCCATTAAGAATACATTTTGGGGTGCCTGGGAGGCTCAGTCAGTTAAGCATCCAACTCTTGATTTTGGCTCAGATCATAATATCACAGTTAATGAGACTGAGCCTTACATCAGACTCTGCACTGACAGCATGGAGCCTGATTGGAATTCTCTCTCCCTCTCTCTCTGCCCCTTCCCCACCTGTGCTCTCTCTGTGTTTCTCAAAATACATAATTAAACTTTAAAAAAATACATTTCATCTTTCTGAAGATGAAGATTTTCTATAACCCAGTAGTGAGAGAGAATTTCTGCCAACAACAGACCATCAAACTCCTCATTCTACTTTCTATGGCCTAATATCCAGATCTACATGGCCATGAACTATTGGTTGACTTATTTTTCTGCCCTTGGCTCACAGGGAATTTTGTCTACCCTTTGCCAAAAGTGTTTATTTTGGGTATTTTATATCCCAGTTCCTGAATAGTCTTTTAGAGATTATTCCTGGGACAGAAGAGGAGATTCAATTGTCTCTGAACTGATTTATCTGATTTGCATGCCTATTTCATCATCTAGGCACTCTTAGTCTTTATTAGAAACCTAAGGTGGAGTCACAGTGAACCGAAGGGAAGTGGCAGTTTACCCCACTGGGTTTCAAAGGCATCTGTTGGTAAGTGGAAATTTATCTTGGGTAGGCCGTGTTTTATTATAGCTCTAACGACTATTAAAAACAAGACAACAGGCCCAAAATAGAGTCACTTTGGCTAATCCCCATGCTACCAAACCAAGACTTCATTACAGTTTTGTCTTGGCTGTCTCAGAAATAGAATTCTCAATCAGTCAATCAGGAATCACCTTATCAGCACAAATTATTTGCCCAATAGACCTCTGTTATCCCCTAAAGGAATGGAATTTTGCAATAATAACATGCTTTTCTGCCAGTATAATTTCCTTGTTCCCACTTCCTTCTGCCTATAAAAGCCTTTCATTTGGTATACAGATGGAAATTCCTCAAATCTTTCTTTTGCTAAATTGAATGCTGCCCAGTTTGAATGGATTTTTGTTAAGGGTTTGTCTTAAAATTTTTAATATGCCTCAATTTATGTTTTAACAAGACCTACTGCAATAAGCTACAATAAGTCTTTATATTCACTTTCTCCATGTCCATATCACTAACCAGAGTGGTCACTGACCAATGATGTTTAGAGCATGAGGTTGGTTCTTAAGTGACCAAATGACTTCCTAGCCTTCAAATCTGCAAAAACCTGCATGGTCCCTAAAGTGTTAGTCAGATTATCCTAGTTTTTAGGATTTCATTAGACTTTGGCTTAAATATATCTCTAATTTCTTCCCTTCCTAATGCATTGTGAGAACATATCTCAGTAAATTATAGGCTAACTGTTCTTGATCACCAGAGATTTTTCTATCCATAGTAATGGCCACCAACAGAAGCGAAATAGTTTTATTTTCTTGATTTAGTGTAGGTGAGTGAATAACAACCACAAAATCTTTCCTTGGTATTAAGATCACCATTCTCCACTGATGGAACTCATCAGGAATCTCAACAAAGTACCATTTGTACCCATTATCAATGAAGACTTCAGCAACCAAGTCAACTCCATACTTGGCCAGATGATCCATAGAACCCACCTATCTTTGTATTCATAAAGACATTGTGACTGTCTTTCATTTTAACACAAGGACTTAGGATGTATCTAGGTCGTTCTCATTATATTTGTTTATATTGTTTTCACTCTCGTTTGCTGAGTTTTGTTTTCTAATTCCAATTATGTTATATTTAATTAAGATATGGATAAAAGAAGTATTAGAACATTGACATTACTACAGACAGTTCTCTCAAAACTCCATTGACTTGGAGGAGTCTAAGTCAATCCCATTAGTATCTGAAACTTCTAATTCTGTCACATTATTTTTGCCCGCTACTGAACTTCACATAAGTGAAGTAATAGATTATGGGTCCATTTTAATTCTATATTTTTTCCTATATTTTTGATATTCATCTACATGATTAAATGTATCTGTAGTTCTTTGGTATTTACTGTGGAGTAGTATTTCTTTGTATGATTATGACATTGTTTATTCATGCAATTATTTTTGTATTTATTTTGAGTGGGAGGAAGGACAGAGAGAGGGACGGAGAAAGATCCCAAGCATGCTCTGCACTGTCAGTGCAGAGTCCAAAATGGGGCTCAAACTCATGACCTGTGAGATTGTGATCTGATCCAAAACCAAGAGTCTAGACATTCAACTGATTGAGCCACTCAGACACCCTTATTCATGCAATTTTTCATGACCTTTTAGGTTGTTTTTGCTTTTGAGTATTAATTTAAAATGCTTCTAAAGAATATTCATGTCTTTTTTGGACTTAAATTTTCATGTATTGGGTAAATTTCGAGGAATAGAATTATTAGGTCATATGTTAATTATTCTATTAGATTTGTAAAAAAGTATCAAATTGCATTTTAAAGTTCTTGTAATATTTTGTAATATTTTACATTTCAAACATCTATGTATGAGAGTGGCAGTTGTTCCTTATTCTTACCAAATTCTGTTATTTTCAGTCTCTTATATTTTAGTCATTTCAAGGTGTGCTGGTATGTCATTGCAGTTTTAATTTGTATCTTCCTGATGTCTAGTTGTATTGGACTGTGTCTCATGTGATTATGAGACATTAAAATGTCTCTCTTTTTAATGTTCACATATTTTACATATTTTAATGTTTGTTTTTTTAATCCTATATAAAAATTCTTAATATAAACTATATGCAAATATGTTGCCAGATTATCTCCCAGTATGTGGCTTGGCTCTGTATTTTGTGTCCTATTAACCCCAAAGTTGTGAAGCTTCCTCATAACTGTTCTAGAAGTTTATGATTTTGGCTTTTACGTATAAGCCTATGATGCATTTTGAGTAATTTTTGTAAGTTAAGTATTAGAGCATATCTCTCTCTCTCTCTCTCTATGTATATATCTAATTGCTCTAACCCCATTTATTGGAAAATGATCTTCTCTTCCCATGATTACCATGGTACCTTTATTGAAAAACAATTCATCACATACTTTGTATTCCATTGATCCATATATCTCCCCTTAAGCTAATACCAGCTCTTCTTACCCTAATTCACAAAATCAGGTAAATGGTGTCTTCATAGTTTATACTTTTTTTCTGAGTATAGATTTGGTGATATTAGGTTTTTGCATTTCTGTGTAAAATCTGGAATCGGTTATTCCATTTTTACCACACCCCACCCCCTAAAATACTTTAAAAAAAAGTTGCAGAAATTTTTATTGGAATTTTTTTGACTGTATATATGAATTTGTGGGGAACAGACATATTCATGATGTGATTTTCAAACAATGAACATGGTATATTTTTCTCTTTATTTAGATGTCTCCAAATTAAAACAAATGTTTCATGTTTCTGAATGTTATTAATTGTGTACATTTAAAAAAATATCTATTTCCAGACATAGAATTAAATCGTGGAAGTTGTTGATTCCTCCAATAGCCAGCTTAACATTACTTTGAATGACTGATTCATATTTTGGAAAATAACTGCGAAATGTTTAAATCAAAATTATCAAATAATCTCAGTAAATGTATGAAAAACTATACTTTCAGAGTTTATTCCAGAAATAGAGAAGCCTTTCAGTACTTTTCAACATATATAAAAATTAACAAAGAGATAAAAATTATGATATGAAATACTGAAGAGACATTTGATAAAAGTTGGGAAAAATAGGAGTTTAAAACTCCTTTTGATTTCTCTAATTTATCAATGGCAAACCACTGATAAAGTTACCTACTTTAAAAAGTTCTCACATTCAGTCTCATGGTGGGATTCCATTTTTAAACCACAGTTCATTCAATATTTATTTCTAAGCCCAAGAAGAGCTAAGATGGTGGAGTAGTAAGGGGACCCTAGAACATAGCTAGATCAACATCTAATCATTTTGAAGACCTAGGAAGTCAACCTGAGGATTAAGAGAACAATCTGCACAATTAGAGGGAGAGACCTGACAGGTACAAGGGACAGTGACATGAATTGGGGAAAAGAAAATTCACAGTGCCACAGAGGGGAGGGAGCCCTTTTTGTAGAGAGAAGATGGAGAGAGAAGGAGAAAGGGGGAGAGAGAGCAACATTTTGGGTTCATGCAAGAAAAACACTCCTCCAAAACCATTGACCAGGAAATCAAGAGGAACTGACTATTGCAAGTTTTTGCAAACAGTGGAGTTCAAATTCTGAGGTTTTAGAAATCCCTTCCATTCACCAGAGTGCAGCTAGACTGGCAGTGGTGCTCCTGGGGAGAAGGAGGGCTGAGGCCTGGGAGTGGAATGTGGACAGTATGGTGTGGGAATCCCCTGAGTCACATTGGGAGAGAATGTTCCCCTTCCTGGAGTACATTTGGAAGAGGGTATATTTCATCTCCAAAGACAAAAGACACAACGGGTACATTGTGCAGCCATTCAACAGCAGGGGACAGAGGTGCATGTAGAGGGCAGGTAACCTGGTTGCATCTTGTCCCTGTGCTTCACCATAAATTCCAGGCACCTGCACTGTGGTGAAACTGCTTTTCTGGGACAGAATGGCGCCAAGTACAGCACTGTGACCTTCTCCTCTGGAGGAGGAGAGTAGGTTCACTCTGTCGGCTCCTTTAAGATTTGGAGTTTTGAATCCCAGCTGTGTGCCAAGAGATAAAACACAAGAGAACTGTGACACCAGGTGTAAGGGCAAGGATCTGATGGAAGCCTGAGATGTAGGAAGGGAGATTGTTCACTTCTCTGTGAGGGCTCCCTTCCACGGGGAGGAGAAAGCACGGTGACACCGTCTTCCCCATTGCCAACCAGAATGGTTGGACTTCAGTGACCAACACATTGCCCCTGGTGTAGGCTGGAACGGCTTATACCAAACCCTGCATCCTGCAGGGGAATCTTTACTAAGGCAGGTCTGACTATGAGCCAGAGCAGGGCCTCTCCCCCAAAGGAACAATGCAGGCACCCCAGGTGCAGCAAGACTACTGATCATAGAGTGCTCCAAAGCATCGGATTCAGTTTTGGTAGAAATAGGACTAGGCTTCCTTCTTTTCTCTTTCTTTGTTTTCCTTTGCAATCAGTTTTATAGTTTTTTGTTCATTTGTTTATTTTATTTATTTTCCTTCCTTCTTTCCTTTCTTCCTTCCTTTCTTCCTTTTCTTTCTTTCTCTTTCTTTCTTTCTTGAACAGACTTCTTTCTCTTTCTCTTTCTCTCTTTCTCTCTCTCTCTCTCTCTCTCTCTCTCTTTGGAGTCAGGTTTAAATTTTTTATCCTTGTTTATTTTTTTTTGGTTCTTTTTCCTTTTCTCATTTTTATTTTGGCAGGAGTGAGGGAATCTGGCTTTTTTTTAATTAGGTTTATTTTACCAAACAAATTAAAGCACACCTGGGTAAAGGTCCAAACACTCCCCAGTGCAAGCAAGGAGGAACTCTGCAGAGGACTGACCTGTGGTAAAGATCAGCCAAAACACAACAACAGAGTGCACCCAGCATATACCAGAAACACTTCCTGAAGCTTCAGGCCCTGGACAGGGTATGACCCCTTTTTCATATAACATTACTCTCAGGAGCAGGAAACACAAGTTCTCATAACATGCAAAAGACAGAAACCTAGGCAAAAATGGCAAGATGGAGGAATACTCCCCAAAAGAAAGATCAAGAAGAAATCACAGCCAGAGATTTGCTCAAAACAGATATAAGCAATATATATAACAAGAATTTAGAACAAAAGTTTTAAGAATACTAGCTGGTCTTGAAAAAAGCATAAAAGACACCAGAGAAATATTTGCTGCAGAGATAAAAAACTAAAAAACTAGTTAGGCTGCAATAAAAATGCAAAACTGGGATCCAAAACCGACTTGAATTAATCACAATGAGGAGAAGCAGAGGAAACAATAGGTGATATAGAAGATAAAATTATGGAAAATAGTGAAGCTGAAAAGAAGAGGAAAGAAAACATAACAAATATAGGCTTAGGGAACTCACTGATCCCATAAAGTGCAATAATATCTGTATCATAGCAACCCAAAGAAGAGTGGGAAAAGGGGACAGGAGGTTTATTTGAACGAATTATACTGAGAACTTCCCTAATCTGGGGAAGGAACAAGCATTCAAGTCCAAGAGGCACAGCGAACTCCCCTCAAAATCAACAAAATCAAGTCAGCACCAAGACATAGCTTAGTGAAACTTGCAAAGATAGAGAATTCTGTAAGCAGTTAGAGTCAAAAGGTCCTTAAACTACAAAGGTAGACACATAAGGTTAGCAGGAGACCTGCCCATAGAAATTTAGCAGGCCAGAAGGAGGTGTCATGATATGTTCAACATGCTTAATGAGAAATATTGCAGCCAAGAATACTTTATTCAGCAAAGCTCTCATTCAAACTATGAGAGGTAAAGAGTTTTCAAGGCAAGCAAAAACTAAAAGAGTTCGTGAACACTAAACTAGCTCCACAAGAAATATTAAATGGGACTCTTTGGAAGGAAAACACCAAACACAACAAAAATAGAAATGAACAATCTACATGAATAGCAACTTCACAGGTAATACAATGGCACTAAATTCATATCTATCAATAATTACTCTGACTGTAAAAGAACTAAATGCTCCATGAAAGAAATTGGAGAAAACACAGAAAAATGAAAAAATAATCCATACTCATGGATTGGAAGAACAAATATTGTTAAAATGTCTTTAGTACCCAAAGCAATCTACACATTCAATTCAATTCCTATCAAAATACCACCAGAATTTTTCACAGAGCTAGAACAAACAATTCTAAAATTTTTATGGAACCACAAAATACCCTGAATAGCCAAAGTAATGTTGAAAGAGAAAACCAAACTGGAGTCATCACAATTTTGATCTTCAAGCTATATTACAAAGCTGTAATCATCATGACAGTATGGTACTGACACAAAAAAACAGACACGAAGATCAATGGAACAGAATAGTAAGCCCAGAAATGGACTCACAAATGTATAGCCAATTAATCTTCAACAAAGGAAGAAAAAATATCCAATGGAAAAAATACAGTCTCTTCAACAAATGGTATTGGGGAAATTGTATAGTAACATGCAGAAGAATGAAATTGGACCACTTTTTTTTACCATATACAAAACTAAATTCAAAATGAATTAGAGAATTAAATGTGAAACAGGAAACCATGAAATCCTAGAGAAAAACACAAGTAGCAACCTCTTTGACCTTGGTGCAGCAACTTCTTACTAGACATGTCTCCAGAGGCAAGGGAAACAAAAGCAAACCGGAGCTATTGTAACTTCATCAAGATAAAAAGCTTCTGCACAGTAAAGGAAACAACAAAACTGAAAGGCCCCGTATGGAATGGAAGAAGATATTTGTAGATGACATATCAGATAGAGGCTTAATATCCAAAATCTAAAAACAATTTATCAAAGTCAACACCCAAAAATACAAACTCAACACCCAAATGATCCAGTTAAGAATGGGCAGAAGACATGAATAGACATTTTTCCAAAGAAGACATCAAGATAGTTATCAGATACATGGAAAGATCAACATCACTCATCATTAGGGAAATACAAATCAAAACCATGATGAGGTATCACCTTTCACCTGTAAGAATGGCTAAAATTAACAACACAGGAAACAAAACATGTTGGTAAGGATGTGGAGAAAGGGGAACCCTCTTACGGTGTTAGTGGGAATGTAAGCTGGTGCGGCCACTCTGGAAAACAGTATTGAGGTCCTCCAAAAGTTAAAATTAGAACTATCCTAAAACCCAGCAATTGCTCTACTAGATATTTATCCGAAGGATACAAAAGTACTGATTTGAAGGGAGTTATGCAACCCCAATGTTTATAGCAGTACTATCAAGAATAGCCAAATTATGGAAAGATCCCAAATGTCCATGGACTGATGAATGGATAAAGAAGATGTGGTGCATGGATACACAATGGAATATTATTCAGCCATCAAGAAGAATAACATCTTGCCATTTGCAATGATTTGGATAAAATCACAGTGTGTCATGCCAAGCAAAATAAGTCAGAGAAAGACAAATACCAGATGGTTGCACTCATATGTAGAGTTTAAGAAAAAAAAAAAACGATGAACATAGGGGAAGGGAAGGAAAAATAAACCGTGATAAAAACTTATTGGGAGGCAAACCATAGAGACTTTTAACTATAGAGAACAAACTGAGGGTTGCTGGAGGGGAGGTCGGTGAGGAAATGTGATAGATGAGTGATAGGTATTAAAGAGGGCAGTTTTTGTGATGAGCACTGGGTGTTATATGTCAGTGATGAATCACTAAAAAAAATCTCCTGAAACCAAAACTGCATTATATCTTAACTTGAATTTAAGTAAAATCTTAGAAGAAAAAAACATTTCTAAGCCCCTCATTTAGTGTAGCTTTCCATTGTACATTGAGTATTTTCAAACGATTCTTCACTGTAGACTCTCTCTTTGATTCTAACCTTTGGAGGCTTTCCTTTTCATGTCTTTGATTTTAGAGATTTTTTCCCCCTGCAATATTAATATTTAGTGTGTGTTCCATTTTCTGTCCTTACTAAATAACTTGATAATATTTTATGAAAGCATTTATGGTATGAAGCATAATACACTTTTTATTAATGTAAATAACATGAAACATGAAAATGTAAAAATATCTTCTGTAAATATTAAAACATGTCTATAATAATAATTTTTATTTTTTTAATTTATTTATTTTTGAGAGAGAGAGACAGAGGGCAACGGGGGATGGGTAGAGAAAGAGGAAGACACAGAATCTGAAGCAGGCTCCAGGCTCTGAGCTGTCAGCACAGAAACCATTACGGGGCTCCAACTCACACGAGATCATGATCTGAGGCAAAGTCAGATACTTAACTGATTGAGCCACCCAGACACCCCTATAATAATACAATTTTAAAATATATTTTAGTAATATGCAGTTAGTGTAATTGAAGACATTGACATTTCATATGATTTTATGTAGGATATTATATAATAATCCAGGTAATACAAAATATCAGGAAAAATTATTATTCTGCAAAAGCAACTGATAAATTGAACCTCTGTTTTAAGAAAAAGATATATTGTTATAGCTTCTTTCACAATATACCACTCAAACCATTCTACATAAAAATAAATACATAATATGTATAACATAAATATTTTACAAAACCCCACATATTTACTGGGTTAGGGTGAAAGAAAGTTTTATCCATAAATTCAAGAACAAATCACAAAAATAGGTGATAGTTTTCAGATATCATGAGTCTATCAATTCACAATTATCACGATACCAAAAAGTTACCCAGAATAACCCCAAAATGTGTCAAAACCAAACTCAAGTGTCAATGACAAATTGTAAAACATACTAAAGATAAATTAGTAGCCAGGGTTAAGATAATTAATTTAAAAGTGCATACAAATAAAGGAAATAAACACAAGAATACCTTATAAGAATACCTTATATAAATATATATACAGAAATATAAAATAAACCAGAAGGTGCATATATGTAGAATTTTCAGCACATTAGTAATAAAAATAATAAAATTGAAACAGATATAAGCACTAGTTACTTTTGCCTATCACTTTACTAATTTTTAAATATTACTATCAGTCTTGTGAAACGTTACTCTTGCACTTAAAAGATAAGTTTATACAAAGAAGGAAATAAGTGTGTTATAAAGAGCCTTTAATATGTTTATACTCTATAGCCTAATAACTTCTAGAATTAATCTTTAATATAAAATCTTAGAGCTAAAAAAATAATAACACCATTTTCACTGAAACATCCTTTAGTACAATAAATTGTCAGAGGTGCCTGGGTGGCTCTGTGGTTTGAGCATCCAACTCTTGATTTCACCTCAGGCCATGATCTCAGGGTTGTGGGATTGAGCACCATGTTGGGCTCCACATTAAGCGTGAAGCCCGCTTAAGATTCTCTCTCTCTCTCTCTCCCTCTCTCTGCCCCCTCCCCTGCTTGTCCTCTCTCTTTCAATCATCATCATCATCATCATCATCATCAACAACATCATACTGTAATTTAGAAACCTCTATTTTGTCACATTCATAAACTTTTATGTATTCTCAAAATGATATCTTGAGGAGAATTGATAAGATGGAAAAGTATTTTTAGATTTACAGTGTTATATATATGAACACAAAGCAAATTGACAGAAATTGCATTTGGGATGCCTAGGTGGGTCAGTCATTAAGTATCCAACTTGATTTCGGCTCAGGTCATAGTCTCATGATTGTGAGAATGAGCCCTGGGTCAGGCTCGGCATTGAGCATGGAGCTCGCTTGGGATATTCTCTCTCTCTCTCTCTCTCTACCCCTCCTCCTTCTCTCAAATAAAAAAAAATAAATTAAAAAAGGAATTGAATGAAATTTTTAACAGTTCAGTTTCTTGAGCATCGCACCAGAAATAATTCCATTACCATTCTTTTTCCTATGCTGGAAATATATTGTTTGAAAGAAGTGGTGTTAACAATAAATACAGAAGTAAAAATCATACTGTGATTGTAATTAACTAAGAGACATACTATAGTATATTTTGACAATAAATAAAATGATTTCTTTGATTTAAAATGCCTAGTATTTAACCTGACTATATTTACTTTTAGCCATGCAAATTTAAAAAATGCTGTGATACTGAACATTGTACTCTGATTGAACCTGCAGAGTGTGGCACTGGACCATGCTGTGATGAAAATACTTGTCTGGTAAGCTTTCAAAATATTACGGTACATTGTTTCATGATTTTTTTTCTGTCCTTGTGAATTCACTTTTTTTAACTTCTTTTTTTACACAACTTTCAAATATTGTATGTAACTTTAGATAACCTGATTCATACACAGTTGACTTCAGAATTCAGAAGCTATCCTTAGACTTTTTTCAACCTCCTCCTTGTCTTTGCTTTTGCTGTATTGTTTCAATCGCTACTCAAGATCCATCCAGTTATTCACTACCAATTACAAATTATTTGGATGCTATTGACTGCTTTTGATCATATCTGAAGTCATACCTGAATGTAGGTCCTCATGACCAAAGAACTTATGACAAAATTAAGCATAAGCCACCCAACACAGTTGATGTACAGTGTTTGAATAAACAAACAATAGTAATAAAAATCTCATTTTGAGAATAGCAGAAAAGGAGTCCATGCAGAATAGTCAGCAATATGTAGCATGTCTAATACTGAAGTTAGCTTTGCAAATATGCCTGGATCCTGAAGTGGATTGAATCCTTGACTTTCTTTGGGAAGTTTCCATTCAGTTTTCCTTTATAGCCACACCCAAAAGGAGACAGAGTAAGATTTGTCTTTTGGGGACTGCTTCATTGTAGCATCTTGCCTTTTATGTGTCACATTAAGATGTGAACAACAATCATAAAAGCTGATTAATTAGAGGTCTTGATTGCCAGATTTCAGGTTGTCAGATTCTCCATCAATGAAATCTCTCCTAATATCATTCCACTTTGTTCTGTGTGTGTTCTTTTTCACTCTTCGCGTTAGTAATTAAAACCACTAGTCACTTGTCTTCAAGGAGGCAAGCGTAGAGTTTCCATACTTAGCAGTAAAACTTGTTGCTCTTTCCTTGACCAGAGTGCTCACCCTGTCCTTTGTCTCTAAATCAGAAGGATTGAAGAATAAGGTTTTTCTACACAGGCCATTGCCCTTTCCTTACAGTGTTATATACTAACACAAAGCAAATTGACAGAAATTGCATTTGGGATGCCTAGGTGGGTCAGTCATTAAGCATCCAACTTGATTTCGGCTTCCCAGAGGGAAGTTCTTTAAAAAGGAAATAATTCCTACATTTGGTAGAGCCTTTAAAAAATTAAGGTGAAAATCATGTACCATAAAATTTGTCATTTTCAGGTGAACAATTTAGTGATATTCAGTACATTCACAGTGATACACAACTTCAGCCTCTATCTAGTTCCAAAAGAAGTTCATAACTCAAACAGGAGACTCCTGGAGCATTAAGCACTTGCTCTCCTTTCTTCCCACCCCTCAGTCCTGGCAACCATCAATTTGTGTCCTCTCTGGAGTAACTTATTCTGGTTATTTCATAAGAAGCATAGAATATGTGACCTTTTTTGTCTGGCTTTCTTCACTTAACATAGTGTTGAATGTTCATTTACCTTATAGTGCCGGAGTCCAGCTCCAGCTGTCCAGAGATCCCCAGAGTATGGACAGTCAGGGGGATGGAATGAGAAAGCCACGAGATGTAGTCTGATCACCAAGCAGGCAGTTCTGGCAATTCTGTCATCTCTGCTCTGCTGGTCTCAATGCCTTTATTTAAAAGTAGTGAGTGACATTACAGCAATGAGTGACATCCCATCAGTAAGCATAGTTTGATATCTTTAACAGCAATGTGTCTTTTTCAGCAAAGCATCAATTTCCTCAATCTTGCAGGTTGTTTTCAAGTTAGTTAGCATATAAATTTAAGGCAAGGGGAGAGAACAGGGCCTAGGCCTATGTTAATTACCTATAAACAGGCCAGGAGTCATTCTGCCTATTCTTCCAACTACAATGGGGGAGGTGCAACCCATCTGGTAAGGACAAAATTCCCAATGCTTATCCTTTGCTTGTAAATGAGTTAATTTACATAATAGGGGCCCAACGTTTACACAAATATTCAGCCAGCTCATAACTACTATCAATTTGTGCAACCCATCCCCAAGATGCAACTTTAAGATTACTTCTGGCCAGACTACTCTCATTCAGATGCAATCCATCAAGGCATCATGCTCCAGGTCCTTCCTTTTTATTTAAATGCCACAAAACAAAAGAGCATTACATCCCTTAAGGCCAACGAGGGCAATTTAAGAAATCCAAGCCTGAAAGATTAATATTAGAAGGAGATGGTTTTAGGGGCGCCTGGGTGGCTCAGTCGGTTGAGCGTCCGACTACGGCTCAGGTCATGATCTCACACTCGTGGGTTCAAGCCCCGTATCAGTCTCTGTGCTGACAGCTCAGAACCTGGAGCCTGCTTCAGTCTGTGTCTCCCTCTCTCTCTGCCCGTCCCCCAATCACACTCTGTCTCTCTCTCAAAAAAATAAATAAACATTAAAAAAATAAAAAAAGATGGTTTTGGATGCCAATTTGGTGGCAGGAGCCTTGCAACATCCACCTTTTCAACACAGGGAAAGTGTCAACCTGTGTGTCCAAGATGGCTCCCAACATTGTAGCATATGTATCAATGCTCCTTTGTATGGCCGAAAATATTCCATTGCATGAATATACCACAATTTGTTAATATATTCGTCCATTGATGGTCATTTGAGTTTTTTCCAATCTTGAGCTTTCAAGTAAATTCACAATTTGACTTTAAGTAATTAAAATGTAATAATAGAAATGATACCTCTACACTGTTCTTACATAATTTTTTTAAAGTTTAAGTTTATTACTTTACAAAAATAATTATTCTTCTTTGTATCATAGCTCTCTGTAAAGGGAACTGTATGTCGACCAAGTCAAGATCTGTGTGATTTTCCAGAATTTTGCAATGGAACATCTGAGTTTTGTGTACCTGATGTGATATCTGCTGATTTACAACCATGCAATAATAACACTGCCTATTGCTTTCAAGGAATATGCCAAGATATGGATAGACAGTGTGCAGAGTTATTTGGAAAATGTAATAGTTATTCTTTTTTTCTGAAGTTCATTTTTATTATTTTATTTTGTTGTTTTTTCTTTCAGTACAGTTAGCACACAGAGTTAAATTAGTTTCAGGTGTACAATATAGCGATTTAACAGTTCCATACATTACTCAGTAATCATCATGGTAAGTCTCCTCCTTAATCCCCATCACCTATTTCACCCATTCCCCTGATCACCACCTCTTGTTAACTATCGTTTGTTCTCTATGGTTAAGAGTCTGTTTCTTGGTTTGTCTCCCGCTCCCTCTTTTTTTTTTTTTCCTTTGCTCATTTGTTCTTAAATTCCATATATGAGTGACATCATATGATATTTGTCTTTCTCTGACTGACTTACTTAGCATTATACTCTCTAGCTCCATCCATGGCATTGCGAATGGGAAGATCTCATTCTTTTTTTATGGCTAAATAATCTTCTATTGTAAATATACCACTTCTTCTTTATCCATTTGTCTATTGATTGGCATTTAGGTGTGCTCGCTTCGGTGGCACATATTCTAAAATTGGAATGATTGGCATTTAGGCTGCTTCCATAATTTGGCTATAAACATAGAGGGGCATGTATTTTCTTTGAATTAATGTTTTTGTATTTTTTGGGTAAAGACCTCATGAACACTCGTTTCTTGTGGTTTTGATTTTAGCCATTTTGAGAGGTGTGAGGTGATAATCTCATTGTAGTTTTGATTTGCATTTCCTTGATGAGTAGTGATGATGAACACCTTTTCATATATCTTGTTGACCATCTGTATGTCTTCTTTGGAAAAATGCCTGTTCATAGCTTCTTCCCATTTTTTAATTGGATTATTTTCTTTTTGGATATTGTGTTGTCTTGGGTTTTTTACATATATTTTGGGTACCAACCTTTATTGAATATGTTGTTTGTCAATATCTTCTCCCATTCAGTAGGTTGCCTTTCAGTTTTGTTGATTGTTTCCTTCACTGTGGAGCTTTTGTTTTGTTTTATTTTTGTTGTTTTTTTTTTAAGTAATCCCAATAGTTTATTTTTGCTTTTATTTCCTTTGCCTCAGGAGACATATGTACAAAAATGTCGCTATGGCCAATGCCAAGGAGATTACTGCCTGTGTTCTCCTCAGTGATTTTTATGGTTTCTGGTCTCACATTTAGGTCTTTAATCCATTTTGAATTTATTTTTGTGTATGGTGTTAAGGAAGTGGTCTTTCTTTCTTTCTTTCTTTCTTTCTTTCTTGTTTCATGTGTGTGTTTGTGTGTGTGTGTGTGTGTGTGTGTGTGTGTGTGTGTGTGTGTTGCTGTCCAGTTTTCCCAATACCATTTGTTGAAGAGACTGTCCTCTGTCCTTTCCGGATTGGATCATTTCTCTGTTTTGTCAAAAATTGACCATATAGTTGTCGGTTCATTTCTGGGTTTTCTGTTCTGTTATATTGATCTATGTGTCTGTTTTTGTGCCAGTATCATACTGTTTGATTACTTCAGTTCTGTAATATAACTCTAAGTCTGGAATTGTGATACTTCTAGATTTTTTTTATTACTTTGGTTATTGGATGCTTTTAGTGTTTCCATACAAATTTTAGAATTGTTTGATCATGTACTGTGGAAAATTCTGTTGGTATTTTAATAGAGATTGAATTAAGTGTGTAGATTGCTTTGGGTAGTATCAACACTTTAACAATATTTTTTTTTCCAACCCATAAACATGGTATGTCTTTCCATTTCTTTGTATCATCTTGAATCTGTTCCATCAGTGTTTGATAGTTTTTAGGGTCCCAGATCTTTCACCACTTTAAGTTTATTCTTAGATATTGTATTGGTTTTGATGCAATTATAAATGGGTTGTTTTCTTAATTTCTCTTTCTGCCTCTTGATTATTAGTGTATAGGAAAGCAATAGGTCTCTGTGTATAGATTTTGTATCCTGTGACTTTACTAAATTCATTTATCAATTCTAGTAGATTTTTGGTGGAATCTTCTGAGTTATCTATAGTATAATGTTATCTGCAAATAGTGAAAATTTTGCATCTTCACTATCAATTTTGATGCCATTTATTTCTTTTTGTTTTTTCTGATTGCTGTGGCTAGGACTTCTGTATAGCCTAAACTACTTTGTTGACTGTTTTTTTTTTAATTTTATTATTTATTTTTGAGACAGAGAGAGACAGAGCATGAGCAGGGGAGGGGCCGAGAGAGAGGAAGACACAGAATCTGAAGCAGGCTCCAAGCTTTGAGCTGTCAGCACACAGCTCGATGCAGGGCTCAAACTCACAAACCAAAGGTCATGACCTGAAGTCAGATGCTTAACCAACTGAGCCACCCAGGTGCCCCTGTTGAGTGTTTTTATCATGAATAGATGTTGTACTTTGTCTGCATCTATTGAAATGATCATATGGTTCTTACCCTTTCTCTTCCTGATGTGATTCATCACACTGATTGATTTGTGAATGTTGAACCACTCTTGCACTTCAGGAATAAATGCCACTTATTTTTGGTGAATGACTTTTTTAAAAATATATTGTTGGATTTGGATTGTAAGTATTTTGTTGAAAACTTTTGCCTATGTTCATCAGAGATATTATCCTGTAGTTCTCCTTTTTTGTGGTGTCTTTATCTGGTATTAGGGTGTGATGTTGGTCTCATAGAATAAATTGGAAAGTTTTCTTTCTTTCTATTTTTTGGAATAGTTTGTGAAGAAGAGGTATTAACTTTTCTTTACATGTTTGGTAGTATTTTCCTGTGAAGACATTTGGTCCTGAACTTTTGTTTGTTGGGAGTTCGTTTTTGTTTTTGTTTTGTTTTTATACTGATTCAATTGCTGGTAATAGATCTGTTCAAATATTCTGTTTCTTCCTGCTTCAGTTTTGATAGTTTATAAATTTTTAGGAATTTATCCATTCCTTCTAGGTTGTCCAATTTTTGGGATATAGTTTTTCGTAATATTCCCTTACAGTCCTTTTGCTTTCATTATTATTTCTCCTCTTTCATTTCTGATCTTTTCGAGAGGGGGTTCTCTCTATTTTTTGATGAGTCTGACTAGGAGTTTATAAATTTTATTGATCTTTTCAAAGAATCAGCTCCTGGTTTTATAGATCTGTTTTATTGTTTATTCTTTGTTTGTTTTTGTTTGTGTTTTAGTTTCTATATCATTTATTTCAGCTCAAATTTTTATTATTTCCCTCCTTATGCTGGTTTGGGGTTTTGTTTGTTATTCTTTTACTATCTCTTTTGTTTATTTGAGGTTTTTTTTCTTTCTTCTTGAGGTAGGCTGATATTGCTATAAACTTTCCTCTTAGAACTGATTTTTCTGCATCCCAGAGGAGGTTGTGTTTTCATTTTCATTTGTTGCCATGTGCTTTTTGATTTCTTGTTTGACCCATTCATTGTTTAATGAATATTATTTAACATCCATGTATTTGTGGTCTCTTTAGATTTTTTTTCTTGCGATTGACTTTCATTATAGTCAGAGAAGATGCAGGGTATGACTTTGACCTTTTTGCATTTCTTGAGGCTTGTTTTCTGGGTTAATGTGTGATATATGGGTGAGAATGTCCCATGTGCACTTGAAAAGAACGTGTATTCTGCTGTTTTAGTATGAAATGTTCTGAATATATCCATTAAATCCACCTGGTCCTATG
This sequence comes from Paguma larvata, assembly GCA_030068075.1. Taxonomy (NCBI): domain Eukaryota; kingdom Metazoa; phylum Chordata; class Mammalia; order Carnivora; family Viverridae; genus Paguma; species Paguma larvata. Next base: position 4,456,573 of record CM057823.1, read on the forward strand.
TGCCATTCAGTGTCAAAGCCACTGTTTCCTCGTTGTATTCCTGTTTGGATGATCTGTCCATTGAAGTAAGTAGGGTATTAAATTTCCCTACTATTGTATTACTGTCAATTATTTTCAGCTATTATTTCTTCAAATAAATTTTCTGCTCCCTTTTCTCTCCCTCCTTCCAGAATCCCTGCAATGCATATGTTTTATGCTTCACGTAGTCACTAAGTTCCCTAAGACTATTCTCAATTTGCATAATTAATTTTACTCTCATTTGTTCAGCTTGATTACTTTCCAATACTCTATTTTGCAGGTTATGAATTCTTTCCTTCCATTTTGCCTGCTATTTATTCTATCGGATATATTTTTAATTTCATTTATTTTGTTCTTCATCTCTGATTCGTTCTTTTTTATCTCCTTATTAAGGGTTTCACTGATGTTCCATACTCTTTTCTCAAGTGCAGAGAGTATCTCTGATTATTACTTTACATTCTCTATCAGGCATGTTACTTACATCCGATTTGGTTAGGTCTTTTGCTGTGGTTTGGTCTTTCATTTGGGACACATTTCTTTCATTTGGGACACATTTAGAACACATTCCTTTGTCTCCTCATTTTGTCTATCTCTGTGCTTGGTTCTCTATATAAGTCAACTATGTATCTTGCTATTGAATGTAATGGCCTTATGAAGTAGTCCTTTAGTATGCTGCAATACAGTGTCCCCTGTTCCCCAAGATCTGATGCTTCAGGGAATGTATCCTACATATGCTGCTTATGCCCTGCCTCTTTTTCCTTTAGTACAGTTGTCTGCAGAGGCTCTTTTTTCCTGTTGTGGGCAGCGTTTGGTCCATGGCTGGGTGCAGCATATTTTAACAAGGTATGTGCTGGTCTACTTGAGAAAGAGACCTGCTACCACCACTATTACAGGAGCTGAGGTCCCACAAAACATGTCGGTCAGTTGATTAGGTGTTGTTGGGGTTTGCACTGGTCTTCTGGGGGAGGGGTCCCACAGCACTGGGACTGAGGCAAGAATGACTGGGAAGGGCTGATTCACTGAAGCATAGGGGGTGGGGCTTGGTGTAAGCAAGTTAGGTAGCAAATGGTGGCACCATGCTGTTTCCTGAAGGTGACCCTGTGTTTAAGGTGGGGGCTGGAGGAGGAAAATGGCACTAGCTAGCTCCTTTGTTCCTGGAGGCCTTTCCCCGGATCCTTGCCTTTCCAAACTATGGTCTAAGATGAGTAAATCGCTCTCCCTCCTGTGTGCCCCTGGCAGTTCAAACTACTGCTTCCCTGCTTTGTCTCTGCTGGCTCTTTGTCCTGCTGTCTAAGAGTAGGGAGTCCGCGTCCTAATGCCCTCTGGGTTCAACCAGAGCCTAGCCACTGTATTTTAAAATTCCAGGTTTTAAGTCCTGCTGGTTGTAAGAAATCACAAAATGGGGTGCTTTTGCTTTCAAAACCAAATATCATGGGATTTGTCTTTCCCGTGTGGAGTACTCAGTGGTTCATTTTTAAACTATATTTTTCTAAAGTCAGTAATCTACCTTGTAACCATGATAAAAGGTGTTGTTTGTGTAAATTAAAATTTGAAAATAAAATTGCAAATCAAAACAACTTTGAACTATGCCAACAGGTAAGTAGATCTAAAATTAAAGGACAAAAAGAATAAGATATTAGTCAAATTTCAGGTTATTTGATGGAAAATTAATAGAATATTAGAATTATAGATAAGAGAGTAATGATGGTTTGATTTCTTAGTCATTTCTGCACTATGATAGCAATTTTCCTATTCTCAAGTGGGAGTTTTTATTGTCTCTTCTTGTATAACCAGTAAATGATACCAAAAATGTACAGTACCTGATGCTGACTGGGCATTGCTGTTGTTTACATGTCTCTATCTTAATTTATCGTACTTTTAGTATTTAATGTTTTTTAAAGATGAGTAATTGGAACTTTATTTATATTTTTAGTTGCAAAGAGTTCTACTTCTCTATGTGCACAAGAAGTGAATCTTCAGGAAGACGATTTTGGAAACTGTGGAAGAAAGTATTGTAATTTTAAGTGTGTATTTAGCAAATTAGAAATTTTCCAATTTTGTTTGTGTGTTTGTACTGCAGAGAGTTGCTTAATGCAAATGAGAAATGAATGTATTATATACAGATAAATATTTATGTTGCACTTCCTAAGATTGTTTATCTTCAGAATAGCTTGGTGCTATGATATGAGTAACATTTTCACTTACCTTCATATTTGAACTGTTATTTCCCTAATATTTTTTGTCACTAAGTGACATACGGATAATTGTTTCTCCCTTATATTGCCAGGGATATCCTTTGTGGAAAGATAGTTTGTCATTGGACACGTTTAGAAGTAATACCATTTAAAGAATTTGATGTTCAATATACCTACATGGAAGGCCATGTGTGTATCTCTGCATATTTAAGAATACCAACAGAACATGTAACAGATGATATTACCTATACAGCGAATGGCACTATGTGTGGTCCAAGTATGGTAAATAAAAATTTGACTTGATTATATATATGGTGTATGGGTGTCTGTGTGTGTGTGTGTGTGTGTGTGTGTGCGTGTGCATATGTGCACACATATGAGAGAGAGAGACACAAAGACCTTAACATTTTTTGTATAATTAATATTACGAATATTCGTTACTACATAATGATCTTAAGATTTAAAGTTTAGGATTTCTGTTGGTCAAAAGAGCACTTGCTTCACTATCATTTTGTTTATTATGAATTTGGCTAGCTATAGATATTTAAACTTGTTTTTTCACACGGCAGAACATCAGCCTCTTCATTAGGCCAGGATCTGGTCTGCAAAAATTTATATAAACAGCAAAAAAGAATCAAATAATACACAAAAAGTAGGTTAAAAAAAACCTGAATAATAAGGAAAACAAAGAAAGCAAAAAAAGCAAAGTGTTTAGTCCTGCTATAATTGACAAGTATAATTGATTTGGTTGTAATGGAGGTAAAACAGGTATTTGCTCATTAGTCAAGTTTCCTAATAGTTTTTCCAAAGGCATAATAAATACTTATTAAAAATTTGGCCCTCTCACAAGACATAACAATAAAATGGATCTTAAGCTTTATTTATTTTTATTTTTCTTAAACAGCTTAAGAAACAAACAATTTGTGTTTTGTACCATTGAAAAATTAGTTGACTAAGGTAACTGTCAACTCGACACTCAAGTATCTCACATTGAAATTTAGATACTTTACATTGAGATGAAATTTTTTAAGAAATGAAAAATTGAGGAAAATGGAAATGAACACTAAATTTATGTCAAAATTAGAAAACTTATTCTCACATAAAAATAATGAAATAATTACAAATGAACACACTGGTGCTGACTACCTTATAAAGTAATATGTCATCCCTTTAAAGATCATTTAAGACAAATTGGAAACATATTTACTATAAGTGTGAGAGATTAAATTTATCAGCTAATTCAATCATTATTAATCATTAATTGATCAGCTAATTTAATCATTAATTGATTAGAAAAATCATTCTAATGGCATAAAGGTGGAACAACATACAAAAATAATTTGGTCTTTTTCCCTGATTTTCTGGTACAAGAGCTCCTAAAACCCTTGGAATTTCCCAAGTGATTAAGACTGCTTTTAGGGCACCTGGGTGGCTCAGTCTGTTCAGTGTTTGACTTCAGCTCAGGTCATGATCTCACCATTCATGAGTTCAAGCCCTGCATCAGGCTCTGTGCTGACAACTTGGAGCCTCCTTCGGATTCTGTGTCTCCCTCTCTGCCCCTCCCCCAATCATGCTCTGTCTGTCTCTATCTCTCTCTCTCAAAAATAAACATTTTAAACGTTTAAAATAAAAGAATGCTTTCGGTTAATCATAAAGAGTTTCTTCCAATCAAATTGAATTTATGCTAATGAAGTGACAGGATGGGGCCTCTAGATAGCTTTATGATGGAGCTGATCAATAAGACCAAGTGATTAGAGGTTTGGAACTTTTAGCCTCATCACAACCTTCAGGAAAGGAAGTAGTGTGACTGGAGATTGAACACTGTAAAAACTTCTGAACAATGAGATTCAGTGTGCTTCTAGCTTGGTGAAGTAAATACAAAGTAAATGAACATTCAGTTATTGTTTGTGTCTAATCATTTAGGAGTTGAAAATAATAATTGATGTTGGGACTCATAATTTATCATTCTAAAACAAGTATAAATTAGCATATACTATCTGGAAAGTGATTTAGAAATGTGTATGGTGTCAAAATATATTATTACACATTTTTATTGATTTTTAAAAATGATTTGTTACTATTTGTAATTGACATATAATTAAAATATAACATTAACTTAGTTTCAGATGTACAACATAGTAGTTCAGTATTTGTATATATTGTGAAACGACCACCACCAGAAATCTAATTAACATCCATTACTGTACATGGTTAAGAAATTTTTTTATTGTGATGAGAACTTTCAAGACTTACTCTCTTAGCAAGTTTCAAATATGCAATCAGTGTTATTCTGCAGTCACCATACTACTGTAAACTCCATGATTTATTTATTTTATAACTGAGAGTTTGTAATTTTTGACCCTGATCACCTATTTTATCCACTTTCCCCAACACCCACCATTGGCAAACATAAATCCATTCCCTGCATCTATGAGCTCGGGTTTTGTTGTTTTTGTTGTTTAAATTACACATAAAGGTAAGGTCACACAGTATTTGTCTTTCTCTGTCTAATATCAATCAACTAATGATTTCGTGTTCCATTCATGTTGTCACAAATGGCAAGATTTAATTCCTTTTTAGGGATGATTAATATTCCTTTGTGTATATTTGCTACATTTCCTTTATCCATTCATTCATCAGTGAACGTTTAGATTGCTTACATATCTTAGCTAATATAAATAATGCTGCAATGAACATGAAAGTGCACATATATTTTTGAGTTACATGTTTTAATTTACATTGATAAATATCCAGAAGTGGAATTGCTGGATCATGTGATGTTTCTATTTTTAATATTTGTAACAACTTCCATAATGTTTTCCATAGTGGCTGCAATGGTTTACATTTCTACCAATAGTGCACAGGGTTCCATTTTCTCTATATCTTTGCAAACATTTTCTATTCCTTTTTGTCATGATAAGAGTTATTCTAAGATCCTAGGAGATTAGGAGAAAGATTTTAAAGGTGGGAAAGTATTTCAGGGAGTAATGCTTAGAATGTTTCCAAAATTGGCAAAAGGTGTAAACACACAGATGCAAAAAGCTGAAAGAACATCATATGGTTGAACCCAGTGAGATCCACAGTAGGATGCAGCATAATAAAACTGAAAATTAAAGACAAAGAAAAAGAATCTTAAAAGTAGTGATAGTGAAGTTACATGTACAGGAAAAAATACAATTACGATGATAACAATTGAAATAAAACAGTATAGGAACTAGGCATACAAATGCCACAGAAGATTGCTATGCTGGTTTGTCCCACCAGCTCGTATGACCCACTGAAAGCTTTATAGATCACTTCGCTCATCTCTCAGGCAGTGATTCTCTGCCTAGGAAGTCTGATCATTAGCCTATGCCCAACTGGCTAAATTCCCCATGGAGGGAAAACAAAGAAAGGAATGAGGGAGGAAGGAACGGGAAGGGAAGGAGAGGGGAGAGGAGAGGAGGGGAGGGAATTGGTTCAGTAGGAGCTTTAAGCTGGCATGAATTTTTACTCCTACACCGTTTTTAATTTAATACCAAAAACAAAACAAAACCAAAAAAACTAATCAGCAATGTTCTCTAGTGACAAGGCTTTGTCACATGATGGCCTTCATTTGGGAAGCTGACTTTTAGGCCATGATACTTCCAGTAGTTTATTTTTTTTAACTTTTTAAGTTTATTTCTTTATTTTCAGATAGAGAGAGCATGAGTGGGGTAGGGGCAGAGAGAGAGGGAGAGAGAATTCTAATCAGACTCCATGCTGACATACCACAGAGCTTGATCCAGGGCCTGAACTCACAAACTGTGAGATCATGATCTAAGCCAAAACCATGATCTAAGCCAAAATCATGATCTCAGTCAAAACCAAGAGACAGATGCTTACCCAACTGAGCCATCCAGGTGCCCGATACTTTCAGTAGTTTAATTGGATAGGAACTCTTCTAGAGGACAGACCACTTGAAAAGCCCAAATTCCATAGTCACCATTAATTCAATTGCTTTAGGAAACAAAATACCTTTCTAAATAATCTCCCTTGGCATAAAAGTGTTGTGTTGACTGCATTTTGTAATTGAGAGAAAGAAGAGGTGATTAGTGAATAGGAGAGCTAACTACTTCTGTGGTTTTGTGGACAGACTTCCATTGATAATTCTACATTTTAGCCACCCTTCCCTTTTTGGCCCTTCTTCCTCTGCTTTTCCTTATTACTCAGGCTGCACCTCTGCCAGAGCTTTCAGGTGGATCAACCAGGCTCTCTCCTTTACCATTGTATTTGATGACGTTGCTTCCTCACTTCATTTTATCCATCGCTGGCCTTCATTGTATTTCAAAATCCCAGAAAGTTCTTAAATCATCTTCTAATTGCCTTTTTCTGATCCTCCTTTGCTCACATTAATTAGGAATGCCATATCTGTGAATTTGAATTGGAACTTTCCCGTGGTTATTTTAAAAATTCATCAAGGATATACTTTATTTTCATGTGTAATTCTCCCTTGTTCAGTTGATTTCAGAGTAGTTGGGAAGGAAGGATTTCTTTACCTTCCTCTCTAAATGTGGGTCCTTTGTAAAAATTATCTTTTTTTTAAGTTTATTTATTTATTTTGAGAGAGACAGAGACAGCATGAGTGGGGGAGGGTCAGAGAGAGAGAATCCCAATCAGGCCTCTTATTGTCAGCAGAGAGCCAGACTTGGGGTTGGAACCCATGAAGCTGCAAGATCATGACCTGAGCTGAAACCAAAAGTTGGATGCTTAACTGATTGAGGCACCCAGATGCCCCTGTAAAAATTATCTTGATAAATAACAAGAGAAAGAGGGAGAAATGGGAGACTTTATTTTTTATTGATTTATTAACAGGAGGAAAAATGTATCTCCTTATTAATCATAATGAAATTATAAATAAAACACTCACATATTTAATACTGTTATACACTGGGTAAAGAGTATAGTGCATGGAGATAGGCATATTCCAGCAATGCAAGTTTGCTTAATATTGGATATGATAGAAAGCTTTTTTGATTTTTTTTATTTATAAGACTTAGAACAGGGAAAGTGATTCTAGTTCACGTACACAAACCAGGGAAGATGAACTTATCTCAGCACATTCATTTCAAACTTGAAAGGGGGAATGTTTGGGGCATTTAATTGTCCAAAATTAGATAAGCTAAATAATGAATAAATGAATAAAATTAACTGCCTTTATCTTGCTCATACCTGGGGCATACGAAAATATGCTTACATAATTCAGGCATTTCTCTTTAGGAAATACGTATTTACTTATGTTGTTTTTATGTGTTTTTTGTTTCCTTTGAAACATGGTATGACTGCTTCTGGGACACTGTGCCTCTTGTTCAAAGAAGGAATCTTGTATATTAGTTTATATTCAAAACATATCCCAACCATTGCCCAGGTCTAAGTACTTCTGTATTGTCTCTTGCTTTTGCTGTCATTACAAATCAGGTCAAATAAATAATAAAAATATCTTATGTTTAGTGATCATTTACTATGTACCAGACACTGCTTTTATTCCTTTATGTCTAACAAATTATTTCATCCTCATAACCTACACTTTAAAAAAATGTGGGTATATTTGCCGTTCCAAATTCAATGGAGAGATTAAATAACTTGCTCTAGGTCACACTGCTAATGTGAAAGATAAGAGATATTATCATTAAAGTTGGAAAAAATATAAAAGTGACAAGAACACTGCTATTTAGTATTGATCAATATGTCGCTCTGTGACTAAAGTAGTTCTTCACTGATATTGGATTTGTCAATAACTTGTGCCTGAACTTAAAACAGTAGATTTATTCTCATCAAATCTAAAATGAGGATAAAAATATTTCCTTTGAGTATATATTAATATATATTATAAAAATATGTAGAAAGTGCAAAGACAGATCTTAGCTTATTATAAATGGTCAGTACAAAGTGGCTATTTTTATTTTATAATAATTAGTATCAATAAGCTCAGAACTGTACTCATGGGAAAAATAGTATCTTACTCAAAATTTTATATGTGGTAAGGTAATAGTATGCCATTTGGACTCCCAAGTTCTTCTTTTAGAATGAATAGATGTCATGAAATTCCAATTCACATTATATATATATTATATAAACATACATAATATATATGTTTACATATTACATATAAATATATGTAATATATAGTATATAATAATTAAATATATCGCATATGAAGTATAAATATAACATATATTGTCCATTAAATTTTTGCACAAAGTACAGTTCCTCAATTCATGGCTTTGCATTTAAGTTTTTGTTTTTGGTTGTTTTAACATTTTAGTTTTGTGACCGGGGACGGTGCACTCCTACGAATTCATATTCAAAGAAAGGAAATTGTGACTCACTTACAAATTGCAGTGGACATGGGGTATGTAATGGCTATTTCATTTCTAAGCGTAGTTATTTTAGTTCATGTCAATAATATTTTCCAAAATAATGTGGTTCAGGATTATTTGATATAGAAATTACTTTGAAAACTTATTAAATAAGGAAATGGGACTCCATTATTTATACATATGTACATAATTTGTGTGTTCAGTCACATCGTTTTAGGCCTCATGAGCTTTGAAATTTGTACAAAAATGCAATATGAAGTATAATCTGTTATAATGTTAGATTAAGATTATGATAATTGGAAACAAATTTATTAAGGATTATCCATACATATTTATACATGCCTGTAAATATTGCTTGTGGTTGAGTGTATGTGTACTGATAAATATTTAGACACATAATATATTTATATCAAAATATTATAATCTAACAGTTTTGTGAGAGCAGAGTTTCTTGTCTATTCAGATCTCTTTCATCCCTTTGTGGCATCTCTTTCATCTTCTTTGTGGCTTTGTGGACTATATTTGAAAAATCCTTCACTGATGTACTTTTGGATAATGTTAATTTTTTACTTAACTATTGTAAGTAGTAGAACAATGGATATTGGGTACAGTCACCTTTGCACGTGTATCCGACTTCTTAAATTGTTAATGAAATATGATTGACCACACTGATGTGTTATTTAAATTTTTATAAATATTATATTGTGTTTACGGGGTATTAAAACAATTTTTGCTCTCACCTATCATGTATAAAAATAAGCATTTCTTCAAATTCTGGCCATACTGGCATCTCAGTTTTTGTAAATCACTTTTAACATACTAAATCCATTGTTAATTTATATTTACCAGATGATACAGTTTTTAAACATGTAAATGGATTTACCATTTGCATTTAATTTGTTCATCCATTGTGAAATTATCTACTAGGGGAATAGAAATTTTGTAAATTGTTTTTAAACAATTGTAAAGTGTTTTTAAACATACGTTTGGCTTTGATTTTGTGGCATCTCCTGCCGCATCGATGCTTCACATTTTGCATAATAATCCAGGAATCAAGTGACCTGCCTGCATGTTTTGTATCAAAACTTTCTCCCAAATCACTTACATGTCCTATTATTAACAGTTTCTTCTCTATTTCCTTTTTTTCTTATTTAATGTTAATTTTATTTTTTATTTAATTTTTCCTGAACCTACTGCTTCTTACCCGTCTTTCAATTACATGTATAGGTATTTTCTAGCCTTCCTATTTCTAGCAAAATACATTTAGATATCTGTGTCTCATTAAACAAGCTTCTCCTTTCGTTTTTTTCCCCATTTTTTGGTAAAAGTTTGTTTTTATAACCACTATTTTTAAACCTAGAACAATTCAAAATAAATATTAACTTCTACTATTTTATAATTTTAATTGAAATATAGTTGACACACAATGTTACATTAAATTCAGGTGTAGTATATAGTCACTCAACAACTCTATAGTATGATCACCACTCAACAACATTATAGTATGCTCACCACAAATGTAGCTATCATCTGCTATTAGTATCATTGAATATATTCCCTTTGCTGTGCCTATCAGCCCCATGACTTGTTCATTCCATAGCTGGAAGCCTATATCTCCCACTCCTCTTTACTCATTTTGCCCATTCCCCCTATCTGCTCCCCTTCATGGCAACCACCAGTTTGTTCTCTGTATTTCTAAATTTAATTCTGCTTTTTGTTTATTCCTTTGTTTTATTTTTGAGAATCCACATAGAGGTAAAATCATATGGTATTTGTCTTTCTTAGTCTGACTTATTTCACTTAGCACAATATCTTCTAGGTCCATCTAAGTTGTCACAAATGGGAAGATGTCTTTTTTATGGCTGTGTAACATTTCATTGTTTATATGTTTATACCACACATTTATCCATTCATCTGCTGATAGCCACTTAGGTTGCTTCCATATCTTTGCTAGTGTACATAATGCTGCAATAAACATAAGAGCGTAATATACTAATTAGTGTTTTTGTTTTCATTGGATAAATACTCAGTAGTAGCATTACTGGATTGTATATTTCTATTTTTAATTTGGGGGGGACTCCATACTGTTTTTCACAGTGACTGCACTAATTTACATTCCCTCCAATAGTACACAATAGTTCCTTTTTCTCCACAATCTTGCCAACACTGTTTTTTTCTTTTTTCTTTTATCTATCTATCTATCTATCTATCTATCTATCTATCTATCTATCATCTATCTACCTATCTATCGATTGAAACTAGCCATTCTGACTGTTTTGAGGTAATTTGTTATTGTGGTTTTGATTTGCGTTTCCTTGATGACTAGTATAATTTTTTGGTTCATAATTGTATACCTTTCTGGAATAAGGCATTTCAGTTTTGTCAAGAAAGTTATCTTTTATTTTAAAATATATGAGACAAAAGAAAATCTCTATGACATTTAAAAAGTTAATACATGGGAATTTGTTATATCTTATTTTAAAAATATTTGCCACATTAAAATAAATATAATATATACATTAAAATACCTTAATAATTTACATTGACTAACAATAATGACTTGATTTTTATGTTGTGCATAAAATGTTCTTATTTTTTATTTTGTTCTGGTTTCAGGTTTGCAATAATTTGCTTCATTGTCATTGTGATGATGGATATACTCCTCCAAATTGTAAACCATCACCATTATCACCAGGAGGAAGTATTGATAATGGTCTTTGGAGTAGGGGAAGTAAGTATCCAGATGAGTGTGTTTCATTTCCTTCATTTCCTCCTCTTACAGGAATGGTCTACATCTCCACTGACTATGTGGCTATAGAGCACCTGACATATAGATAGTGCAACTAGAAAATAAATTTCCATTTTATTTTACTTTATTTAATTTAAATTTAAGTATCCGTAGCATATGGATAATAGATGATATGAAACATTTAAAAAAATATTTGGTGAACATTCATGAACATATATATCATCTTTGTTTTTTCTAAATTTCACAGTGTAAAACTCTTTGCAGTATAATTTCATTAATCTTTCCATCATTTGCACTTTTGTTTTGTGTTTTATTTATATACGTTATAAATCTGATAATACATTATTATTATATTGCCTTAAATAGATAATGAAATTTTAAAGATTTTTAATATAAATATTTACATTTAGCCATCCATTTGCAGTTATCAAGGGCTTTTCAACTCTTCCATGTGGATCATTTTTTTCTCTCTGAAAAAAATTCCTTTTATATTTCTTTTTGTTTGTACCTTTTGGTGGACAATTATCTCAGCTTTTGTCTTTAAAAGTTTTATAAAATTTTCTTAATTTGTGAAGAATACGTTCACTGGAATTATATAATTCTACATTGAGTTTTTCTTTCAGCAGTTCAAAGATGTAATCCAATTGTATCCTAGCTTATATTTTCTTTTTTTTTATTTTTTTAAATGTTTATTTATTTTCTTTGAGGGAGAGAGATAGAGCATGAACGGGGAAGGGACAGAGAGAGAGAGGAGATACAGAATCTGAAGCAGGCTCCAGGCTCTGAGCTGTCAGCACAGAGCCCGACGTGGGGCCTGAGCTCACATGCTGTGAGATCATGACCTGAGTCGAAGTCATGACGCTCAACTGACTGAGTCACCCAGGCACCCCCCTAGCTTATATTTTCTGATGAGAATACAGTGTCATTTTCTTTTTTTTGGGGGGGGGAGAGAGAATGTATGTAGGATAGAGGGACAGAAGGAGAGAGAGAGAAAGAGAAAGAGAAAGAGAGAGAGAGAGAGAGAGAGAGAGAGAATCTTAAGCAGGCTCCACGCTGAGTGTGCAGTGTGGGGTTTGGTCCCACAACCCTGGGATCATGACCTGAGCTGAAATCAAGAGTCATATGCTCAACCAACTGAGCCACCTAGGCACCCCTACAGTACCATTCTTATTATTCCTAATCAATGTTTCTTTTATATGTTTTTATTTTATACATTTATATTTTACATGTTTATATGGTTTTCCAGTTTCACTACAATTTATCAAGACATGTTTCTTTTTGAATTTATCCTGCTTAGGTTGACTGTGATTCTTGAATCTATAGGTTAATATGGTTTTGGAAACCTTGAAAAAAATCTTAAACCCTTGTCTCTTTTTAAATATTTTTTATTAAACATATTTGGGTTTTAAAAATGATACACAGTGACATTCGCTCTGTGGTACATAATTCAGTGGGTACTGAAAAATGCAGACTCTTGTTCCCAACACCACAGCCATGATACACAATAGATCTATCACCTCAATAGTTCCAACTTGCTGCCCTTTTGTATTCATCCCCTACTGCCAATTCCTAGAAACCAATTACCTGTTCTTGTCCCTATAGATTTTCCTTGTCCAGAATGTCATATGCAGTACATATGCATTTGAGATTTATTCCTGTTGTCATATGTCATATTTCTCTTTAAGAGTTCATTCATTTGTTTGTTTGTTTTGTTTGTTTTTTTAAGTATGCTCCAAGCCCAATTTGGGGCATAAACTGATGACCCTGAGATCAAGAGTTGTGTGCTGTACCAACTGATCCAGACAAGCCCCTCTTATAGTTCATTCTTTTATTGTTAAGTAGGTTTCTATATTGAAATGATGCAGTCTTATTTGCTTATCCAGTCAACCATTGAAAGATATTTGGGTTATTTCTAGATTTGGGCAATTTTAAATAAACCTACTATAAACATGTGCACATAGACTTTTGTGTATACGTAAGTTTTCACCTTTTGGTTGGTAAACACTGAGGAGTAAGATCTGGGTCATTTAGTGTTTAGTTTTTAGCAAGTATATTTTTAATTTTACAAGAAATAGCTTTGGGGTGCTCCGTGACTCAGTTGGTTAAGCGCCCAATTTGATTTCAGTTCAGGTCATGATCTCACAATTCATGAGTCCAGGCCTCACATCAGGCTAAGTGCTGAGAGCCCGGGGTTGGGATCCTCTCTCTCCTTGTCTTTCTGTCTCTCTCCCACACCCACATACTCTATCTCAAAATAAATAAATAACCAAAAAAAAAAAAAAAAAGGAAAGAAAGAACCAAACTATTTTCTTAAGTGACTGTTTTCCTTCTTTCCATTTACCAATGAGAGTTCCAATTTCTCAACACGAATGTTCCACACTTCACAAGAATATGATGTCATTTTTGTTTGGTTTGGTTTGCTTTTGTTTTGCCAGTTATAGATGTCCAATGATATCCCACTGTGATTTTTATTTAACTTTTTATGTTGAAATAATTATAGATTCACAAAAAGCTGCAAAAAATGCAGATGGAAGTCCTGTGTACCCTTTACTAAGATTCTGTCAGTTTTAACATGTTTTCATACTATAGTACAGTAGCAAAACAAAAAAGGACATTGTCAAAATCACAGGCCTCATTCAGATCTCACCAAAATACATATATGTGTGTGTGTGCGTGCACGCACGCGTGTGAGTGCATATGTGGGTGTTTATATTCAGTTTCATGCAGTTTTACCATATGCCCAAATTTGCGTAACCACCACCACAATCAAGATACAGAAGTGTATTGTCACTATATGGATCCTAATATTACCCCTTTATATAACTACTCGATCCCCTTTTCTGCCATTCCTAACTCCTGGAGACAACTAAACTGCTCTCTCTCTATTATTTCACAAATGTTATATGTATGGAATCATACAATTTGTATCTCTTGGAGATTGGCTTCTTTCTCTGCCATAATTTCCATGAACTGCATCCATGATGTTGTAAGTATAAATACTTCATTCCTTTTTATTGATGACTAGTATTCTTTTGTATGGCTGTATCAAACTATTGATGGATATTTCGTTGGTTGCTAATTTTTAGCTACTATCAACAGATCTCCAATGCACACTTGTGTAGAAAATTCTGAGTGACAGTAAATTTCAATTCCCTGGGAAACATCCTCAAGAGTGAAATTGTTGGGTCAATAATAAGCCATTTATAGTTTTAAAAGCAACTACCAACCTTTTATTCAGAGTGACTGTAACATTTGACATTCCTGCCAACAGTATATGAATGACCCATTGTTTTGTCATCCTCACCAACATTTGATATCACTTTTTTTACTCATTCTATTAAGTATTAATATCTCATTGTAGTTTTAATTTGTACTTCCCTAATGGGTAATGATGTTGAATATCTTTAATGTGTTTATTTGGCATCTGTATATTCTCTTCAGTGAAAACTCTGTTCATATCTTTGCCTATTTTCTAATTAGACTGTGTTTTTTTAAATGTTGAATTTTCATATATATATATAGATATAAATATATGGATATGTAATTTGAACACATTTTTTCCATGTCTGTGATTGATTTTCTCTCAGACCATAAATATTTTATTAATTCTTTTTCTGATAAAGTATATGTCTTTTCCTTTATGGATCATGTTTTTGATGCCAAGCGTATGAACTCTTTGTCAACCTTAAGTCCTGAAGATTTTCTGCCATGACATTTCTAAAAGATGCAGTTTTGTGTTTTATGTTTAAGTCCGTGATCCATGTTGAATTACTTTTTGTAAAGGGTGGGAGGTTAACTTTTTGATTAACATGTCTCCAATTGCTCCACCATAATTCTTCAAAAAAGCATTCGCTTGTCCTTTGAATTGTTTTTGTTCCTTTGTCAATAATTAATTGGAAATTTTTGTGTTAGTGTATTTTTCATGTCTTTATTTTGTTCCATTGATCTATGTGTCATTCTCTTCTCCATCACTATACTGTTCTGATTTGTAACTGCATGGCAATCTTTGACATTGGGAAGAGTGATTCCTCCCACTTTATTCTTTTTCAAATTTTTTTGGCTATTCTAGGGTCTTCTTTCTATATACATTTCAGAATGAGCTTATCTATGCTTAAAAACTTTGCTGTGATCTTAATTCAAATTATCTTAAACCTATGGAAAAATTTAGGAAGGTTTTACACCTTTACTATATTTTATTGAACCTTCCAATCTACAGTATGTCACTTCATTTATTTAGATTTTGTAGGATTTTCTTCATCAGAATTTTGTAGTTTTTACCAGATACTGCACATGTTTTACAATTTCATATTGTGTTATTTCCTTTTTTTAGAGCAATTATATATTGTGTTGTACTATAAGTGAACATTTTTTATATTTATAAACATATTATATTAATCTTAATGTTTATTGCTCCTTCATCATCTAACTCCTTCCAATCAACCTTGTATACATATTTGTCCACTTGGGAACCATATCAAATAAGTGTTCATGTCTGAATGTTGTAAGAAATGAATGGATACTCTCTTAGATCTTCTTTACAACACAGAATGTTCCAGATATTTGTGAAGAAATATTGTATGTCAAAATATGAGCAACTGGATAAAAATATTATGTTTCTTTTTTGCTATTAGAAATATTCTGTTTCTCATTGATTCCTGAGTTGGAGAAAAATGACATAATTTTCTGAAGACTCTATGAGCCATACTATGAAATTTCATTTGTGTGATCAATTTAAAATCACCATTACAGCCCAGAGTCCTTCCTCTGTTTTTTTTTTTATTCTTTTGCATTTTTCTGATTACAAATAATATTTTCCTACATCGATATTCTTTTCTTTATCATTATGGACAGTAAAAGAACATTTCTGCTTTCTCAGTCATGTTCAGTAGAAGCTAAAATGAAGACAGATTTGGCTTCAGGGCTCTTTTGCACCTTTTAAAAGTTAATACATTACTTTGGGCAACAACATAAGAAAACTGAAGTTTTTCAATGAAATAAAAATAGGAAGCCAAGAAATAGACTATATATATATATATATATATATATATATATATATATATATATATATATATATATGTATATCCATTAGACTATATATATATATATATATATATATATTTTCTATTAGGTGGCTATGACCATTTAATGAGAGAAAGAATAGTTTTTTCAACAAAGGGTATTGGGATAATAGGATATCCACATGCAAATGAGTGAGATTGTACCCTTACATTATATATAAAAATTAACTCCAAATGGATCAAAGATTTAATGTAAGAGCTAAAAGTATAAAATTCTTAGAAGAAAGCATGGGAGAAGTCTGTTTTTAAATAAAGTTTATATTAAGAGAGAGAGATAAAGCACACAAGCAGGGGAGGGTTAGAGAAGGAGGAGATAGAGAGAATCCCAAGTAGGCTCAGCACTGTCAGTCTGGAGCCTAATGCAAGGCCTGACTTGATTGATCAGAAGGCCTGATGCAGGACTCTCACAAACTGTGAGATCATGACCTGAGCTGAAACCAAGAGTCAGACACTCAACCAACTGAGCCACCCAGGCACCCCTGGGAGGTCTTTATAACATTGGATTTGACAATCATTCCTTGGATATGACACCAAAAGCACAGGGAACAGAAGAAAAATTAGATAAATTGGATTTCATCATAATTAAAAACTGTGTTCATGAAAAGATGCTATCAACAAAAATGTAACCCATGGAATGTATCTGATGAAGTATTAATATTCAAAATATGTAAATAACTCTCACAATTTAGCAACAAAGAAACTAATTAAAAAATGGGCAAAAGACTTGAATAGACATTTCTCCAAAGAAGATATACAAATGACTGATAAGCACATTAAAAGAGGCTCAACATGACTAATTGTTAGGGAATTTCAAACCAGAACTATAAGATTCCTTGCTAGTGAGAATGTAAAATGTTGCAGTCTCTGTGGAAAATAGTATAGTGATTCCTCATAAAATTAAACCTAGAATTACCATATCCTGCAATTCTACATCTAAGTATATACTCAAAAGTACTGAAAGCATGAATTTAAACACATATTTTTATCCCATGCTTATAACAGCATTATTTACAATAGCTAAATGGTAGAAATACTTATGTCTATCAACAGACAAATGGAGAAACAAAATGTGGGTTATACATACAAATGGACTATTATTCAGCTTTAAAAAGGAATGAAATTTTGACACCTGCTCTAACATGGATGGAATTTGAACACCTTATCCTTATTAAAACAAGCCAGTCACACTAGAACAAATATTGGATGATTTTACTTTTATGAGGCACCTGGAACAGTCAAATTCATAGGAAAAAAAAAGAGAAGGGTACTTATCAGGGGTTGGGGGAGTGAAAATGGTAATTTAATTACCCCTACGAAGGGGTTCAGTTCGTAGAGATGAAAAAGTTCTGGTGTTTCATGGTGGTAAAGGTGCATACTTAAAAATGTTTAAAATTACAAACTTTATCTAGTATGTATTTTTCCACGATAAAAATTAAATTAGGAAAAATTCCTTTTATATTACCAAAAATAATACAATACTTAGAAATGTTGTAAAGTGTAAGATATACACTGAAAACTAAACATACATTATTGATGGAAAGATCTGCATAAAATGTAGGCATGTCATGTTCATGTATTAGAAGTCTCAATATTGTTGATACAGAAATTTTTAGTTAAGGTGAACTGATGGAAAGTTGACATTTTCTGATGGATGAGGGAGGAAAGGAGAGCTTTAAAAGGAGAGCCTACGCCCACTATATAATGCTAAGCAAAATATTTTAATATTTTTGTATATATTTGTCAATTTATTTCCTATAATCCATGTAACATACTGAATCATTTTCTTTTAGGTATATCACTTCTTACCAACATATAATTGGATTCTGTCCATGTTTTGAAGTTACTGAATTTTTGTCTTTTTTTGAAAGACACTAAGTTCATTTGCATTTAGTGTCATTGTAGTTGTTTTGGTGGTAATTAGGATTGCTTAATTTAGTGTTATGTACTTTAGTCATCTGGTTTATTTATTTTGTTAAATTGGACTAAGATTTCATAGGGTTTTCTAATTTTCTGTAATGTATAACGCCTAGAGGAATATGTATTTTTCTGATTAATATAGTCAAATATAGAACAATAAAACTATATATAGATAATATGGAAATTTAACCTACTTTACAGTCATTGTTTTTAAAAGTAGCCATCAGTTATGTCAGTAATTTTTTATTAAATTAGTTAAAAAAAACACTTCTCTTTTTCTTTTTGCTCTATTTTATTTAATGGAAGAACTTATTGATAAGAATACCAACTTAATGAATTCTAAGTAGTTCATAGAAGGGAATGCAATAGAATAAACATATTTAATAAAACACAAAACTAAAGGTTAAAAATACATATAAAGATTAAAAATAAATATTGTCAGTGATATAGATATAGATATACATGCACACACGTAATTGTGGCGGGCTTGGGGGAATAGTCACAGAATATAGGAAAATACTTTTAACTGTGTTTTTTTCTTCTCTTATCATGTTACATGAATCCTTAACTTTTATAGTTAAATTAATAATATGCTTTGAATATAAGTTTTGAAAACGTTAAAAGGTACTCTCATGTTTTTAGGTCAAGGTGAATACCTGTTTATAAAAGAACATGCGGCTTCCCAAAAAAATGGCCTCTTGTTTGGTTTCTACATTTTTCTACCTCTCCTTATTTTAATTGCCATCATTGCTTTTAAAATGAATAAAATACGACTTTGTAACCGAGAGGAAGTAGCAAGTGAAGGGTAAATATATTTATTATTGTTTATATTTAATATTGGAATATATTATGGGAAGAATTAAAATGTAATTCAGAATATTGCAAATACGGATTCCTGAATAGATTGTGTTATGTTTAGAAATATTGTGTCTTAGTATACAACAATTGTTTTCTGATTTTCAGATAGTTAGGTATCCTTTATGTTCTTATAGGTCCAGAGACAACTGAAAGTACTCAGTAAATTCATGGCACATTTCAAGTAGAAAACCAGGTTGACTATAATGGCTTTAGGAGAAGTTTCTACTTTCTAGGCAACCTCACCTACCTTGAATTGGTATTCACTTGTGCCAAGGAAATTAATAGAGATAGAGAAGCAAATTTTGTGAATAGAATATGTAGAAAGTGAGAAAAATTTTTTAAAAATAAGATAGCAAAGAAAGATCACAGAACACAGCCCATTTTACACTTACTATTTTTCGTGTGTTTCTAAAATTAAAACAAAGGTACTTTCACAAATGTTTTTATTTTTTTGGTAGAACTGAGCTTGGTAAGGTCTTTTATTTAAATTAAATATAATTTACCTATGACATTAATTTCAGGTATATAACATTATCACTCAGTATTTGTATATATTATGAAACAATCACCACAACAAGTCTAGTTAATTAATGTCCATCACCATACATATTTGCGTATGTATAATATCTTTTTTCTTGTCATGAGGACTTTTAAGATCTATTCTTTTAGAAAGTTTCAAATATTCAATGCAGTATTATTAACTATGGTCACCATGCTGTTTATTATATACCCATAACTTATTTACTTTATATCTGGTAGTTTGTACCTTTTGACCCCTTCACCCATTTTGCCTACCCTTTACCCTCACAATCTGGCAACCACAAATCCATTCTTCTATTTTTGGTGTCTATAAGGGTATTTTTTCTTTTTCTTTTTTTAATTTTAGATTCCACATATAAGTGAGATCATATGGTAGTTGTCTTTATTTCTCTGAATTATTTCACCTAAACAGCTTTTTTCTTTACCATAACATCAATATAAGCCAGAACTTTGCTCTTAGTGAATATTTAGGAAAATGAGAGTGCAGAAGTAAATACAAATAAGTTCATCTTGTTGTTCCATCCTGAAGGAAAATGTATCCATTTCTTATTTGTGTAGATGGAGATAAAGTAATAGAAAATTTCCATCATTACATCTATTTCCCAAGTTAATTTTATTTCTCAACAAGTTACAGCAACCAGTTAAAGTCAGCGTACTAATCTGCATAATTTATATACATTTACGTAATCATCAAATCATTACAATTTATTTAATTGAATGATATCTGGCATAAGTCCGGTGATCTGAAGACTTTGGAAAAGAGTAGGGATCATGGATCATAAATAACAAAACCTAGTCACAACAGCCTAAATTTTACATCAACAATAAGTGGCTTTAGGACCACAAGGGTAAGAAATGATGTAGAGCTGAAGTCCAAAGGCATGGTAATGAATCGAATAGTCAGGAAATAGGTTATTTTTCTATCCCCAAAGGTTTGTGAGTGAAATAATCTCTTCTTGATTCTCTATCCATTCTTTCAAAATGACTGCTTTGCTTACATGTAGTCCAGCTTACCTATCTCAATCCTGTTTAGACTTGTTTTCAAATAAAATAGGAATAATCTTTCCACACCCAATGCTTCTTAGTTTATATTCTTGAGAGATACAAGAAAATAGCTGTATAAGTGTACCTAACTAAATTCAGCCAGTGTTCTGTCCGGATTTATAATTCTGAGTCAGGTGTTCAGACTTGATCTTATCATCTGTGGCTAAGGAATTGTTGCCATGTAGTGAGAATGTGAACACAATGGCATGCCTCTTCAACAGGAACTGTGTATGTATAGGAGCCAAAGGAAAAAAAATGGAGACTTAATGCCACAGCATGTAACAATGTAGCTGAAAAATATAGAGACCTCGTTAAGGACTTCAGTAATGAAAGTGAAATAGTTATTTACATAGTTATTTGATAGAATAATATAATTGGAGACATGATAATTTAAGCATTTGAAGATCTGTGTGAAAATTGTCTTTTTTAACTTTGGAGAAGCATTACCAACCATATTAATATTTCATCCTGTCTTCCATGTAGACAAAATAGAAAAAAAGTACTAGATGGATTTAAGTTTGAAATTTTAAATGCTTAACATCATTAAAATCTAGATTGAGATTAGAAAGACCAAATGCTAGATATGTAATCACTGAGTGGGAAAGGGGAAGCAAAGGAGATAGTGGTACATGTGAATGGAGTAAATAGTACAAATTTATTTTTTCTACTTTTCTGGATTTTGCTTAAGACTGCATGTTACATAACCCTAAAAGTAATGCTATTTCTTTTATGCAGATATATATCAGAAGACAGCAACAGTAACAGCAACCTGTCATAGAGTTAAAGGTGAATTGAAGGAGTCAAATTATTTTAAATGATGTAATTCATGAAATAGTTTTTTAAAATTTGTAACAATACTTCCTATTCCACATTTCATCATACTGATTCTTATTAATCAATCTCATATACTAAGACAAAGACTAAACACATTTGATAGTTTTGTTTTAAATTAATTTAGAAATGTTAATGTTAACTAATGTTAACCACTTATTAACCAACATTTTTAATGAGAAATTATTTAAAATTTTTTAAATGTCTATTTATTTATTTTGAGAGAGAGAGAGCATGTGAGCAGGGAAGGGTCAGAGAGAGGGAGACAGAGAATCCCAGGCAGGCTCTGCGCTGTCAGCAGAGTGCCTGGCACAAGGCTCAAATCCACAAACCATAAGATATGACCTGAGCTAACACCAAGAGTTGGACGCTTAACTGACTGAGCCACCCAAGTGCCCTGAGAAATTATTTCAAAGATAATTTAAAGATGTTCTTAAAATATTTATAAGCATTTATGCATCCTGCTCCCACACTTGGGGTTCCCATTAGTAGATTTACACAGATTGACTCCTGATGTTTACATTTCTTTCTGACTAAGATTCCATGGTTATTGTCATTCTCAGTTTAACATGAGGGAACAGGCATAAAGAATTTAAATAATTCCCTATGTGTACAGAATTGTAGTTAGTTTGAGCCAAAGTGTCATTAAGACAACCAGGTTCTAGGATTTAACTCTTAAGTCCTCTACAATTTTGCACAACTTGATGTATGCCTGAGGTGATGAGAAGGAATTTACCATCATTGAGGATCTATTAGATGACAGGCAAAATGATAAATGCACTGTCTTTCCAGGGTAGAAAGACAATTCTTTACTATAAGATGGGATAGTGTTCACATCTCTATATGTTCAATATACCTATTGTGTATATACATATATATACATATACACAGACAATATACAGATAGGTATATATATACAAACATATATATATATATATATACTTGCATATATAAGATATACTGAATAAATTCTGTATATATCTATATATAATATATTCTGTATATTTGGTATATATCTGCATATATTCAAATATATAAGTCATATACATAAAGAAATCATAATGCTTGACATATTAGACCTATCACTGGGAGTAAATGGAAAAATTAAAACTTCAACCATGAGTAAAACAAGAGTGCATCCACTTACTAATCTGCTATTCCTCCATATCTAACTTTGATGGTGCCTTAAGTCAGTGGATCTCTGTTTCCCCATCTGCCACCAAAGAAAATATTTATAACTACTACCCTCCATGAAGAAAAGTCTCATTTCTCAGTAGGGATAATTGAGAGAGTTGGTGATGAGGGAGAAGTTGGTTTTAAATATAATTGGTTTTAAATATAATCGAATGAGTGGGCCCTATTCAGCAAGGGATATGTAAGCACAGTATTGGAAGAGGTGCAAGTGTTTATTCAATTTAGATATTTAAAAGGGGGTACTTGAATTCCCAGGGTCATTTCACATGGGACTTTTACTGAAAGTAAAGGATACAGTGCAGCAAAAGAGAGTGCAGGCAAGCAATGGGCACCAGAGAGATACCTCATTCACGAGGCCTCAAGTTTCCTTACTTTAAATTTTAAACAACCCATTATAAATCCCAATGCCATTGTCTTGGCAAAAAGTAAAACCAGGCATCCAGTCTTTTCCAGAGATAAGGATAGAGCTTTTCCATTCCAGTTGTAAATCAGCTCCTTCTAACAGAGGCATAGAGCTGGCAGAGGTATCCATGCATATATCTAGGTAGGAGCTTTCCAAGCACGTGAATGATCCAATGAAAAAATAAGTCAGGAATGTTTGATGAAAGCAATGATGTCAGTTTAGCTGGAGCAGAATTAGCAAGAAGGCTGTAGTAGTAAGTAAGTCAGACAGTAAAACCCTTGTAGGCTGTGGGAGGTATTGGGGGCCATCTGTGTTTTATTTGGAATGAAAGGAGAACTCATTGGAGGATTAAAATTTCGAACACACAACTTCCACTTTAAAAGGCTGGTGTGTTAAAAATAGTCTGTATGATGGCAAGAGGAGATGTGGAGAAACCAGTTGGCAGAGAAACTAATGCAATAATCCAGGAGGGAAAGGATGGTACCTCAGATAAGGGGTAGTAGAGATGGTTTTAGGAATACGTTTTGAAGGAGACCAACAAAATGAATTGATAATTTGAATATAGTGTGAGAAAATGTGCTTAAATAATGTGTATTGATAAAGCAACAAGATAAGCAAGGTTAAATGTAAACACAGACCTGTTTTCAAAGTTCTGCTCTTACTACATTTTGAAATTTATATTAAAATTTATGAATGTTGCAAGAGAAAATCTACATGGGTAATTGTGAACCAAGGCAAGTGTCTGGTATGCCATGATAAGGAGTTTTTTTTCTTACACACAAGAAAGTATTTCTCATATAATTAAAGTATTGTTGAAGTAGTAAGGGAGAGATTCAGCAATGATATGGTTTGCTTTTTTACAAATTTAGGGAAAAAGTCAGTCAGGCTCAGGAAGAACTGGAGGCTAGTGAAACAGTATGTATGTGGGACACCTGTTGGAAAGGCAAAAATGGCTTCTTAAAATACTTTTTCTCTGAAGATAAAAATAGACAAACTAGTAGTTATTATTTATTTCTTCACATATTCTAGTGTTCTTTTCCTCTCTTGCTGGTGATTTTCTTTAATCCATGGGAAGTGTAGAAGCTGTGTAATTAAAGTGCTCATGAATACTACTTTTAATATTTCCTTTTACTATGGATATCACAGATAATTTAGGAAAAAGAAACCTGGGGTTACAAATTCCATGAAGCACAGGCCTAGATTGTGGTGCTATAACCAGTGTCCTATATATCAATGATTTGCTATACCTCTAGCTACCTAGTAAAAGATCACTTTTATTAACAATTAAAATTTAGAAGATCTCTTTTTCTATATTTGTTTTACAACAGTGACTAAACAATGTCAAAAAACCTTGAGTTGGAGAAAAGATATTACCAAGACATTCACCATTAACTGACTTGATTCAAGAAAGAAAGAAAAAAACAACAACCTGCTATTCTCTCCTTTTGTTATGGCTTAAAGCTTTCAACTTCACAAACAAAAATAAATCCTGAGAGTGAAAGTATGTAGGCTTGTGTCTATTGATTCTTCTACATGCTGTGATCCCTTATGGGGAAATAAGCAAATTCGAACCAGAGAATCTGTCACATCCCCAGCTGTAAACATTCCCTTGTTCACTAAGGACACCCACAGTCCACACCTCTCTTGATTGCCCATGATTGGGCATCCCTATCCCTTCTAGGCTTTGGGATATTGAGAGGAAATGTTGCTAGGTAAGGCCAGCCCCAGAACCCCCAGATAGTCACTAACATCCATTCTATCTTCAGGGAATTGCACCAACTGTGTTCCTGGTCATAGATAACTGTTGTGTCTCCAGGTGATAATTCTGTGGCCTCATGTAAATTGAGATCTAGGATATATTGTCATTTGGGGAACCCAGACTTGCTCCCCCTTCTTCGCTGGAGGTGAGTTTTTCTGGATAAGGTTTTCTTGCTTTAGGGTCCCGTCCCCATCTTTCTCTTACTAAGATGAGTGAACCTCTACACACCTCACAGCATTGTACCTGGATAAGGGAGCCATCAACTTAGCTGGGATCTAATGAGAACCTACAGAATCTCCCTCAATAAACAAGGATGCTCCTGGTTCAAGGGTGGGAGTACCTCACCACAGAGGCCAAGAGATTCCTTTTCCAAATGTCCCATCAACCGATGAATGAATAAACATCATATGAAGAGTGATCTATGCATGCAATGGAATATTATTCAACGTAAAAAGGAATGGAACACTGATACCCCTATAACGTGGATGAATCTTTGCAACCATTCTGTTAAGTATATAAAGCCAGTAACAAAATCCATATGTTATTCATTTGAAATATGAAATATGAAATATCCAGAATGGGGACATCTATATAGGCAAAGATTAGTGGTTATTTATGGCTGAGTTATTTAGGTGGGGAATGAAGAGCTGGGGTTAGGGGTGGTGATAATTAAAGGGTTCAGGGTTCCTTTTGAGATGATGAAACTAAAATAGACTGTGGCAATGGCTGCACCCATCTGTGAATATATGGAAAATCCTAAAATCACTCAATTGTACACTTTAGTGGGTGAATTGTGTGATTAAGAAAAATATGTATCAGGATGATATATCATAACTTTGCATCATCCTCAATACCACTAACTTATTTTAGGGCATTATGATCACGGACCTACCTTATTTTTAATAAAAATTTCTGAGGATTCCAGGTATACTATCACCTACTAGATCCAAGTTTTAAGCCTGAGTTTAACGTTGCAACTCTTGACACCATTCATCCTTGGAATAAGGTGTACTGGGATATAAGAAGGTATAGGTGAGAGGTGGGTAGAAGTCGAGTAGGATCTTGGACATGCGTGATTTAAGATTTCTCTTAGAATATTTAAAGATAATTGCAGGACACATTTCCTGTTTGCCCTGCTGCCTCCCCACCTCTGCAGTTTCCTGCTAGTGCTTAGAGTAACAACTTAACAAAACCCTTAGGTTACATGTTAAAGTTTCCTTTCCCTTTCTTCAACTGATGACAAACTAATACTTTATGAAAAGGCACACAGTTGATGAAAAGTGCTTTTTGATTGCCTTATCCAGGATCAAATTGATTTTTCCTTACTTGCCGAGATATTAAAGTTAAGTTAGCAGTAGCACGGTTTAAGCAGGAAATTTCTTGTAAAAGTGGTTTATGTCTCTATTTTCCTCTCTCTCTCCCATCTCAGCACATAAAACCATGTCTGAAAACCATGACCTGGAGAATCAATATTACCAATAACTTCATTAGAGAAACAAATTACGCTCATTTGCCCCTGTGTCGCTATCGAAGTGTTTAATCAATGACAACTTAGCCAGAACAAATCAGTTGTGTGCAAAGGCATGCTCGTGTCTGGGGCTTCCTCTCCTTCCACCGGTGGAAGGTGCTGATCCGCTCAGGAGCCCTGAGGGTGAGCCAGCGTGAGCTGAAAGCCAGCGCAATCCTCACCCCTCACCCGCAGGGCCCGGGTCAGCATGCTGGACTCCCCAGCGTCCTCCTGCCCGCGCGCCTCAGAGCTGCCCAACGGCCTTCAGCCTTGGCCCTGCATGCTGCGCTTTGGCCCAGCCATGTTCCTTCTCTTTGCACTGCTCTCTGCGCTTGGAGGACTGCACGCCCGCCTGGGTAAGACTGGGAAGCCTGTACTTCCCTCTTTTGCCTCGAAGCGGCTGGGCTCTGCGAGGAGAGCAATTTTCTTTCTGGTACTCCTGTGGCCTTCCCCTTCCGGATCCCCTGCTGGTGCCTACCCCAGCATCTCTTCCCACCCCCCAACTCCCTACCCAGGCCAGGGTAAGTGCTGAGGATGTTAGCCAAGGTATTTACTCTTCGCACCAGGGGTCTAGGAGTCTTAGCAGTTGAAATGCAGCCAGTCTTTCTGGCCAGAGGTTCTAGAGGGGTGAGTCCTGCCTTCGGTTTATTCCCCAAAGTCGCAAGGAAACGGACCCTGACGTAGTTCTGGAAACCAACAAGATGGTCCTGTAGAAGCGTAATGTCTACTTTTTGTTTATTTGTTTGCATCTTAGCCATTTTGAGTGTGCCACTAGAAATCTAGTTTACTTTCAATTTGAGGTGCTCTATGTACTCAGGATTAAGAGCCCTTGCTTGACTGAGATTGTTGCCAAAAAAACCCACAAAAACTCATTTTCCTATTGCAGATTCTGAAGGAATATTACTGCATGTCACAGTTCCATGGAAAATAAAGTCAAATGAGAGTGAAGATTCAGAGAAGCAGGTAAACGATCAAGAATATTTGTTTTATGATTTAAAACTTTAAGGGTCTTTTTATTTATCTTTGTATTAAGTCAGATTATATATATCTGTCTATACATATATAGACACAGACACATGTATTTAGAAAAAAAAGATTAAAAATGTTGAGGGCATCAAACCTATAGGTTTCAGGACATGGAATCTACTATTTATAACTCCAGTTCCTTTAGAAGTAAACTAGTTTCTGTTGCATAAAAGTTGTCTTTTTTTTTTTCTGATTTACTTCTGTTTCTAAACTGTCATTGCATGGTCAAGGGCTTATTTAGCCATTTTTTTTCTGGCTTGGAAGATGTTTATATTTTGTCCATATATACATATGGACATATGGACATATATACATATGGACATATATATATACAGTTATGATATTGTCTTGTTTTTGTCTTGATCCATAATTGTCTCACAGTAACTGCATGTGATGCTGATGTTTTATGAATGTGTTTATTTTAAATTAAATTAAGTCCAACTTGTTATTTTTTAATGGATTGTGATTTTTCTCTCATATCTAGAAACTTACCAACACTAAGTTCACATAGGTTTTCTCTACGATTTATTAGAGAAATTTTATAATAAGTCTATAATACTTTTTTAATGTTTGTGTAAAGTGTGAGGTCTGGGTTGAGTTTCATCATTTTTGATATGGACATCCAATTTTCCCCGCACCATTAGTTGAAGTTACTATCATTAGTTGAAATTACTATCATTTCTCTACTGAAACACCTTTGCACCTTAAAAAAGTCTGTTGATTATATTTTTGTGGGTTAATTTCTGAGTTCTTTCTCTCTCTCTTTTGGGCAATACTAAGCTGTCTTATTTATAGTGGCTTTATGGAAGATCTTGAAAGTGAGCAATGTGATTAATTCAACTTTGTTGTTAGAATTCTGATGACTGACTATACAGGATCGTTTACTTTAGTGAGTAAATGAAATGAGCATACCTAAATCTCCACTTCTCAGCAATTTTAAAATATGTTCTTAACCCTAGCTTTTTTGATGTAATATATTTGCCTACATATTTGCTTACATAAATTCTCATTACCTGATGTTGAATTTTTGGAAAGAGCTTCTCTCTTACTTATTCTTGCATATCTTCTACTTATAAGATTACTTTGTATTTAATCTCAGAAACTTTCTTTGTTTTGATGTTCAACTTAAATTCATGCTTTGGATATATCCAAACTCTTATGCATAATAATAATTTACTTAAAAACCAACAATTACATTTTCATTTATATGATCTATTTTTGTATCATTTCCATAATTGTCTTATTTCAGTAAGAACTGTCTGTTCTTCTTCACCTGTTAGCAGTGTAATATTGTGATAAAGTATATGGTCTGGCAAGCTCTAATATTCATTAAGTGTGCTATCTTGAGAGATCTGGTCTCTTTTCCTCAAAAAGAAATTTATGTTTGTTGTGAGGGAAAAAATATTTTTTTTTCAAAAAACTTGTAAAGCTTTTTAGGATAGTGCTAGGCATGTGATAAATGCCCATTTAAGTGTCGGAAATTTTTAGAATAGTATCCTATTACATGTGATCTCTAATCTTAGGTAATACATCCCATTACTTCTCTAAGGATATTAAATGTACTTATTTTTCAGGTCTTGTCTTACTGCTTTATTTTTTCTTAGGAATCATTTATTTCATTTGTTGAATTTAATATCTTTCCTTCGTGTTATAGACATTCCTCAGAAGTTAAATTGTTTTTTATTGGGTACTTGCCATTTTAGTTGAGATTCTGTCAGACTTTCTTTTGCCTCTGTTTTACATTTGGTCTGAGATAATGCATTGGTCTGCTGTAGTACATCACAGTACTTCTATAGGAATGACAAGGATAAGGTTTATCTCAGTTCTGGGTTATTAGTCATCTGGTCTTCTGACATGTGTGCCTCTTGCACTTCCTAGGTGTTTCCAGTAATAGGCATCACTGGCCTCTCTCAAGCTTGCAGACTCTGTGCCAGGTTAAAATCAGAGATCTTTCCTGAAATTGGTTTGTCTTGGAAATAAATTATGAATTTGCAGGAATAGGTGTCTGTCTTTGTGGAGATAGTCCACGGACTCTGTAAACACACACTAAGTCCTCTCTTGCTCCTGAATGTCAACACATTAAAATGATAAGCACTGTTATAACTCAGTCCCTGTTGTAATAGAGCTCCTATTCCTGGAGCTACAGCATCCCTCCCTAACTTGTTTCTTGGGTCCTTTCTTCCTCAGTTTCATATGTTAAGAATTGCTAAGTGGCTCTAGGTGAATAACACTAGTGTATGTGTGTGTGTGTGTGTGTGTGTGTGTGTGTGTTACGTATATACATATATATGATGTAAATTTGTTATTTCATTATAATTGGTGTACAATGTAAGCCTATAGCTGTGTCTTTCATCTTAACCTGTAAAGTTTATGTTTTTTCTAAATAGAAGCAATTAATGTATAGTTTTAAAATGCTAAATTATATATTTTTTCAGAATGTAGTCTTCATTTTTTCTTTTCAAAAGCCACCCCTACATATTAAATTCATCTTCCTAATCTTAAATTTACTAGAATAATAAATTCTTACTACTTAGAATAATAAATTCTGAAGAATACATTGATTTTCTAAATGGGTCCTGTCTTTTTTTAAATTGAGGTAAAACTGGAAAATAGCATTATGTAAGTTTCAGATATCCAACATTATAATTCAGCATCTCTGTACACTACAAAGTGATCATCAGTAAGAGTGTAGCTACCATCCATCACCATACAAATTATTCCCTTTACCTATTTTGCCCACCCCTGACCTTCTTTACCCTTTGGTAACCACCAATCTATTCTCTGTATCTGTGAGTTTTGTTTTGTTTTCATTTGTTTTTTTATTCATTTGTTTTGTTCTTTTTATATACCACATATAAGTGAAATCATACACTGTCTTTCTTTGTCTGACTTATTCCTCTTAGCATAAGACCTTCAAGATTCATTCATGTTGTGGTAAATGGCAAGGTTTCATTCTATTTGTGGCTGGGTAATATTCCATTGTGTATGTGTATACACGTATATATCACATCATCTTTATTCACATATTTTTAAGTTTATTTATTTATTTTGAGAGAGAGGACAAGCAAGGGAAGGACAGGGGAAGGGCAAAGAGAGAGGGAGAGAGAGGATCCCAAGCAGGCTCCGCACTGTCAGCACAGAGCCCTACATGGGACTTGAACTCACGAACTGTGAGATAATGACCTGAGGGTCATTTGAATAAGCATTTTTATATTATTTGGATAAATATCCAGCAATAGAACAGAGGGATCATATGGAAGTTGTATTCTTAAGTTTTTGAGGAATCTCTACACTATTTTCTATAGTGGCTGCATCAGTTTATATTTCTACCAAAAGTGCACGTGTTCTCTTTTCTCCACATCCTGTTCAACAATAGTTATTTCTTGTCTTTTTTATAATAGTCGTTCTAATTGGTGTGAGATAATATCTCATTGTGGTTTTGATTTGCATTTCCCTGATAATAGTGATGTTGAACATCTTTACATGTTTCTGTTGGCCATATATATGCTTTCTTTATAAATAGTCTATTCAGATCCTCTGCCCATTCATTAATCATATTTCATTGCTGTCATTGCTGAGTTGTATGAGCTCTTTGTATATCTTGTATATTAACCCTTATTAGATGTATGATTTGCAAATGTCTTCTCCCATTTAGTAGGCTGACTTTACATTTTAATGATGGTTTTCTTTGCTGTGCAAAAACTTATTAGTTTCATATAGTCCCATTTGTTTATGTTTGCTTTTGTTTCCCTTGCCTTTGGAGTCTAATCTACAAAAGCATTGCTAAGACCAATATCAAGGAGCTTACTGCCTATGTGTTCGTCAAGGAATTTTATAGTTTCAGGTCTTACATTCAAGTCTTTAATCCACTTTGGGTTAATTTTTGTGTATGGTGTAAGAGAGTGGTCTAGTTTCATTCTTTTGCATGGTAACCAGTCTTCCCCACATTATGTATTGACAGGACAATCCTTTCTCTATTGTGTTCTTGGATCATTTGACATAAATTAATTGTCCATATGTATATGGATTGATTTCTGGAGTCTTAGTTCCCTTCCATTGATCTGTGTGTCTGTTTTTGTGCCATATTGTTTTGATTGCTAAAGCTTTAAAATATACTTTGAAGTAAAGAAGAGTAATGCCTTTAGTTTTGTTCTTTTTCTTAAGATTGCTTTGGCTGTTAGGGATCTTTTGTGGTTTCATACAAATCTGAGAGTCATTTGTTCTTGTTCTGTGAGAATAGTGAATAGTGTTAAATTTTTGATAAGGATTGCATTGAATCTATAGATAGTTTTGGATAGTAGGGACTTATGTTGACATATGAAAATTTATTACTATCATGTTTTCACCATCAAAACTTACAATCTTGGTCTTTCCTTCCTACCTTTGTATAAGGCCAAAAGAAAGACCATGGATACCTTGACAGCCTTAAAGCAAACTCCACAATTGTCACTAACAGCATGACCTTTGCGACCAAATCTAACAACCAGAGCTACATCATTTTCCTCAATAAAATTCAAACAACGATCATTGGGTAAAAAGGTGTGATTTTTTTGCCTTTCTTGATCAGCTGGACCCTGATACACTTCCTGACGGCTAAATTTAGCTGCTTGGGTCCAACACCTACTTTTTTCAGCACAATTCTCTTTGCATGGGAAACACCTTCAAAAAGGATTGGCATTCAGGGCTGTGCCCAAATAGGCTTTCACGTAATTTTAATCACGCCACTTCTGATGCATCAGTGACTGTGAACTTCCTGGCAGTATGAAGACTGCTACACTTGTCCATCCTGCTGGTACCATGGGCCTGAGCAAAAGAGGTAGTAGGGACATTCTAACAATATTAATTATTCTAATCCACACGTGCAAAATATCTTTTCATTCATTTGTGTCTTCTTCAGTTTCCTTTATCAAAATATTATAGTTCTCAGTGTACAGATATTTTACCTCCTTGGTAAAATTTGTTTCTAGATATTCTTTTTGATGCTATTGTAAATGTTATTTTTTTTAATTATCTTTCTCTTAGTTCATTATTCATATATAGAAATTTAACAAATTTCACAAACTAATTTTATATTCAGCAATTTTACTTAATTTATTCATTCTAAGAGTTTTTTATGCTGGAGTCTTTGTATATATGATGTCATGTCATATGCAAAGAGCGACATTTTTATTTCTTCTTTTTCATTTTGGATGCGTTTTGGATTTCCTTTTGTTGACTAATTGCTGTGGCTAAGACTTCCAATACTATGTAGAATAAAAGTGGTGAGAGTGGGGATCCTTGTCTTGCTCCTGAACTTCAAGGAAAAGTTTTCAGGTTTTCTCTATTGAGTAAGGTGTTAGTTGTAGGTTAGTCATATATGACCTTTATTATGCTGAGGTACATTTCTCCTCTAAGCACTTTTTTGACAGTTTTTATCATAATTGGAGTTGATTTTTATTGAATACTTTTTGGGCACCTATGGAGATGATCATGTTTTTATCCTTCGTTTTGTTAATATGGTATATAGCTTTGATCGCAAATGTTGAACCATTCTTGCACCCCTGAAATAAATCCCACTTGATATTCATGTATGATCATTTTAATAAAGTATTGAATTTAGTTTGCTAATATTTTTTGAGAATTTTTGCATCTATGTCAATCAAAGATATTGGCCTATAATTTTCTTTCACATGATGTCCTTTTTTGGTTTTGGTATCATGGTAATGCTGACCTCATAAAATGTATTTGGAAATGTTCCCTCCTCTTCAAACTATTGGGAGATTTTAAGAAGAATAAATACTAATTTTTTTTTCTTTTGAATGGATTCACAGTGATTCATATGATCCTGAACTTTTGTTTGTTGGGAGGTTTTTTATTACAGATTCAGTCTCCATACTAGTAATCAGATTGTCTATTACTTCATGATTCAGTCTTGGAAAATTGTATGTTTCCAAGAATTTATACATTTCTGAGTCTTGTTTTTTTTAATCCATTCAACCATCTCATGTCTTTTGATTTTAGCATCCATTTACATTTAAAGTCATGATAGACATGTAGTTATTGCCATTTTACTAACAGTTTCCTGGCTGTTCCTTTTTTCTTCTCTTTCTCTCTTCCCTTGTGGTTTGATGACTTTTGTTAGTGTTATCTTTATATTTCTTTCTCATTATCTTTGGTGTATTCGCTTTTTGTATGTATGTGTGATTATTGTGAGGTTTACATATAACTTCCCATGTTATATGAGTTGAGTTGACAGCAACTTAAATTTGAACACATTCCAAAACTTTACATTTTTCTCCTCCTCTCGTGTTTTATATTTTTTATGGCACGTTTGCATCTTTTATTTTATGTACCTTCTAACTAATTATTATGGTTTTAGCTAATTTTGCCATTTTTAATCTCTATACTTGCTTTCTAAGTGATTTATCCACTACCTTTACTAAGCCTTTACCTTTTTCCAATGAGCCTTTTTTCATTCATCCATTTTTCCGTTATTAGTTGTTGTCCTTTCTTTTCAGTTTAGAGATGTCCTTCTTTTTTTTTTTTAATGTTTATTTTTGAGACAGAGAGAGACAGAGCATGAGTGGGGGAGGGGCAGAGAGAGAGGGATACACAGAATCCGAAGCAGGCTCCAGGCTCTGAACTGTCAGCACAGAGCCCGACACGGGGCTCGAACTCACAGACCGCGAGATCATGACCTGAGCCGAAGTCAGACGCTCAACCGACTGAGCCACCCAGGCGCCCCTAGAGATGTCCTTTAAACATTTCAAGTCATTTTACTGGTAATGAACTCCTTTAGGTTTTGCTTAACTTGAAAACTTAACCTCTTATTCAATTATAAATAATAGCCTTACCAGGTAGAGAATTGTTGGTTGGAAGTTTTTCCACTCTGCCCTTTGAATATGTCATGTTACTCTCTTATGGCTTGCATAGTTTCTGCTGAAAAATCTGCTCATTTATGAGATTAGACTTATGAGATTTCATTGCATATATTACATTGTGCTTTTTTTGTCTCTTTTAAGAATCTCTCTTTGTCTTTAACCTTAACCATTTTAATTATATTATATCTTGGTGTGGATCTGTTTGAGTTTATTTTATTTGGGACTGTCTAGGCTTGCTGGATTTATCTGTTTCCTTCCACAGATCAGGGGAATTTTCAGTCATTGTTTCTTCAAATAAGTTTTTTGGCCCTTTCGCTCTCTGCTCCTTCTGGGATCACTATAATCTAAATATTATTCTGCCGGAGTCCAGCTCTGGCGAGTCCAGGGGTCCCTGAAAGATGAACGGTCGGTAAAAGGAATGAGAGAGCCAGGAGATGTAGTCTGATCACCAAGCAGTCAGCTCTGGCAATTCTGGCATCTCCACTCTGCTGGTCTTGGTGTCTTTATTTAAATGTAGTAAATGACTTTACAGCAATTAGTGACATTCCATCAGTAAGCATAGTTTGAACAATAATGTGTTTTTATCAGCAAAGCAGTGATTTCCTCAATCTTGCAAGTTGTTTTCAAGTTAATTAGCATATAAACAGGGTGTTTCCCAGGCCTGCCTATGTTAATTATCTATAAACAGGCCAGGAGTCATTCTGCTTATTCTTCCAACTACAATGGGGGAGGTGCATTGGCCCATCAGGCAAGGACAGAATTCCCAATGCTTGTCCTTTGCTTGTGAAAGAGTGAATTTACATAATAGGAGCCCAACGTTTGCATGAGTCACACCAATATTCAGCCAGCTCATAACTGCTATCAATTTGTGTAACCCATCCCCAAGATGCAACTTTAAGATTATTTCTGGCCAGACTACTCTCATTCAGATGTAATCCATAAAAGCATCGTGTTCCAGGACCTTCCTTTTCATTTAAATGCCATAAAACAAAAGAGCATTACATCCCTTAAGGCCAACCAATGAGGGCAATTCAAGAAATCCAAGCCTGAAAGATTAATATTTTTTTTGAAAGATTAATATTAGAAGGAGATGGTTTTGATGCCAAGTCCGCCGCAGGAGCCTTGCAACATCCACCTTTTCACACAGGGAGAGTGTCAACCTGTGTGCCCAAAATGGCTCCCAACATTATTCTACTTGATGTTGTACCAAAGATTTCTGAGTTATCTTCATTTTTTAATTCTTTCTTTCTTTCTTTCTTTTTTCCTGGTCTCTTTGGGTGAGTTCTGCTGCTTTATTTTCCAGCTTAGTGATTCAATCTTTGGTCTCATTCTGTGTGCTGTTGAACTCCTCTAGTGTAGTTTTCAGCTTAGTTACAGTATTCTTTAGCTCTTGAACTTCTGTTTGGAACTTTCTTTTATTTCCAGTCTCTTTGTTAAGGATCTCACTGTGTTCATCCACTCTTCTTCTAAGTTTGGCAAACATCTATATGGCCATCACTTTTAACTCTTTATCAGGTTGATTGTTCATCTCCATTTCATTAATGTCTTTTTCTTAAGTTTTTTTTTTTTTAATTTTGAAAATATTCACCTGTCTCTTCATTTTTCATGACTCTCTGTATTTGTTCCTATGTATTAGGCAAATCAACTGCCTCTCCTAATCTTGAAGAAACAGCTTTTGTAGTTGCAACAAGAAGCCTCAAAGCACAGTCCCTTCTGACCACTAGAGTAACATGCTCAAGGGGTATCACTGTAGACACTCTGCACACCTATCTGCAGTGCAGGGATGGGCAGAGCCGGCACCCAGCACAGGTGCATCATACAGTTGCATTGAGGCCCAAATGTGAGTGGGACTGCTGCCTGGCATGGCTGTAAAGTATGGCTGTGATGCCATAGTGTGGACACGGTTCTTAGTTGGGTGTGCCCAAAACCTGTAGCAGATTAGAGAGATCGTTCCAAAATGGTGCCCATCAGCACCGACATTAGCAAAGTAGGATGATGTTGCACATATGGCACCCATCAGTTTCTCTGTCCCCAGAGAAAGTTCCAACATTTTACTACTTCTCTGGCAGGTGCTTTAAATGTAGTAAATGGGTCTTCTTAACATATGGTCTAGGTGCTTTTCAGATTAGTATTTTTGCCCTGGGTCCCAAGGTCAGTGATTCTGCATGTGATCCCTTTAAGAGTGGGTTCTCCATGCTCTACAGTTCTATAGTTTATCTCTATTGGTTTTCAAACTACAGCATTTAGGGGTCTCATCTCTCTTATGTAGGGTCCAACAATTCTACTAACCTCAGCACAAACCTCTGACTCCTCACTATTTTTGTGTCCCCTCCGATTACATATCACCCTGCTTGACTGGGTTTTGTTTTGTTTTGTTTTCGGCAAGTTGGTATCTCTCCCTCTTCTATCCATCTCAATACTGTATTTTTTGTCTTTTGCTATGGAGTCTCTTTACATCCAGTTTCCAGTCTTTTTCAGAATAAATTACTCCATATGTAATTGTATATTGATTGTACTCAGGGGAGAAGTGAATTCATGATCTGATGTTGTTATCTTGAACCCAGTCCCCCAAATGAGTTGTTTCATTTACAAGAGAGAAAAATAGTGTTTCGGTTTATATGTTTCTGATTTACTAAATCGTCTTTATTAATTTTTTCATTTTAGGTGATATATGCCATTACAATCGATGAAAAACCATACACTCTGCATCTCAGAAAACAGTAAGATATAATTTTCCATTAAAGCTTAGATTTTACCTTTTAAATATTTTTGTACACTGTATAAATTAAAGAATGCAATGTAATGAAGACTGTTTATCTAATTTTCAATTAGGATTAATTAATTATTGAATAATAGCAGAGTAGAATGATTAATAATAGAATGTTACATCTTAATTTCTAGCTTATTATTTTCAAATTAAGAAATAAGCTACTTATTTGTAAATCCTCAATTGAGCATAAAGCCTTTGAACCCAAGAATAGCAAATTATGTATTAAATAAATATGTCTGATGTGAAATCAAACATGGTTACACATCAAGTGGTTATTGTGGAAAATTCAATTAATGACATACATTTTATGAATGTATTAATTATATATGTATTTTTAACAAATTTATTGGGTACATTCATGTATCATAAAACTCACTCAAATGTATAATTCAATAATTTTACACTGTATGCAGCATTGCAATCATCAACCATAAATCAGTTGTAGAACATTTCATATCCTACGTAAGATCCTCATGCTGTCTCATATTTAATCCCTGTACTTGCCCACCACTACAGGCAGCAATCAATCTTTTCTGTCTCCAAATTTGTATTTTTTCAACATTTCATGCAAGTGGAATCAAACAGCCTTTTCTCTGCCTGCATCTTTGAAAATATATATATATGTAACAACTGCATTTTTTCTGCCTGCATCTCTATAGTTGAGCAAGCCTAAAGGAAACTCCTTATTTAATTTATGAATGTTCCCTCTTAATTTATGACCATTAAACCAACCCATGTTGGTTTTCTATACAACTCCATTGGAATGTTTTTTGAAAAGACCATCAATGAACTCCACGTTTCTGAATGCCAGTTATTTTTTAGTCTTCACTTTTCTTTACCAAAGACAGCATTTTGTATAGCCTATTGATATCTTCTCAGAAAATTATTTCTTAATATGGCTTCCAGAACACTGGAACGCCTGGTTTAACTCTTACCGTTGTGTTTACTCTCTCAGTTTTGTTTACTTATTTGTCTCATCTTGTTTATTTTTTATATTCTTCTTCATCTCTCCAATCTTAGAATACTCCATGGTACTTTTCTTGAATCTTGTTTTTCTCTAGCTACATTCAATCACCTTGTTATTTTATCCTTTCTTGTAGCTTCAAATACCATTTATATATTGATTGCTTCCAACTTATATCTCTACTATGTTCCTCTCCAATGGACACAATATTCATTTATCTGACTACTTATTTGATAATCAAGTATTTTCTAGAATTCTCATGCTTAATATATCCAAAATGTACTTCTGATCCTCCCTCAAAATTTATCCTTCCTACAGTCATCTCAGTAAATAGCAAGTCTATTCTTCTAGTTTCTCAAAACAAAATCTTGGAGTCATCCTTGATAATTTTTTTCTTCTGTTTTCCCTCACAATGGATTATTACTCCCAATGAATTATTAAATTCCATGTGTTCAGTCTTCAAAATATATCCATAATATCCATAACCTCCACCACCGCTACTGTCTTAGTTCAAGTCACAATCATACCTTGCCGTGATGACTGTAGTAGCCTAACTACTCTTCTCTGCTTCTACTTACTTACCCTACAGATGATTCTCAACATAACATTCTGTCTGATTCTATTAAAATGTTGGTGTGAGGGGTGCCTGAATGGCTCAAAGTAAGAAGAGTATGCTACTCTTGATCTTGTGAGTTTGAGCCCCACACACGGTGTAGAGATTACTTAAATAAATAAAACTTCAAAAAAATAAAGTATCAATCCAATCATATCGTTTATTTGTTCAAAATTTTCTAATGGTTTCTTGTCTCTGTGATACTGTCTCTTACTATTGTCTCTCATCTTCAGTCAGCATTTCTTTCCAGTCACATCTTCCCCTAGCTGTTTTTTATATATAGAATGCATATTTTGGCCTCATGGTCTTTGGATTTTCTTGTAACTCTGTCTGGAGCAACATTTCTATTCAAATCCATGTGGCGTGTTTTCAGGTCTCTACTCAATCTATTCAGTGAGCTTTTCTATGCCATCCTATCTACACTTTGCAACCAACTTCCTTCACCCAGGCCTTACTTAATAACATGCTTAATATCTAACATGCTAACAGTGTGTGTCCCGCGCTGTCATGAAAACCAGTGATTTTGTCTTTTGTTTACTGCTGTATCCTAATGCCTAGACGACGATCTGTCAGTAGGCACTCAGCAAATATATGTTGGATGAAAATATAAAAAAGGCAGACACCAATACAGAGGATTTCAGTCTATTCCAGTGTTAGGAAAAACTTAACTTTCTGATACTAGTTCTATCAATTTAAACTGTTACGCCACACTAAGATTACTTGAATTAAAGCATATTGTATAAATCCTGTATATTTCACATTTATCTTTATTACAGTAATGTTTATATTCCTATTAAATTCATGACCAGCCATTTTTTACTTTTGTTTTTCATAGCTCATTCTTATCCCAAAACTTTTTGGTTTATACATATAATGAAACTGGATTTTTGCATTCAGAGTCTTCATATTTTGAGGTAGGCTTTAGGTGTCTTAGATATTTATTATCCTGTGTTTCCTTATGGAAGTGGTCATATCGTTACCATTGGGATATGTTTGTTCCATGATGACAATTTAATACAAATATTTTAGTCTGTATAATTGACCAGTTATGTGGTTGATTGCTGTACATAAAATGGTAACTGAGAGGACTAGAGTTAAGATGGTGGAGTAGGATGACCCTAAGCTTGTCTCATCCATTGAACACAGCTAAATAGTTATCAAATCATTCCAAACACTAAAGAAATCAACCAGAGGTTGAATGAAAGAAAAAAAAAAAACTACATGTAAATAAGTAGTTCGGGAGGTAAGAGGTACAGAGAGTTTGCTGGGAGAGACATTGCTGTGGGTCTGGGAACAGGGAGGGAGCTGGCTTAAGGAGATTATCACCAAGTAGTTTAAGCAGGGAGCACAAAATCTGAACATCTGGCTTAAGGGTGCTTAAGTGGTAAAGTGGGGTAGAATTCCAGGTGTGAGCAGAGTATGAGGATCACTTGAGTTGCAACAAAGAAAGCTTGTGCCAGTGCGCTGTGCTGTCTTCCGGCATAAGGGAAGGGTCTTCATCCAGCTCTGGGCTGCAAGCAGGAGCTGCCTGTTTTCTGCTCTGTTTTGACAAACTTTGAACAGCAGCACAGTCCCACAACTGCTTTTGCAGACAAAAAGTGTGGCGAGACCCTCCCTCATAGGAGCACTAATGGTCTGTGCCCTGGAATCCCTAAAACTTGGAGTTTTGAGACTCAATTGTGCTCCTGAAATTTAAAAAAAGCTTGGACACACTTTGGCTGAACGTGGGGTTCTGATGGAAACCAGGGACACGAGAAGGTTGATTAATTGCTCTTCTGTGAGATTTCCCTGAAGAGTGGAGGGCAGGAATATTCATCTCCTGGGCTATAGAGTGGGGTGAGGCTTTCTTCATTGGCCCTGCAGAGCTGAAAGCCTTCAGCTAGCAAAACAAGGCCATTTAGTGGAGGCCAGAGTCACATACACCAAGAACCACCTTTCTGCACCTCAGAGGCTTATTTCTACTGAAACAAGTCATTGTGAGAATAAGTGCAGCAGGCTCCTCTCCAATGAGACCAGCACAAACAATTCTTTTGCACCAAGTCTAGTATCCTAGTACTACAAAGCTTAAGCCCTAGGGAAAATAAGATCTAACTTCCATTTTACTTTTATTCTTTATTTTTTATGATTTGTTTCATTTATTTTCTTACTTTTTTCAATTCTTTAGTTATTTTTTACTATTATTTTTTATTTTTGATATACACGTTTTTATATATACATGTTCTTTTGTTTCTTATTTATTACTTTATAGTTTTTTTCTTTTCATTTTACTTTATATTTATGTCATTTTATTAATTATTTTATTTTGTAATATTTTATTTTGAATTATAAGATCTAGATTCTATTTACATGCAGACCAGGGACTCCTGGGTGGGCATCTGACTTTGGCTCAAGTCATGATCTTGCCAGTCAGAGTTTGAGCCCCA
This sequence comes from Paguma larvata, assembly GCA_030068075.1. Lineage (NCBI taxonomy): Eukaryota > Metazoa > Chordata > Mammalia > Carnivora > Viverridae > Paguma > Paguma larvata. The sequence goes on from CM057823.1 coordinate 4,497,660, forward strand.
CATCAAGCTCTGTGCTGATATCTCAGAGCCTGGAGCCTGTTTCAGATTCTGTGTCTCCCTCTCTCTCTGCCCTTCCCCTGCTCACTCTCTCTCTCTCAAAAATAAATAAACATTAAAAAAAAAAAAGTAGACGAAAGCACACCCAAGATCTAGTTTTTTTGTTTCTTGCTTTTCCTTTGTTTTTTGCTTGTTCTTTTTTTCCTCTTTGTGTGTGTTTTTTTTCTTCCTTTTTTTCTTTTTTTTCTTTGCTCTTTTCTTTTCTGGACAAAATGATGAGATGGAGAAACTCACCCTAAAATAAATAACAGGCAATAGAACTCATGGTCAGGAATTTAATCAACACTGATATAAGTAAGATGTCTGAACTAGAATTTATTTTTTTTTTTAGTCTTTATTTTTGAGAGAGAGAGAGGAAGAGAGAGAGGACATGATTGGGAAGGAACAGAGAGAGAAGGAGACACAGAATATGAAGCAGGCTCCAGGTTCCGAGCTGTCAGCACAGAGTCCGATGCGGTGCTCAAACTCACGAACTATAAGATCATGACCTAAGCCAAAGTCGGTTGCTCAACCAACTGAGCCACCCAGGCGCCCCTGAACTAGATTTAAAACCACAATTATGGGGTGCCGGGGTGGCTCAGTTGGTTAAGCATCTGACTCTTGGTTTCAACTCAGGTCATGATCTCACAGTTTGTGAGTTCAAGCCCCACATTGGGCTCTCCACTGTCAGCACAGAGCCTGCTTGGCGTTCTCTTTCTCTCCCTCTCTCTCTGTCTCTCATGCACTCTTTCTCTTTATCTCAGCATAAATAAGTACTCTTAGATAAATAAATAAATAAAACAATTTAGCTGGGGTTGAAAAAAAGCATAGAAAACACCAGAGAATCCTTTTCTGCAGAGAGAAAAGAACTAGAATCTAGTCAGGCTGAAATTAAAAATGCTATAACCTACATACAATCTTGATGGATGCCATGATTGTGAAGATGGATAAAGCAGAGTAGTGAATCAGTGATATAGAAGATAAAAGTATGGAGAATGATGAAGCTGAAAAAAAGAGGAATACAAAGTCCAAATATCATGATACAGGACTTAGAGAACTCAGCAACTTATTAAACAAGAATAACATTCGTATCATAGAAGTCTCAGAAGATGGAGAGAAAAAGGGGCAGAATGTTTATGTGAGCAAATTATAGCTGAAAACTTCCCTAATCTGGGGAAGGACACAAACATCAAAATCCAGGAAGAACAGAGAACTCACATTAAATTCAACAGAAGCTGACCATCAGCAAGGCATATCATTGTCAAATTCACAAAATACTCAGACAAGGAAAGAATCCTGAAAGCAGCAAGAAAAAAAAATGTCTTAGCCTACAAAGGAAGACCAGGTTTGCAGCCAATTTATTCACGGAAACTTGGCAGGCCAGAAAGGAATGGCAGGATATTTTCAACGTGCTAAATGGGAAAAAAAATGCAACCAACAATTCTTTATCCAGCAAGGTGTTCATTCAGAATAGATGTTTTTCAGACAAACGAAAACTAACGGAGTTTGTGACCATTAAACCAATCATGCAAGAAATTTTAAGAGACTCTCTGAGTGGAGAAAAGACAAAACAAAGCTAAAAAAGACCAAAAGCAACAAAGACTAGAAAGGACCAGAGAACATCACCAGAGACACCAACCCTACAGACAACATAATGGCACTAAATTTATATCTTTCTATACTCCCTCTAAATGTCAATGGACTAAACACTCCAATAAAAAGACATAGAGTAGCAGAATGGATAAGAAAACAAGACCCATCTATACGCTGCTTATAAGAGACTCATTTTAGACCTAAAGACACCTCCAGATTGAAAGTAAAAGGATGGAGAATCATCTATCATGTTAATGGTCATCAAAAAGAGCTAGAGTAGCCATACTTATATCAGACAAAATAGACTTTAAAACAAACACTATAAGAAGAGATGAAGAAGGACATTATATCATAATTAAGGGATCTGTCCATCAAGAAGATCTAACAATTATAAATATTTATGCCCCCAACTTGCGAGTACCCAAATATAGAAATTATAAAATAAAGAAACTCATTGATAATAATAAAATAATAGTAGGGGACTTTCACACCCCACTCACAGTAATGGACAGATCATCTAAGCATAATCAACAAGGAAACAATGGCTTTGAATGACACACCGGACCAGATAGACTTCACAGAAATATTGAGAACGTTTCATCCTAAAGAGCAGAATACACATACTTTTCAAATGCACATGGAACATTCTCCAGAGTAGATCTCATACTGGGTCACAAATCAGCCATTAACAAGCACAAAAAGATCAAGCTAATACCATGCATATTTTTAGAACAAAATACCATGAAACCTAAAGTCAATCAGAAGAAAGAATTTAGAAAGTCTTCATATAGATGGAAGTTAAAGAATACCCTATTGAAGAATGAATGGGTTAACTAGAAGATTAAAGAGGAAATTTAAAAAAATACATGGAAGCCATGTAAATGAAAACACGACAGTCCAAAACCTCTGGGATGAAGCAAAGGCAGTCTTAAGATGAAAGTACTTGCAATTCAGACCTATCTCAAGAAGCAAGAAACGTTCCAAATACACAACTTAACCTTACACCTGAAGGAGCTAGAAAAGGAGCAGCAAATAAAGCCTAAAACCAGCAGAAGGGAAATAATAAAACATAAATAAATGATATAGAAACAAAAAAACAAAAAACAAAACAAAAAACAACCTAGGAGAACAATAAAACTAAAAGCTGTTTTTTTTGAAAGAATAAACAAGATTAATAAATCCATAGCCAGATTTATCAAAAACAAAAGAGAAAGGACCCAAATAGATAAAATTATGATTAAAGAGGAGTGATCACAACCAACACTACAGAAATACAATTATAAGAGAATGCTATGAAAAATTATATGCTGACAAACTAGGAAATCTGGAAGAAATGGGCAAATTCCTAGAAACTCACAATCTACCAAAACTGAAACAGGAAGAAATAGAAAATTTGAACAGACCCATAACCTGCAAAGAAATTGAAACATTTATCAAAAATCTCACAACAAACAAGAGTCTTGGGCCAGATGGCTTCGTAGGAGAATTCGATCAGACATTTAAAGGAAAATTAATACCTATTCTTCTGAAACAGTTCCAAAACCTTGAAATGGAAGGAAAACTTCCAAACTTATTCTACGAGGTCAGCATTACCTTGATTCCAAAACCAGACAAAGACCCCACTAAGAAGGAGAATTACAGGCCAATTTTCTGTTGAACCTGGATGCAAAACTTTTCAACAAGATAGTAGCAGATCAAATCTAACAGTACTTTAAAAGAATTATTCACCATGACATGTAGGACTTATTCCTAGGCTGCAGAGGTGGTAGAGTTTTGCAAATCAATCAATGGGATGCATCACATTAATAAAACAAAGGATAAGAACCATATGATCCTTTCAATAGATGCAAAAAAACATTTGACAAAATACAGCATCCATTCTAGATAAAAACCATTAAGAACGGAGGTATAGGTGGAACACATCTCAACATCATAAAGACCAAAAGCAAAAGACACACAGCCAATTTCACCTTGAATGAGGAAAAACAGAGAGCTTTTCTTCTACAGTCAGGATCAAGATAGGAATGTTCAGTTTCACCACAGTTATTTAAGATACTACTGGAAGTCTTTGCCTTAGAAAACAAAAATAAATAAAAGTCATCCAAATTGGCAAGGAAGAATTCAAACTTTTACTAATTGGAGATGACATGATACTATATGTAGAAAACCTGAAAGACTCCACCAAAAAATTGTTAGAATACATTAATTCAGCAAAGTTGCAGGATATAAAATCAACATGCGGTAATGTGTTGCATTTCTATACACTAATAATGAAGCAGCAGAAATAGGAATCAAAGAATTGATCCCATATACAATTGCACCAAAAACAATGAGATACCTAGGAATAAACCAAACTAAAGAGAAAAAAAGGTCTGCACTCTGAAAACAATACAACAATTATGAAAGATATTGAAGAGGACACACAAAAAATGAAAAAAGTGTTCCATGCTCATAGATTGGAAAAAGAAACATTGTTAAAATGTCTATACTACCCAAATCCATCTACGTATTCAATGCAATCCCTATCAAAATACCACCTGCTTTTTTTGCAGAGCTAGAACAAACAATCCTAAAATTTGTATGGAACCAGAAAAGGCCTCAAATATACAAAACAATTCTGAAAAACAAAACTTGACATTAAGCTTTATTACAAAGCTATATTCATTCAGACAGTATGGTGCTGCCACAAAAACAGACACATAGATCAATGGAACAGAATAGAAAACTCAGAAATGGACCCACAAATATATGGTTAACTCATCTTTGACAAAGCCAGAGAGAATATCCAATAAAAAAGACAGTCTCTTCAACAATTGGTGCTGAGAAAACAGAATGGAACTTGCAAAAGAAAGAAACTGTATCACTTTTTTACATCATACACAAAAATAAATTCAAAATGGATGAAAGACCTAAATGTGACACAGGAAACCATCAAAATCCTTGAAGACAATACAAACAGCAACCTCTTTGACCTCAGCTATAGCAACTTCTTACTAGTCACGTCACCGAAGGCAGAGAAACAATAGAAAATATGAACTATTGTGACTGCATCAAGATAAAAAGCTTCTCCACAGCAAAGTAAACAATCAACAAAACGAAAAGGCAGCCTACAGAATGGGGGAAGATTTGAAAATTATATATCTGATAAAGGTTGGTATCCAAAGTCTAATAAGAACTTATCAAACTCAATACCCAAAAAGCAAATAGCCCAGTAAAGAAATGGGCAGATGACAGGAATAGACACTTTTCCAAAGAAGACATCCAGATGACTAACAGACATACGAAAAGATGCTCAACATCACTCATCATCAGGGAAATACAAAGCAAGCCACAATAAGATGCCACTTCACACTGTCAGAATGGCTAAAAAACCCCATATGTTGACGAGGTTGTGGAGAAAGGGGAACCCTCTTGCACTGTCGGTGGAAATGAAAACTGGTGCAGCCACCGTGCAGAAGAGTATGGTGGTTCCTCAAAAAACTAAAAGTAGAACTACCCTTCGATCTAGCAATTGCACTATCAGGTATTTACCCAAAGGATATAAAAATACAGATTCAAAGGGGTACATGCATCTCAATGTTTATAGCAGCATTATGAACAATAGCCAAGCTATGGAAAGAGCCTAAATGTCCATCAATTGATGAATGGATAAAGAAGAACCTCTCTATATATAATGGAGTAATACTCAACCATCAAAAAGAATGAAATCATGCCATTTGCAACAAGGATGGAGCTAGAATGTATTATGCTGAGCAAAATATGTCAGAGAAAGACAAATACCATATGATTTCCCTCCTATGTGAAATTTAAGAAACAAAACAGATGAGGTCATGAAAAGGAGAGGGAAGAGGAGAGAAAAAAACAATAGACTACTAACAATAAAGAACAAACTGAAGGTGGACAGAGAGAGGTGGGTGTGAGATGGGCTAGATGGATGATGAATATTAAAAAGAGCACTTGTGATGAACACTGGGTGTTCCCATATGTAAGTGATGAATCACTGAATTCTACTCCAATATTTCACTGTATATTAACTCACTAAAATTTAAATTAAAAAAATGGTATGTGATGGGGCGCCTGGGTGTCTCAGTCAGTTAAGCCTCCAACTTCCGCTCAGGTTATGATCTCACAGTTTGTGAGTTTAAGCCACGAGTCTGGCTCTGTGCTGATAGCTCAGAGCCTGGAACCTGCTTAAATTCTGTGTCTCCCTTTCTCTCTGTCCCTTCCCGGCTCATGATCTGTCTCTCTCTCTCTCTGTCTCTCAAAAATAAATAAACATTAAAAATTTTTTTCAATGGTTGTGAGAGAGATAAACCCAGGCTGAGAGAGTACTCATTGATACAATGGTGGTACAGAATAAACAGGATTGTCAGAAACTCTTTTTCCTTGAAAATCTGCATTAATAAATCTATCTATATATATATAACCTTATTTTTTATTATTTTGACATTTTTAATCTTCTGTAATGTTTACAAATACATTTTTAATCTTAAAGAATTTATTTATTTACCTTTCTACATTGTTTTTCAGATGCATTGCCATTACCAAGGCTATATTGCAAATTTTTCAAATTCGCATGCAACACTCAGCATCTGTTCTGGACTCAGGTAATAGCATCTTTGACATGGAAAACTAGTGGCTAGCAGACATAAATCTAGGAAGGTTTAAGAGGAACCCAATTCTGAAAGTTTCCTTTATGATGACCTTACTTTTTAATATTAATATTAGTAGCTGGACTTTATTTAGTGCCCATTCAAATGATCACACCAGGGAATTCTGACTACAGGTATTTTTTTAAGACAATGTGCAGAATGGGAGAGTTCCAGTAAAGGAAACTTTAGAAATAAATAATATTGTTGCAGTATCAATTATCTCAAATAGTTATGGAAAATGAGATTGATTTGTCATTCAAATAGCTACATCTTGTGTTATTTCAGTTTAGGTGTACTCAGTATCAGACATAAAACAACTAATTAAGAAGGTATCTCAGAGGCAAAGGGCAGGAATAAGTGACTTTCATCAGTGTTAGTGGCAAGAGAAAGGTATTATCAGAGGAAGACTGGTCCAGAGCAAAGAAACAAAGACTCTCCCTAACTTCATTTTGTTTTTGTTTACCTGATGTCTAGAATTTATTCATGTCATCTCAGAAAAAATGGCATCCATTTAATGTGGCTTTTCATAGATACCCACCTCTTTAAAGGTACTATCTGTATACCTGCTTTCCCCTATTCTAATCTCTGGAAGAACATGACCTTTATTCCTGGAATTCTCAACAAGTGTCTTGATTTTCAACAAATGCTTGGCCTTAATTAATGTATCTTGAATGAATATGACTACTGTACAGGTAATAGAAAATACTTTCAAATATATGTTGTTATTTAATATATGGGCAAAACTAAGGTAGATGTGGTTTCTCAGTTACTAATGGTAGGAAAATAAAGTGTGTTTATAATGTGTTCATTACTATATTCCAAACTGAAATTTCTATTAATTTCTTTTTTGTACTTTCCATGCCTTTGCTGACATTCTCTATTTAGTGAGACATCATTATAATACTTTAGTTGTTTATATATGGTTTCTTTTTAGCTCTTTGAAACTATATAAATACCTAATTTAAAGTATTGAAATTTAACTTAAATTTAATATTTTTTCACATTTTAGATTATAGCTTTGATAGGATCATTTGTAGGGTTTTTATGTCATTGATTTCTAAATATTCAGGGGATTCCTTCAGTTTGAAAACATCAGCTATGCAATCGAGCCTTTGGAATCTTCGGCAAGATTTGAGCACATAATTTATCAAGTGAAAAATGATAATCTAGATATACCACTGTTAGCAGAAAATTACAGCAATATTTGGCAGAAAGAACAACCCTATCAAGATAATTTAAGCTCACAGGTAATGTAATAATTCTGATGTTAGGACATATTATGAAATTACTTCTGTAGAATTTTGTTCATTGTTAAAAGTAACTACTTATCTGTGGAGTAGAAATATCAACTTTGATATCTTCTTTCTAGACCTAATAATAAGATATCCTTATTGTATCTAAAATTTATGAAAAATACACAATAATGTATTTCAAGCATATTATACTTTACTATGTAACATTTCTTATTTACTATTTTTATTCAAGCAAAAATGCATATTATTGAGTAAAATTTAGAAATACAGGAAGAATGAAGTCACTATATAAATAAAGTCAATACAGTAAAGTCAAGTTACCACTACCTTGGTAAAATTACTTTTATTTTTATATATAGCTTTGCATACTACTAGAACATATCTTTCTAAAATAGATAATCATTCGTATATTATTAAACTCTTAATTTACCTGTAAGCTGCATGTAATCTGACAGGTGTTTTTCTTTCATCATTTTAAATATTTTTTTATTTCATTGCTTTGTGGCCTCCATCATCGCTGATGAAAAATTAGCTGTTATTAATCTTATTGAAGATTCCTTGTATATGATAAGTCCCTTCTCAGTTGCTTCTTTCAAGTTTCTCTCTTCATCTTGGGCTTATGGCACTTTTCTCATGATGTTTCTCTGAGTAGTTCTTTTTGAGTTTATCTAAATTGGAGTTCACTAAGCGTCTTTTTTGTGTAAACTAATGTTTTCCTCTAATTTGGGAAATTTGGGGCCATTAGTTCTTTGAATATTCTTGGGCCCTTTTATCTACCTCTTCACTTTCTGATACTCCCATTACGTGTATGTTGGTCTGCTTGATAATACCCCATAGGTCCATTACATTTTGTTTATTGTGGTCCATTCTTGTTTCTTTCTCTTTCTCAGATTGTATAATCTCAATAGATCCGTCATCAAGTTCCCCAATTGTTTCTTCCACTGCTCATATCTGATGTGGATCCTCTCTAATGGGTATTTTATTTCGATTATTGTATTTTTCAATACCAGATTTTCTACTTGTTTTTTCTAAATAACTTTATGCTTTTATTGACACTCCATATTTATTCAGACATTATTAAAATACTCTCCTTCAGTTATTTATACATAAAGTGTTTTTCTAGGAAGTCCAACATCTGATCTTCCTCAAAGATTGTTGACCTTTTGTCTGTATATGGGTCATACTCTATATATACATACTTTTCATGTCTCATAATTTTTTGAAAACTGAAACGAGTCATACCAAATAATATGTGATTAATCTGGAAATCAGACCCCCTGCCATCATATATTATTGCCGATATTCATTGTAGTTGTTTGCTTTGTGAATTTTTTAACTGGTTCTCTAAAGTCTGTATTCTGTGTTGTGTATAGCCACTGAAACTTCTATTCTGTTATCTTGGTTAATGATCAGAGTTCTTTAAATGCTTGGAAACAATAAGTCTCCCAGTTTTTGCTGAGAGTCTCTCTGTGCATGCTGGAAGATGCCTTTGTCACTCAGCGACAGTTACAACTGTTCCTTTCATTTCACTTTATCCTTCCACGGAGTCTCAAGATCTCCTAGAAGTGAGAGTTCAGGGTCTTTTCAGGTCTTTCCTAAGGATGTAAACAGCCTTGGGAATGCATGTAACCTGTTACATGTCTGTGGTCTGCTAGATTCCCAGAAATTTGTCACAGCTTTTCAAAGCTACATGTGGATATCTTATTCTCCAGCTTTTTCTTTATTGGTCTACTATTTGCCCCATGGTCATTCCCTGACCCAGACAACTATAAAGTTAAAAAGAAATGCCTGTAATTGTTTCAAACAAACCCCTTTGAAAAACAGAGCTTTTCACACTGTGTAAAATGTAATTTAGGTCAATACAGACAAACTCGAAATACGTCTTCTAGGAACAAATTAAGTCAGGTCATGACATTTCTTTGGAAATGAGATTTGAAGATGTTCCAGCCATATTCTACTTTTTCTGGAGGTTGCCACTCTGCTGGTATTTACTACAAATGTTATTAGTTTTCAACTAATGGGAGAAAAGTCTAGGCCAAATTCAAACCCCACATATATTACTGTTTTTACCCAGACCAGTTATTTTTATTGCATAAACACTCCCAGAAGGCTGCAAGCTACTTGTTAATTTTTAGAGATCTGAAAAAGTTGACTCTGACAATTTTTGCCAGTTCTCTTGTTGGGGAGTATCTCACCCTGATTTTAACTGATGTATTTTCATTTCTTGAGGTTAATATACCATATATTTATTATCTTTTAATGTAACCTATTTTTAAATTTCTCTTGTTATTCCTCCATTGACCCATGGGAAATTTAGAAGTGTGCATAGATATTTTTCTTGATACCTATTTGTAATTGACTTTCATCATGTTCAGATAGTGCATTTGACTTTAGTATATATGTTTCTCTATATATCCTGCAGTTGTTTGTGTAGCATTTTACAGATGTTCATTAGGTCAATTTGTTTGTATTCTTCAAAACTTCTGTTTTCCACATTTATTTCTTGAAGTGATTTTGTAGTTTATGTCTGCTGTCACAGCATCCTTTCGGTCATTTTTGAGCTTTGTTTTATATTTTTCATTTATAAGTGACTTGTCTTTTTTTTTTTTTTGAGAAAGAAAGAGAGAGAGCATGTGTTCATGTGCACAAGTGGGGGAGGGACAGAGGGTGAGGGAGAGAATCTTAAGCAAGCTCTACGTCCAGCATGAATCTCTACATGGAGCTCAATCTCATGATCATGAGACCATGACCTGAGCTAAAGTCAAGAGTTGGATGCTTAACTGATTGACCCACCCAGGCACCACTGATATCCCATTAATTAGATTAAATATTATTTAAAGTAATAGAAGATATGTCTCCCAAACCTTCACTAGACAATCATTAGTTTCATCTAGAAGCTAGTGAGAAAATTATAAAAATGTTTTTTTTCCCCTCTGAGAAGCAAACAGACAACCTCCTTCTCTTTTTTAGATCATTTCTTTTGCAAAGTTACAAACACTGAGTTATCAAGAACACAATTCAAAGAAACTCAATGATAAAATAAGATGTGCATAAATATATGTGGATAGAGACAACCAACTAGTTTCCATATTAGGTAGTTGTTGTAGAAGTATTTGATGTTGAAATAGCATATCTCGTATTGCATTGTTTAATATTTTTCACCAATGCCTTTAACATATTAGCTAGAGTTGCTTAACATCTTCCTTCTGATAGTTCCAACATCTGTGTCTGTGTCTGTGTAAGTCTGACCCTCATGATTGCTATAGGTTTTATATTTCATTTTTCTTCTTGCCTGTCTGTGTCCCTACTCTCTCTTTTGTGAAAGCTAAACATGTTACATAAGGCAGTAGGCAGTCTATATTGAGTTAAATATTAATTTTAGCTTTGGAGATGAGCGTACCTTTCTGCTAGGTCTTGCTTAAATGTTTGTGTTAATATAGTCAGACTATATATCTGTTTGTGTGTTTTTGCTATTGCTACCTTTAGTGTACCTACCAGAGGCTTCACATTTCTTTTAGTGATCTATTTTGTTTAAGGTGAATGGTAATTTGCTAGAGTAATGCTTATTCTGTTTACCTTTGCATTTCTCCACTGGACTTTGTTTTGTGTATTTAGATAAAATCTGTCTTTTCCCAATCTTCCTGCTCTCTTTCCTGTACTTTTTTGACATATTTTAGCACAAGTTGTGGATTTGGCATGGAGGAGAGAACAGGGTAATTCTCTAATGTTTGGATTAAGACCAAATATAAGGAAGGCACTATGAACTTGGATTTAGGGGGAAGATCAGTGGTTATCACAGATTAGGAATAAATGGGAAGTTGGAAGTGGGTGTAACTAAGATAAACTTAAGAATGATCAAATGAGAATACTCTGGATAAGACTAAGCAATATTAACTCCAAAATGTATTTGACTGAAATATTTTTCAGTTTTTAATCTAAACACAGCTAGAATTAGAAATATCCTCTGTCTAGAATTTGCTCTGAATTTAGAAGGTTGTCATTATGGGCAGAGAGGGTATTTTTCCCAATTAAAAACATTATGATGTTTAGGGGTGCCTTGGTGGCTCAGTCAGTTAAGTGTCGACTCTGGATTTCGGCTCAGGTCATGATTTCATAGTTCATGCATTCGAGCCCCACATTGATGGAGACTGTTTGGGATTCTGTCTTTGGCCCTCCCGTGCGCACGTGCGCGCGCACACACACACACACACACACACACACACACAATCTCTGTCTCTCTCTCTCTCTCAAACTAAATAAATAAACTTAAAAAAATTATGGAATTTAGTAAAGAGTCAGTTGAAGATGTCAACTATTTCAAGTGTATAAACCATAAAATGTAACCTTGAACAAAATCATAAGCAATGTAATGAAAATATTAAGAATATATTGAAAAAAATTTTTTCTAAAAATATCAGACACATTATAGGAAGATATAGCTAAGAAATTAAAGTACGTGAGTATTTTTCAAGAAAAATTATTTATTTATGCTATTTTTAATCAAAGAAAAGCTAAATATGTTTGGCTTCAGGTACTCAGATGTATATAAGAAGAAATCCAGTTTTAGAAATAACTTTTGAGTAGAAATATTTTTAGGTCTACCAAAGTAATGAAATTGAACCAAGAAATCAGTTCCAGGAATTATATAATTTATTCTTAGTGAACTCTTTTCCCACTCCATGTTATTCCACTTAAAACAATAAACTATATGATCACCATTGTTACAAGACTAGTTAGTGCTGAAAAATTGTGGAGAAATAATAGAAGGTTAGGAGACCAAATCCATGTATTTCAGCATTTTATGAGAGAAAATAAGAAATAAGAGCACTTTCATTTCTACAAAATTGCATATATGCATGTAATCAGACAGACAGATAGATAATGACAAAAAGAGGTAATACGATACAGGCATACTTACTTCCCCCTGGGAATTTAAACAAACTAAGTTAAATCTAGGGTCTACCATTAAGTCCAGTTAGTTTGGTTATTTATTCCTTTAACCTATGCTATTTTATGACAGACACAATTGTTGTACCTTGTTATTCTTGTATTTAGTGATCAATATGATTAGATCAAGGAAGAAATTTTGTGGGTTTTTTTTTTTTTGAAATTTCTATATGTAAAATGAAATTTCAATGTGTTAGAAATACAGTTTATATAAAAATTAGATTTAAAGTGCTAAGTGATGATATAATTGATGATTTATAGCTGACTGACTTGGCACAATCAAGAATTATTACATCATACCAAATGCAGCATACAGTCTATGCTCTGAGACTACAGAATTATTTCTGCTATTGTGCATTTTGTTCTTTCCTGTGTGCCCATATAGTTAATAATACAAGGAATACTATTAACCCAAATTTATGTGTTGACTATGAATTCTCAAATATTCCCTGTACTGAATGAGTGGAGGATTTCTAGTGCACCACAGTTGGTGTTGGCATAGTCTTTAGGAGGACAGTTCATGAAAAATTTTCAAGTGCAAACTGACTGGTAATGTAGATTTGTCATGAGATGAAGACATCAGAATATATATGTTTATATTCACTTTCTTTCTCATTCGGTATTAATAGAGAGAACCTAAACTCTTATTACTCCAGCAAGCTCACTGGGACTCTCTTAAACCTGGAATACATTTTCAAATGAAATTTTCTGATTTGCAATTAATTTTTATATTTAAGTCCTCATGAAGGTTTTATATGTGTTCTTTTCCCTTCTTTACATGTCAGTCTTTGCACTTTAACAAATTCAATACATGTTAACATTTGATAAATCCTTTTTTCCCCAGAAGACAACTCTTCCAAATCTATTACCCCAATACCTAGAAATTCACATTATAGTGGAAAAAGCTTTGGTAAGTCAAACTTTTCCCTCCCCTCCTCATTCCCTCCTTCTCTCTTTTACTCTTTTATGCTTTGAACTCAATGAAAATATTTTATATTAATTTCAAAGACATATATAACTTTTAAATTATTGCCAAGTAAGATATTTTATTTTAGGTGTTACTCAGTTATGATGAAAAACCCAAACTACCCCAGAGTGCACTCCAATGCCTACCCTTCCCCCATCCTAAGCTTAGCCCAGTCTCTCCTTGACCTCACTGTCTAACAGCCTTGACCTTTTGCTCTAACATTCCTGTTCACATTTTTTGAAGATATTTAACATCTTACCGATTCATTTAAATTTTTTTCTAACGTTATTGAGGAATAATTAACGACTATAATTGTATACATTTAAAGTGTAAAAAGTGATGATTTGATAAACATTGTGGATTGATTACCAAGATTAAGATAAGCAACACATCCATTACTTCACATGTTAAGTCTTTTTTTCCTTTTCTTTGTGTGTGTGTGTGTGTGTGCCTGCCCAAGTATGTGTGATAGCACTTAAGATAGACCCTCAGCAACTTTCAAGTATACAATACCATATTATGAACTCTAGTCACTGTGCTGTGCATTAGATCTTTAGAATTTATCCTTTTTTATGACCGAAAGTGTGTTACTCTTTGACCTATGTCTCTCCGTTTTTTCCCCTCCCACCAGCCACAGCAACCACCATTCTATTCTCTTTTTTTTTTTCTTCTTTTTCTTTTTTTTATTTTTACATATAATTGATAACATGCAGTTTTTGTCTTTTTCTGGCTTATTTCACTTGGCGTAACACACTGCATGTTCATCAAGTTGTTGCAAATAGGAGATTTCCTTCTTTTTTTATGACTAATATTCCATTGCATATGTATTAATTCATCTGTTGATGGGCACTTAGGTAGTTTCTAGTCTGTTATCTAGTCTGTTATGAATAATGCTGCATTGAACATGGGAGTACAGATGTCTCTTTGATCTTGTTTCTTTAGTATATGTACCCTGAAATGGAATTGCCGGATATGTGGTAGTTTTATTTTTAACTGTGGAAGGAAACATCATACTGTTTTCCATAATGGCTGTACCAATTTACATTGTCACCAACAGTGTAAAAGAGTATACTTTTCTTCACATCCTTTCCAACATTTGAAATTTCTTGTCTCTTAGATAATAGACATTATAACAAGTGTATGGTGATATCTCACTGTGGTTTTGATTTGCATTTCCCTGATGATCAGTGATGTTGATCACCTTTTCATGCACCTGTTGATCATGTGTATGTCTTCATTAGAAAAATATCCATTTGGTAGACATGATTCCTTTTGAATATCTACCTAGGAGTGAAATCTTTATGTTATAGGGTTAGTATATGTTAACTTTAGGAGATGTTGAATATAGCAATTTATTTTCCCATCAACAATGTATGAAAGATCCAAGGGTTCCACAAAAAAAAAATCCAAGGGTTCCTTATCTCCAGAAACAATTGATATTGATAGTCTTTTAAAATTTTATCCATTCTGGTGTATGTAAAATGAGATAATATTGTGGTTTTTTATTCTCATTTACCTGATGACTAATGATTACTATAGTTTTATTGTCATTTAGTCCATTTGTTTAAATTCTCTTCTTATTCTTCATTATTGCTTTGAATATTCAGAGTTTTTCCCTTAAACACATTTTAGAATTACTCTAAATTTCTATACAGACACACACACACACACACACACACACACACACACACACACACTGAATTTGACAAAAACACAAAAACAACTGAATTTGATTTGGGGATTGCAAAAGCTTAGATCCCTTTGAGGAGAATTGTTATCCTAACAATATTGTGTCTTTGAATCCGGTACCACACACACGTTTACGTTTTTTCTTTCACCAGTATTCTCTTGTCTTGAACATCCTTATTATTTATTTGATAGTCTGTAGTAAATGTTTTTTTTAACTTTAACGTTTAAGTTTTTCTTGCTAGTTTATGGACATACCATAGATACATATGTATTCGTTTTGTATCCTGTGATCTTGCCTAATTCAACTGTTAACTCTTATGTATTTTTAGGTTACTTTGAATATTCTATAGACAAAATTATATCTGTAAATAATCATACTTTTAGTTTCTATTTTCTAATCTTTATTTCCTTTTCTAGTTTTTGTATTTTTTACTCTGTTACTTGTATTTTCTTTTCTTGCTTTGTTGTCTTAGCTTGGCTGTCTAATATACATGAATGTATTATTCATATTCCTAACTTCTCCCCTACCTTCTAGAGTAGCTATTTTATATCCTACCTAATCATTATATTTTACTCACTTTTATAAATCATGGATTTTTTTTAATTTAATATTCTGTTTAGGATTTAGGGTTTATCTTTAGGAAATAATGATATATAATGTTCCTTCCATATAACGTTTTGTTTCATTGTAGTATCAAAATTATGCAGCCCTCAGAAAGTGAGTTAGTGAGTTCTATTCTTGCAAAATATTTTCAAGAATTTATACATTATAGGTATATAGTCTTGTATATGGGAGTATATGATCTTTTCATATATGTTTGGAAGAATTCACAAATATTAGTGAGTTCTATTCTTGGAACTCACTATACAGTATGGGTGTGTAATCTTTATGCATTATGAGTGTATATGATCTTTTCCATATATATTTGGAAGAATTCACATCTGAAACCAAGTAGATCTTAAGTTTTCTATTTTTGGGGGGGATTTCCAAAAGAACTGGTTATTTCTTTTTTTTATCAATTTATTGTCAAATTGGTTTCCATTAAATACCCAGTGCTCATCCCAACAAGTGCCCTCCTCAGATCTTAAGTTTTCTTAAAGGAAATATTTTTAAGTACTGATTTAATTGCTTTGGCATATATAAATAAGTTAATATTTCTTTATTTTTGTTTCACCTTCTGTAAGTTTGGTTTTCAAGGAGTTTTTCAAATCATTTAAATTTTCAAATTATTGAAATACATTAATTCCAAATACCTTCTTTTTATCTTTAAAAACTTAGTAAGGTTGTAGTGATATCACCATTTCTGTTACTCACCAATACTGTCAGTGATCTCTCTTTGCTCTTTAGTTTTATAATGAAGTCATCAAATATGAAAATTAACATTCCTACAAAACATTTACTAGTTTATGGATATCTTTTTAATTTTAACAGTTTCCCTACAAATCTTGTTTTTCTAGTCCAACCTCCAATCCAGCATCCTATACTACATTGAGTTGTCATGTCTTTATTCTCTTCAAATTTGTTATAGTATTATGGTATTTGTGTTTCTGATACCTTGACACCTTTCCTGTCTTGAAGAATGTACCTCAATATAGGTTTGCCCCATACTTTCTCATGATTAGTTTGAGACTGTATTTTTTAAAACAACACCAAAAATGTGATCCCTTCTTGTTAAGCTGTTGTTAATGTACTGCTGGTTTCATAAAACTAATTAGAATTTCTTTACACTCTTCTTATAGTCTGAAGATTTTGTATATGAATGTTAATTTCTTCTCATAATGACTGTAAGAATTCACTCTTGTAGCCCTCTCAGCCTGATGATTCATTTTTTGGAAAGTTTTATTATTACATATTCCAATCTTATGGTGATATGATTATATATTTTTCAACTTTATGTGTGTAATTTTTGGTTAATAGTATTTTCAAATTTATCAATCCTTAAAAATTATTGTGGAGTAAAGATGGCAGAGTAGTAAGTAGGGAGACCCTATGCTTGCTTCATCCCACCAACACAGCTTAGGTAATATCAAATCATTCTGAATATATAAGAAATCAAGCTGAGGACTGACAGAACAAACTGCTGAACTAGAGGGAGAAAAGAGGCCCCATTGGAAAGTAGGAAGTATGGAGACATGATTTAGGAAGAGGAGAATCATGAAGGCAGCAGAGAGAGGAAGGAGAGTGAGAGAGAGAGAGAGAGCAAGAGACCAAGACAGTGAGACAGCAAGAGAGAGAAAGTAGCATGCAGGGTATTGCACAAGAAAAACACTTGCCCAAAACCATTGATTGAAAAACTTAGAGGGGCTGATTGTCACAAGTTTTTAAAAGCAGTGTTCAAAGCCTAAGGTTTTAGCAGGTGGCACCATTGCCAAGGTGGAGCCTGATGAGCATAGTGGTCAGCCTGTAGAGAAGGAAGGTGGAGGCCCATGAGAGGATAACATGGTCTGAGGGTCCCCTGAGCTGCACTTGGAGAGACAATTTCCCTTTTTGGAGTGCATTTGGGAGAAGTGACACTGCCTCTCAGGGGAGAAAAGAGAAGACAGGTGACATTGAGCTGCTCCATTCATTAGCATAGGTGCAGAGGAAACTGGTGAGAGCATCCAGTGCGAATGCTGGCTTTTGCTGTACATTACCATAAACCTCAAACCCCTATGGACTCGTTGCATTCAAGCCCACCCTTCTGGGACAAACTGGCACCTGCCAAAGCACAGTAAGACCCTCCCCTAGAGGATCAGCAAGGTTCTGCACTGCACCAGGTCCCTAAAATTTGGAGTTTTGAAACCAGCTATATTCCTGAGATAAAACACAGAAGCCCTGGGTCACTGGGTGGACAGACAGCTTGGACACAGACAGGGTGAAGGCAGGGATCTGAGGGTCCCCGAAACACATGAGGGGAGATTGTTTTCTCTTCTGGGAGGGCTTCCTGAACAGTGGTGGGCATGAACTTCCCTCTCTAGGGATGAGAGACTGGGCTGATGCCATCTTTATCCCGCTGCCCATCAGCACTGATGAGCTTGAGTGAGCAACACAGCATCCACAGTGCAGACTTGAGCCACTTACAACAAATCCTAGCCCCCTGCACTCCGTGCACTGTAGTACTTTTTTTTTTTTTTTATTTTTACCTAGGGAAGTTGTGCCTGAGAGCCAGAGGCAGCAACAGGACCCTGCCCTGAAAACCAGCACAACTTCCCCTGCATGTACCAAGTCTATGAACCATAGAGTGCTGCAAAACTTCAGTTCTAGTGGAAATTGGATCTAGCCTCTTTTAACAAGCAGACCAAGACCCACCTAGGTAAAATATACCACACACCTGACAAGGCCCAAACACTCCTCACTGCAGGCAAGATGAAACTGTGCCGAGGACTGACCTAAGGGAAAGAGCAGCCAAAATCACAACAGAGTGCACACAGCATATCCCAGAAGACTTTATGAATGTCAAGCCTTGGTCAGCATATGACATCTTCTTAATATAGCAATTACTCTAAGGGGCAGGAAACATAAGAGGCTTTCCTAATACACAGAAGACAGAGACCTAGACAAAATGCCAAGATGGAGAAATTGATCCCAAAAGAAAGAACAGGAGAAGGTTATGGCTAGGGCCCTAATGAAAACAGATATAAATAATAAGCCTAAACTGAAATTTAAAACTGCAATCATAGGGATATGAGCTGGGCTTGAGAAAAGTATAGAAGACACAAGGGAGTCCCTTAGCGCAGAGATAAAATACCTAAAAACTAGTCAGGAAGAAATACAAATTGGAATAATTGAGATGTGAAATCAATTGGATGTAATGACCACAAGGATTGAAGAAGCAGAAAAACAAATCAGTGATATAGAAAATAAAATTATGGAAAATAATTTAACTGAAAAGAGGGAAAGAAAAATAGGGTATCAAAATGTAAACTTAGGGACCTCAGTGACTCCATAAATTGTAATAATATTTGTATCACAGGAATCCCAGAAGAAGAGAGGGAAAAAGAGTCAGAAGGTTTATTTGAGCAAATTATAGCTGAAAACTTCTCTAATCTGGGGAAGGAAATAAACATTCAATCCATGAGGCACAGAGAATTCCCATCAAAATCAACAAAAGCCAGCCAACACCTAGCAAATCGTAGGAAAAATTGCAAAATACAAAATACAAGATAAGGAAAACATCCCGAAAACCATCAAAGGAAAAGAAATTCCTAACTTACAAGGGAAGACAAAACAGGTTTGCAGCAGACTTATCAACAAAACTTGGCAGGCCAGAATGGAGTGGCATGATGTATTCAACAAGCTGAATAGGAAAAATATGCAGCCAAGAATACTTTATCCAGCAAACCGGTCACTCAGAATAGAAGGAGAGATAAAGAGTTTCCCAAACAAAAACTAAAGGAGTTTGTGACAATACCAGCCCTGGAAGCAATATTAAAAAGGACTCATTTTGTAGAAAAGTAAGACAAAAAACAACAAAGACTATAAAAAAAAAACAGAGAAGATCTCCAGAAATAATGACTTAACAAGTAAGACAATAAATTCATATCTATTATGAATCACTCTGAATATAAGTGGACTACATGCTCTAATCAAAGGACATAGGTTATCAGAATGGATAAAAAAAACAAGATACATCTATATGTTGCCTACAAGAGATACACTTAAACCTAAAGATACCTACAGACTGAAAGTGAAGGGATAGAGAACAATTTATCATGCTAATGGATGCCAAAAGAAAGCTAGAGTGTCCATACTTATATCAGACAAAATAGATTTTAAAACAAAGACTATAACAAGAGATAAAGAAAGCCACTACATCATAATAAAGTCTATCCAAGAAGATCTAATAATCTAATGAGTATGAACATTTATGCCCCCAACTTGGCACACCCAAATATAGAATTCGATTAATAACAAACATAAAACTTTGTTGACAATAATTAAACAATAGTAGGGAATTTTCACACCCCACTTACATAAATGGGTAGATAACCTAAGCAGATCAACAAGGAAATGATGGCATTGAATGATATACTGAACCAGATGGACTCAACAGATATATTCAGAACATTTCATCTTAAAGAAAAGGAATATACATTCTTTTCAGTGCACATGGAACATTTTCCAGAATAGATCACATACTGGGTCCAATGCTATGAAACTTGAAGTCACCCATAAGAAAAAAATTGAAAGACCACAAATACATGGAGGTTCAAGAACATCTTGGGAAAGAATGAGTGAGTTAAACCAAGAAAATTAAAGAAGAAATAAATAGATACATGAAAGCAAATGAAAATGAAAACATGACAATCCGAAACCTTTAGGAGCAGCCAAAGTCATCATAAGAGAGAAGTGTATTGCAACACAGCTTAAATCAAGAAGCAAGAAAAGTCTGAGATACACCACCTAACCTTACACTTAAAGGATCAAGAAAAGGAACAGCAAATAAAGACTAAATCCAGCAGAAGACGGGAAATAATAAAGATTAGAGCAGAAATAAAGGATCTAGAAACAAACAACAACAACAAATAGTACAACTGATCTGTAAAGCTAGCAGCTGGTTCTTTGGAAGAATTAATAAAATTGATGACCCCTAGCCAGACTTATCAAAAATAAAAGAGAAAGGACAAAAATAAGTGAAATCACCAACGAAAGAGGATCACAAACCAACAACCAGAAACAGAAAAGATCACAACCAACAACACAGAAACGAACAACAAAAATAAATGAAATCACCAATGAAAGAGGATCACAAACCAACAACCAGAAACAGAAAGATCACAACCAACAACACAGAAACACAAAAAATGATAAGAGAATACTATGAAAAATTATATGGCAACAAATTAGGCAATCTGGAGGAAATGGACAAATTCCTAGCAACTCAAAAACTAACAAAATTGAAACAGGAGGAAATAGAAAATTTGAACATACCTATAACCAGCAACAAAATTGAATCAGTGATCAGAAACCTACTAACATATAAAAGTCCAGGGCCAAATAGATTCCCAGGGGCATTCTACCAAACTTTTAATGAACAGTTAATACCTATTCTTCTCAAACTGTTTCAAGAAAGTAGAAATGGGAGGAAAACTTCCAAATTCATTGCATGAGGCCAGAATTACCTTTATTCCAAAAACAACAAAGACTCTACTAAAAAGGAGAATTATACAACAATATCCCTCATGAACATGGATGTGAAAATTCTCAACAAGATATTATAAATTCGAAACCAACATTACATTAAAAGAAAAATTAACCACGGTCAAGTGGGATTTATTTCTGAGGTGCAAAGATGGTTCAGTATTCCCAAACCAATCAAAATGATGCACCACATTAATAAAAGAAAGAAACCATATGATCCTGTCAATAGATATAGAAAAGTCATTTGACAAAGTATAGCATTCATTCTTGATAAAAAAAATACCCTCAACAAAGATGGATGGAACAAAGCTCAACGTTAGAAAGGCCATATAAAAAAACTCAAAAACTAACTATACAACTAGTATAATTCTCAATGTGGAAAAGGTGAGAGCCTTTTCATTATAGTCAGGGAAAGGTCAAGGGTGTCCACTCTCATTACTATGTTAAATAGTAATGGATATCTTAGCTTCAGAAATCAGAAATAAAAAAGAAATAAAAAGCATACGATTCAGCAAGGAAGACATCAAACTTTCGCTATTTGCAGGTGATGTGATACTCTATGTAGAAAACCCACCAGACTCCACCAAAAAATTCCTAGAACTGATACACAATTTCAGTAAAGTCACAGGATACAAAATCAATGTACAAAAATCTGTTGCATCCACACCAATAATGAGGGAGCAGAAAGAGAAATGAATTGATCTCATTTACAACTGCACCAAAAGCAATAAAATATCTAGGAATAAACCTAACGAAAGATGTAGATGATTTGTACTCTGAAAACCATAGAACACTTATGACAGAAATGGGAAGAGACACAAAAGTAATAGAAAAACATTCCATGCTCATGGATTGGAAGAACAAATATTCTTAAAATGTCTATACTACTTAAAGCAGTCTGCACATTTAATGCAATGCCTATTAAATTACTACAAGTATTTTTCACAGAGCTAGAACAAATAATCCTAAAATGTGTATGGAACCACAAAAGACCCCAAATAGCCAAAGCAATCTTGAAAAAGAAGCAAAGCTGGAGGCATCACAGTTCCGGACTTTGGGCTTATTACAAAACTGTAGTCATCCAGACAATATGTCATTGGCACGAAAACAGGCACTTAGATCAATGGTATGTAATAGAAGACCCAGATATGTATTCATAAATATGTGGTCAACTTATATTTGACAAAGCAGGAAAGAATATCCAGTGGAAAAAAGACAGTTTTTCAAGAAATTGTGTTGGAAAAACTGGACAGCAACATGCAAAAGAATGAAACTAGACTGCTTTCTTACACCATACACAAAAATAAATTCAAAATAGATGAAAGACCTTAATATGAGGCAGGAAACTATCAAAATCCTAGAAGAGCATGCAGAGAGCAACCTCTTTGACATTAACCATAGCAACTTCTTACTACATATGTCTCTAGAAGCAAGAGAAACAAAAGAACATGAACTACTACGACTTCGGCAAGATAAAAAACTTCTGCACAGTGGAGGAAACAATCAGTAAAAGGCAATCTATGGAATTAGAGAAGATACTTGCAAATAATGTATCTGTTAAAGGGTTAATATCCAAAATATATAAATAACTTATCAAACTGAACACTCCAAAATCAAATAATCCAGCTAAGAAATGGGCAGAAGACATGAACAGACATTTTTTCCAAAGAAAACATCCAGATGGCTAACAGACATATGAAAATATGTTCAATATCACTCATCATCAGCGAAATAGAAATCAAAACCACAAGGAAATGCCACCTAATGGAATGGCTAAAATTTATTCCTTGATTACTTATGTTTATTCCCTAACTTATTGCTTTCTTATCTTCTGTTATTTCCTCCATTTCAGTATCTTTGCTTTGGATAAGGTAACGATTTTATGCATTTTTTAAAATTTTCTAATACATTTATGGTTAAAAATTTATCTCTAGTCAAACAGTTACTATCTAATGCAAGGGTTTTTGTTTGTTTCTAGCAACACCGATTTTTTTATACAGTTTTACTTTTTTTTAACGTTTATTTATTTTTTAATTTTTTTAATGTTTATTTTTGAGAGACATAGAGGCACAGTGTGAATAGGGAAAGGGGCAGAGAGAGAGGGAGACACAGAATCGGAAGCAGGCACCAGGCTCTGAGCTGTCAGCACAGAGCCCGACGTGGGGCTCGAACTCACAGACCGCGAGATCATGACCTAAGCCAAAGTCGGACGCTCAACCGATTGAGCCACCCAGGCGCCCCACATTTATTTATTTTTGAGAGACATAGAGACAGAGTGTGAGCAGGGGAAGGGCAGAGAGAAAGGGAGACACAGAATCTGAAGCAGGCTCCAGGCTATGATGAGCCATCAGCACAGAGCCCAACATGGGGCTCGAACTCACAGACCGTGAGATCATGACCTGAGCTGAAGTCAGTTGCTTAACGACTGAGCCACCCAGGCGCCCCGTAGCAACACCGATCTTGATAAGTCTGATTCCTTTCAACATTTCATTTTTTCTAAATTATTTCCTAATTCGTGTGTGTGTGTGTGTGTGTGGTGTGTGTGACCCTTTGGGAATTTATTTTTTTAATATAATTTAATGTCATATTGGTTTCCATACACCACCCAGTGCTCATCCCAACAAGTACCCTCCTCAATGCCTGTCACCCACTCTCCCCTCTCCCCTACCACCCCTCCATCAACCCTCAGTTTGTTCTCAGTATTTAAGAGTCTCTTATATTTTGCCTCCCTCCCTCTATGCGACTTTTTTCCCCCTCCCTCTCCCCCATGGTCTTCTGCTAAGTCTCTCAGAATCCACCTATGCATGAAAACATATGGTATCTGTCTTTCTCTGCCTGACTTATTTCACATAGTATAATACCCTCCAGTTCCATCCACATTGCTACAAATGGCCAGGTTTCATTCTTTCTCACTGCCATATAGTATTCCACTGTATATATAAACCACATCTTCTTTATCCATTCATCAGTTGATGGACACTTAGTCTCTTTCCATGATTTGGCTATTGTTGGAAGTGCTGCTATAAACATTAGGGAACACGTGCCCCTATGAATCAGAATCCTTTGTCTCTTGGGTAGATTCCTAGCAGTGCTATTACTGGGTCATAGGGTGGTTCTATTTCCATTTTTTTGAGGAATCTCCACACCGTTTCCCAGAGTGGCTACACCAGTTTGCATTCCCACCAACAGTATAAGAAGATGCCTGTTTCTCCACATCCTTGCCAGCATCTATAGATTCCTTATTTGTTCATTTTAGCCACTCAGAATGGTGTGAGGTGGTATCTCAGGGTGGTTTTGATTTGTATTTCCCTGATGATGAGTGACTTCAAGCATCGTTTCATGTGTCTGTTGGCCATCTAGAGGTCTTCTTTGGAAATGTGTCTATTCATACCTTCTGGATTATTTGTTTTTCAGGTGCAGAGTTTGGTGAGTTCTTTATAGATTTTGGATACTAGTACTTTATCCCATATGTCGTTTGCAACTATCTTTTTCCATTCCATTGGTTGCCTATTAGTTTTACTGATTGTTTCCTTTGCAGTGCAGAAGCTTTTTATCTTGATGAGGCCCTAATAGTTAATTTTTATTTTTGATTCCCTTACCTTTGGAGATGTGTCATGTAAGAAATTGCTGTGACTGAGGTCAAAAAGGTTTTTTCCTGCTTTCTCCTCTAGGATTTTGATGGTTTCCTGTCTCATATTCAGGTCCTCCATCCATTTTGTGTTTGTTTTTGTGAGTAGTGTAAGAAGTGGTCTAGTTTCATTCTTCTGCATGTTGCTGTCCAGATATCCCAGCACCATTTGTTAAAGAGGCTATCTTTTTTCCATTGGATACTCTTTCCTGCTTTGTCAAAGATTAGTCAACCATATATTTGTGGGTCCATTTCTGGGTTCTCTATTCTATTACATTGGTCTATGTGTCTGTTTTTGTACCAATACCATACTGTCTTGATGATTACAGCTTTGTACTAGAGGTTAAAGTCTGGGATTGTGATGTCTCCCGCTTTGGTTTCCTTCTTCAATATTACTTTAGCTATTCAGGGTCTTTTGTGGTTCCATACAAATTTTAGGATTGTTTGCTCTAGCTTTGAGAAGAATGCTGGTGCAATTTTGATTGGGATTGAATTGATTGCATTGAATATGTAGATTGCTTTGGGTAGTATTGCCATTTTAACCATTTATTCTTCCAATCCATAAGCATGGGATATTTTTCCATTTCTTTGTGTCTTCTTCAATTTCCTTCATAAGTTTTAAGCGTAGAGATCTTTTACATCTTTGGTTAGGTTTATTCCTAGGTATTTTATGGGTTTGGGTGCAATTGTGAATGGAGTTAGTTACTTTATTTCTCTTTCTGTTGCTTCATTATTGGTGTGTAAAAATGCAACCAATTTCTGTACATTGATTTTGTAACCTGAGACTTTACTGAATTCATGTATCAGTTCTACTAGGCTTTTGGTGGATTCTGTCAGATTTTTCATGTAGAGTAACATGCTGTCTGCAAAAGGTGAAAGTTTGACTTCATCTTTGCCAATTCTGATTCCTTTTATTTCATTTTGATGTCTGATTGCTGATGCTAGGGCCTCCAGCACTATGTTAAATCACAGTGGTGAGAGCGGACATCTTTGTCATGTTCCTGTCTCAGGGGGAAAGCTCTCAGTTTTTCCCCATTGAGGATGATATTAGTTGTGGGCTTATCATAAATGGCCTTAATGCTGTTTAAGTATGTTCCCTCTATCCCAGCTTTCATGAGGGTTTTTATTAATAAAGGATGTTGTAATTTGTCAAATGCTTTTTCTGCATCTATTGACAGGATCATACTGTTCTTGTCTTTTCTTTGTTAATGTGATGTATCACATTGATTGATTTGTGAATATCGAACCAGTCCTGCAACACAGGAATGAATCCCACTTGATCATGGTGAATAATTGTTTTTATATGCTGTTGAATTCGATTTGCTAGTATCTTGTTGAGAAATTTTGCATCCATATTCATCAGGGATATTGGCCTGTAGTTCTCTTTTTTTGCTGAGTCTCTGTCTGGTTTGGGAATCAAAGTGATGCTGGCTTCATAGAATGAGTCTGGAAGTTTTCTTCCGTTTCAATTTTTTGGAACAGCTTGAGGAGGATAAGTATTAACTCTAAATGTCTGGTAGAATTCCCCAGAGAAGCAATCTGGTCCTGGGCTTTTATTTGTTGGGAGATTTTTGATGACTGATTCAATTTCTTAACTAGATTTGAGTCTGTTCAAATTTTCTATTTCTTCCCTTTTGAGTTTTGGTACTGTGTGGGTTTTTAGGAATTTGTCCATTTCTTCCAGGTTGTACAGTTTGTTGGCATATAATTTTTCATAGTATTCCCTGATAATTGCTGTATTTCTGAGGGATTGGTTGTAATAAATCCATTTTCATTCGTGATTTTATCTATTTGGGTCCTCTTTCTTTTTGTTTTGAGAAGCCTGGCTAGAGATTTATCAATTTTGTTTATTTTTTTTTCAAAAAACCAGCTCTTGGTTTCATTATCTGTTCTACTCTTCTTTCAGATTCCATATTGTTTATCTCTGCCCTGATTTTTATTATTTCTCTTCTTCTGCTGGGTTTACGGTGTCTTTGCTTTTCTGCTTCTAGTTCCTTTAGGTGTATTGTTAAATGTTGTATTTAGGATTTTTCTTGTTTCCTGAAATTTGCCTGGATTGCAATGTATTTTCCTCTTAGGACTGCCTTTGCTGCATCCCAAAGGGTTTGGATTGTTGTATTTTCATTTTCATTTGTTTCCATATATTTTTTAATTTCTTCTCTAATTGCCTGGTTGACCCATTCATTCTTTAGTAGGATGTTCTTTAACCTCCATGCTTTTGGAAGTTTTCCAGACTTTTTCCTGTGGTTGATTTCAAGTTTCATACCATTGTGATTTGAAAGTGTGCACGATATGATCTCAATTCCTTTATATTTATTGAATACTGCCTTGTGACCCAGTATGTGATCTGTCTTGGAGAATGTACCATGTGTATTTGAGAAGAAAGTGAATTCCATTGCTTCCAGATGTAGAGTACTAAATATATCTGTCAAGTACCTCTGCTCCAATGTGTCATTCAGGGCCATTGTTTCTTTAGTGATTCACTGTCTAGTTGATCTATTCATTCCTGTTAGTGAAGTATTAAGCTCCCTTGCAATTAGTGCATTTTTATTCATGAGATTGCTTACGTTTGTAATTATGTGTTTTACAAATTTGGGTGCCCCAAAATTCGGTGCAAAAACATTTATAATTGTAAGCTCTTCCTGATGGACAGTCCCTGTGATTATTATGTAATGCCCTTCTTCATCTCTTGTTACAGCCTTTACTTTAAAGTCTAGTTTGTCTGATAGAAGTATGGCTACTCCAGCTTTCTTTTGACTTCCAGTAGCATGGTAGATAGTTCTCCTTCCCCTCACTTTCAATCTGAAGGTGTCCTCACCTTCAGGTCTAAAATGAGTCTCTTATAGACAGCAAATAGATGGTCTTGGTTTTTTATCCATTCTGATACCCTATGTCTTTTGATTGGAGCATTTAGTCCATTTACATTCAGTGTTAATATTGAAAAACATGGGTTTTGAGTCATTGTGTTATCTGTAGGTTTCATGCTGTAATGATGTCTCTGGTACTAAGTGTCCCTGCAACATTTTCTTCATAGAGTCCCCCTCAGGATTTCTTGTAGGGCTGGTTTAGTGGTGATGAATTCCTTCAGTTTTTGTTTGTTTGGGAAAACCTTTATCTCTCCTTCCATTCTGAATGACAGGCTGGTCAGATAAAGGATTCTTGGCTGCTTATTTTTCCTATTCATCATATTGGAGATTTCCTGACATTCCTTTCTGGCCTGCCAAGTTTCAGTACATAGGTCTGCTACTACCCTTATGTGTCTTCCTTTGTATGTTAAGGCCTGCTTATCCCTAGCTGCTTTCAGAATTCTCTCTTTATCCTTCTATTTTGCCAGTTTCACTATGATATGTTGTGCAGAAGATGGATTCAAGTTATGTCTGAGGGGAGTTCTCTGTGCCTCTTGGATTTCAATGTCTGATTCCTTCCCCAGGTTGAGGAAGTTCTCAGCTATGATTTGTTCAAGTACCCCTTCAGCTCCTTTCTCTCTCTCTTCTTCCTCTGGAATTCCTCTGATACAGATGTTGTTCTGTTTGATTGCATCATTCAGCTCTTGAAATCTCTTTTCCTGTTTCTGGATCAGATTATCTCTCTTTCCTCGGCTTCCTCTTTTTCCATAATTTTATCTTCTAATTCACCTATTCTCTCTTCTGCCTCTTCAATCTGCACTGTGAGTGCCTCCATTTTATTTTGCACCTCATTTATAGCATTTTTAAATTCATCGTGGCTATTTTTAAGGTCCTTGATCTCTGCAGCAATGGAGTCAGCAATCTCTGCTGTCTTCTATGCTTTTTTCAAGCATAGCTTTTTTGATATTCTATATTCTTGTTCAGTTATGTTCTCTTATCTGTTTTGATCAATTATTTAGCTGTTACTACTTCCTGGAATTTCTTTTGAAGAGAAAGAAACTGAAAAGAGTTTTCTGCCCCTTATAGGTTTTAAAAGCTTATGTGCTCTGCTCCTGTGAGTACTTCTATATTAAAGGGGATCATACACTGTCCAGGGCCTGGACTTTTGGGAGGTGTTTTTTGTAGAGTGTTACTTGCTCACTGTTGTTGTGTCTTTGGTTGTCCTCCACCAGGTGTGCTTTGTTTGTTCCTTGAGGTAGCCCTCAAAAGGAAAACTGACAAACAGGAAATAAAAACACGCAAATGCACCAACAAATAAAAGAGGCAAGCAGACCAAAACAGAAAAAAAGAAAAAAACGAATGACAATCTGAAAGCATAAAAGCAGAAATATCAGCTACAAGTAAAGAACAGGGTGTGTGCAGGCTAATGGAAGAGCATATACAAAGAGAGTAATGACAGGTGAGGGGAGAAAGAGAAACTGAACTTTGACCAGGTAGATAGACTGAAAGCCTGAGTCCAGAGAGAGAGAAATGAGAATAAGGAAGGAGGCAAGGAAAAAGAAATGAAGATAAAGTTACCCAGAGGCACCATATGGCCTGATTTTTCCAGAGAGAGAGCACAAAGAAAGTAAAGGAGGTGTAGAACATGCATCAGAGAATGAATTAAATATATCTGTTTAAGCAAACCAATACCCCAAATAACCATCCTAGAGGAGGGAAGAGATAAGAAAAAAGGTATATCTAAATAACAAGAAATGACTTGGAGTCAATCCAGGCAATGCCGCAGTGCTTGTTTCATAGCATCTATCCAGTTCCTGTAGATAAACGGCTATCCTGTGAGGAGGGGTGTGGTTTGGTGTAGGCTGATCCTGCCTCCACTGTGGACTACATGGACCAATCCCTGAAGTCCCAAATTGGTGGCACACATGGGGAGAAAAATAGTGACCCTTCAATCCTTTCTTTATGGACCAGGTGTCCAAATACCCCTTTGTCTCTGTCCTCACTCTGCCAGGAGGTGCAGAAGCTATGGGCTTTATCATTCCACAGTCTCCTGTTTCCCACGCTTATCTGAGTACTCGCTATGACCGCTATGCCCGGTTTCCATGATGTAGGTTGTGCCCCTGACATAGCACCCAGAGGTGACTGCCTTCTTCCCCAAGTATGCAAATGTGACTGCCGGCCCCAATCTGAAGAAAGCCCCGCAGTTAGAAACGGGACTTCTCTTTGAAAGCCCTGCAATTAGAGACTGGCTCATTCTCTGTCCAGTCTGTGGTTTTTCTCTTGTCCAGATACAGTCCTACGGTTCCCCAGCTGATCTTTCTCTTTCCTTTGTCTCTCTGCAGAAGGGGCTCCCTCCCCTCCATACCTCTGTGGTCCATTTTATCTCTTCCAGTTTGCACTCACCCACTCACTTATGGTGCTGCCTGGCTTTCACATTTTCTTCCTTGTAGACTCAGTCTCCTTCCCTCCCAGACTCTTGGGGTTGAGAGTCGTTTGGCTTCAGTCCTTCTTTGTTTGAGAGACATGGGAAGAACAGATCCCCCTACTTCTCTGCCATGTTGGCCTCTCTCCTTTTACTTGCATATTTAAATTGTATTGTTTCAGTTCAAAATATTTTGGAATTTTCAAGTTATATTTTAGTTGCTCACATCAGTTTTATTCCACAGTGGTAAAAGAGCATGATCTGAATGATGTAAAATCTTGGAAATGTGTTGTGACTTTTTTTATGGCCAAGTGTATGGTCAGTTTTGTAAATGGTCCACATGCATTTTAAAAGGGATATTCTGCCCTCTTTGAATGCAGTGCTGTCTGTATATTAATGAGTCAAACATTTTAACTGTATAGTTCAGACCTTCTAAATTTACTAGCTTTTCCCCACCTTTTTCTATCAGTTACTGAGAGAGTTGTGTTGAAATCTTGAACTATTATTGGGGTTTTCTTACATTCTTGTTTTAATTGTGTCCATTTTGTTTTCCATATTTTGATGATGTGTATTATTTCCACTAATTAAGCACTGATATGCCTTCCTTATATATTGAGACTTTTTGCCTCATGAAATAAACCTTTGGGGCTCTTGACATCTTCCAAGGTGTCATGATATTTAGCATATGAAATTATACATCTACTCTGATGATCTTGAATATTCTCAGATTGTCATGAATAAGGATTTTTCTGTTTGTGTGTTTTATAGGAATACATTTCATATAACACTTCTCTAATGCGGTGTTATTTCTATTATAAGGAAATTTTTCTGACTAGAACATATTTAACTTCTAATTCATCTAATGGAAATCTGTAATTAATTTTACATTACTTCTATCATTAACAATTTTAACAACCACATCCATTTCAATAACTATCATAATTTTGAGTAAACAAGCTATACAGAGTTCTAAGATTTGATAGGATTCCATTTGTTTTCAGTTTGTACAGTTAACAACTTTTGCACACGTTTTAAGCATTTTCCAAAACATGACTCCAAAGAACACATGTATTAATTAAGTTTTCAAATAAATACGAGTTTATGTCCTCTCAAGAGTTTACAAGTTTCAGAGGACACTTTGTTTCTTTTCTCCTTTCTGTTACATAAATTCATTGTATTCATTATCGAAACTTTTTGAATCCTTTATTCCACATAATGTTTAGTTTTTATAATTGTGATTTTTGTTTTTTGTCCTATAGATATATTTGAGCATTTTTATTTTGTTTATTGGTTTGATATCTTTAACCAACCGTGTGATGGAAGATTTTATGATTTCTTCTGTGTCTAGCTGAAGAAATCCCATTAAACTAAGGAGGAATCTCTGAAGTTATTTTGGGACCTCTCGATGATTTCAATAGTTTCTGTTTGAGAGTTTCTTTAAATTTTAATAAGTGAGAATCTATTTTAAAAGCCTATGATTTTTTATTGTTGTTCCTTCTATAATGTTATCATCATTATATTAATATGCTTTATATTGTTTGACAAATCCTATGAGTTGCCTGCCTGGTATAAACAAGATATATTTGCTGTCAAAAGAGAAATTATTATCACTCACATTTTTAAAAGAATCATTTAAAAATTGTTTTTCAGTATGATTATATGGGATCAGAAATGATGGCTGTAACACAGAAAATTATCCAGATTACTGGCCTTGTCAACACTGTAAGTTTTAAGTTTTTTACATTTATAGTTTTATGAAAAATCATTAAAACTGATTTCTATTTTATCATGACAAATTAATGATTTAAAAATCTTCAATAATCTAAATAATAAATTTAACATATTCCTTATTTTGTATAGTTTTGATGTAATAATTAATGTTATTTGAACAAATATGCCATAAATCTTATTTTAGATATTTACTCAGTTCAAATTGACTGTGATGCTGTCCTCCTTGGAATTGTGGTCAGATAAAAACAAAATTTCTACCAACGGGGATGCTGATGATTTATTACAAAGATTTTTCATATGGAAACGGGACTATCTTATTCTACGGCCCCACGACATAGCATTCTTACTTATGTAAGCACAACGTTCTACATTAAAAAAGAGATATGCATAAATAATTTCATTAATTTGATAATTTAATGCATTTATTGTGTTCCTGAACTTTCTGTAGACCCGTCTGAAAATGTTAAGCATAGCTGTTGCCATAGATGCGATAGTGTAGTTGAAGATATGATAAAAATAAAAACAACATAAACAAGTTATATAACAATATATTTTGGAATATAATTTATAAAAAGACGCCTTTCTTAACTTCGGAATACATTACTTACATAATACATGTATGTTGTACTACATACTTTACTACTACATATGTTAACTACTACAGTGCACATATAAGACTTAGCTTATTAATAATGTAAAAATTGTCACTATTCAGTTAATATTACCTATAATATGTTAATACATTTCTTGTCTACTGCTTATCTAAAAAGAATATTTTTGGTAATACTTAATTTAAGAAAATGCTTACATTTAGTATAGTCAAAATTTCTTATTCTACAAATTAAAAATCCTTTTTGTTTGGGGTGACTGGGTGGCTCAGTTGGTTACGTCTCCAACTCTTGATTTCGACTTAAGCCATGATCTCATAGTTCATGAGATCCAGACCTGTGTCAGGCTCTGCAGTGACAGCATGGAGCTTGCTCAGGATTCTCTCTCTCCCTCTCTCTGCTCCTCCTCCATGTGCGCACACATGCTCTCTTTCTCTGAAAGTAAATAAACTTAAAATAAGGTATAAAAATCTTTTTTTAACTTTTAGTGATCAAAAGAGTGCATGCAGAATAAGGAAAACTGAGGAGAATTCAAGGTAGTAAAATTGTTTCAAGTCTAGGAGTTAGGTGACAAGAGAAAATTTAAGCTGTTAAGGTGAATTATAATTTTCAGTGAGCATTTTGTATGATATGTTAGATATTATTCAGATCAAAAATTGGTATATTTTAAAACCATTGCAAATTTTATGGAAGTTTTAATTTAATAAATAAACAAGTGAATTGCTCTGAATAACTATGGTAATAAAAAGGTTATATTATAATGATGTAGTTACAGGAAACATCCTACATATTTGGGAGCAACATTTCCTGGCACACTCTGCAATAAAAGCTATAATGCAGATATTGCTATGGTATGTAATTTTTTATCTTTTTTTACTGTTTTTTTCTAATCTTTATCTTGCATTTTATATTATTTAATAGAGCTAAATAGTGTATAATAAAAGTAGTGCATAATAATGACTTTTTTCTCTTTATGTGTATTTATTATTTTGTTGGTACAAAATTATTTTAATCTTAGAACATAATATGAACATACATTAATATACTCATTCACCGAGTAGGCATAATGACTATTTTGACAGTTATATCAAATATTCTAAGGATGTAAAACAGTAGAGCAAAGTTAAAACCTCCTGTATGTCTACTTTAAATTCAAGAAAAAGCAAAAATCATGAATTAGTCCTTGCCATTTTATATGTATTATGCCCTTGTTACAAGTGCGTTTATCATTTACTACATACTGTTGTGCATTGTTCTTATTTTACGCAAAATTTCAGAACTATTTTGAACAGCTTTTTAAAGGACATATACATGTTGAATAATATAGCTCCACTTTTTCTTTTAAAATTTTTATTTTTTAATACACATTCACTTATTATAAATACAAATGGTTTTACAAGACTAATACTGAGAAAACTAAATCAGCTCCTTATATAAACTACACCCCTTGCATTTTTTCCCTCATTTTTTAAAATTTTCCTCCTGGCTTATACTTTCATATTCATTTCCTTGTAAATAAAAGTTTTATTGGAGTATACTATATATAAAGAACACTGCAAAAATCATAAATATCTAGCACAATTAATATTGACCGGCATAATGCATAGATATAAATATCATGGAGATCTAGAAATAGAATATTTCAGCACTTCAGAAGACTCCTGTGAATCATATACCTCCTTCCACTTACTATCCATACAGAGAAAACCACTTTTTGACACTTATCACCATTGGTTAGGTTGGCCTCTTTTTGCGCTTTATGTAAATGAAATGATACAGAGTATATATTCTTGTGTCTGCCAATTATTTGCTCAAAATTATGTCTGTGAAAGTTACCCATGTTTATATGTGTATGTGTAAGAATAATTTATTCATTTTTACTCTGTATTTTTAAATAAAATGCCCATGAAATTTCTTGAGTCTTCAAATTTAGACATCTATTGACTTACACTCAGAGAAGTCAGAATTTAGGACCCATAGCTCATAAGACTGACTTGCCACCTCTTCCTTTCTTCCTCTATAACATATAGCTTATTAGAATTGTGTTTTGATTTATCTATAGCAGACATTAATTGCTTAACATGACTTGTAGGCTAAATTTAGCCCACCACCTATATTGTAAATAAAGTTCAACATGAACACAGCTTCATCCATTTATTTACCTATTGTCTATGACTACTTTCCTGCTACATCAGAACTTATAGTTGTAACAGAGACTATACGGTACACAAAGCCTGAAGTATTTATTTTCTTCCCCTTTGCAGAAACGGTCGATGAGTGATCTTTATTGTTTTTCAATATTTGTCTTTAGAAAAGCTTTTTAGTGTTTTCTGTAGTGAGATAGCACGCGTGTATGTGCGTGCACGCGCACACACACACACACACAAAGTGTGTGTATTACCACATTAAATAAATGTGGAAATGTTAATACCACCTTTCAGGTCCCAAATCATATCATATAAACTTAAAATAGGTAATTATATATTTTACCTATATATTAATTTTAAATACATTTAGAACTATATTCCACAAAATTATCATTTTATTTTTAACTATGAAAAAATTTTGTAAAATCTCAAGTGCAGAGAAAGGTTTATTATATTTTTCCATTTTGTTCCTCTTTATTCATCCCCAATGTTACAGATTTTCCTTTATTATCATTTTCCTTTTCTCCGAAACAAATTCTTTAGTCATTTTCTTAAAGTAGGGCTACTGCCAACATAGAATCTTAATTTTCCTTCATTTCAGAATGTATTTCTTTCGTCTTCATTCTTGAGGGATATTTTTGCTGGATTAAGGTTGTGAATTGACATTTTTTTCTTTAGCACTTGAAAAAATATTGTGCTATGTCACGTGTCCATCATTATTTCTGATGAAAAAGTCTATGTTGTATGCATCATTGTTCCTGTATAAGAAATGTGTTGATTTTCTTTGGCATATTTCAAGACACTTATTTTTCTCTACCTGTTTAATCATGATGTGTCTGGCCATGATTACTGTAAATTATCTTGATAGAAATTGTGAGATTATTACATACGCAGATTTCTTTCTTTTGCCAAATTTGGGAACTTCTAGCCATTTTTTCTTCAAATATTTTTCAGCCATGCACCCTTTCTTCTCTTCTGGGACACTAATAACATTAATGTTAGATATTGTTATTGTTCCACTGTTCCCTGTATCTCTGTTAATTTCACAAAAATCTGTTTTCTCTCTGCTTTTCAGATTAGACAATTTATGTTCATCAATACTTAGGTGCACTCATACAGTCTCTAACATCTCCATTTTGCTACTAAGTCCACCTAGGCAGGTTTTATGTATGTATGTATGTATGTATGTATGTATGTATGTATGTATGTATCATCTATCTATCTATCTATCGTCTCTCATCTGTCATCTATGATATCTGTTTTTCTGTTCTATAAATGTCTTTTTTTTAAATATTACCTGTTTCTTTGATGATACTTATGGTTTTTTGTTTCTTTTAGAGATTTTATTATTTGTTGAGGCATTGCTATGATAATTGCTTTAAAATCCTTCTAAGAGAATGCCATCTATGGGCCATCTTGGTTTTGCTATCTGTTATGTTTTCTCATTTCATTTGAGATATTTCTGGTTCTTGGTATGACAAGTAATTTTGGACTACATCCAGGATATTTCTAAGAAATATGTTATGAAACACTAGTCTCTATTTAAATCCTCCATTTCAAAAAACAGTTTTGTTTCTAAAGTACACATTCTGAATCAGTTCTATGGTCCATTGTTCACCTCGATTTAGTTTTCATGGCCTCAATGGATATTCTTTGATATTTTGGACATTAAAAATGCTATTAGGGAGTCTGGATTCTGTTATTTTTCTCTGATGAGTGTTTATTTATTTATTTATTTTATCGTGATCTTTGTTAAATTCAAAACAGCAACTCTAGATCATGGACAGCATCTCCGGACTCAGTTGAGATCTTTAGTCATTAGCTAAGTTATGTTGAGGCGGTCCCATGTATGAATGTTTCAGGAGTCAGCCAGAAATGTGGGAGACAGAATTTGGAGGATTCTTTTTCTAAAGATTTCTCTTTTGCATATATATTAAGCAACCATCATTTCTTCATATCAGATTTTTAGTTTTCCAGGCCTGCAATATCAAAAAATTTTCATGAATGTCCTAGGTATCCACATATCATGTCTATTACACCTGGCCTTAGGCTGAAAGTCACAAAAACTGTCACTCTTTATAGGTATTTTCTTTTGAGAATGGACTCCCAACTAATGCTACTAGCTTCTGGTGTGTGTGCGTGTGTGTGCGTGTTTTAAGTATTTATTTAAATTTCAGTTAGTAAACATACAGTGTAATATTAGTTTCAGGTGTACAATGTAGCAATTCAACACCCAGTGCCTCATCACAGCAAGTACATTCCTTAATCCGTATTACCTATTTAACTCATTTAACTCATTCCTTCACTACCTCCCTTCTGATAACCATCAGTTTTTTCTTTATAGTTAAGAGTCTGTTTCTTGCTATGCCTGTCTTTCTCTCTCACTTATTCTCTTTGTTTTGTTTCTTAAATTCCACATACGGGTGAAATCATATGGCCATTGTCTTTCGCTGACTGACTTCTTGTGTGTAGCATAATACTCTAGTTCACATCCATGTCACTGCAAATGACAAGAATTCATTCTTTTGAGGGCTCAGTAATATTCCAGTAGATAATGCTTCTATAAACATACAGGTGCATGTTTCCTTTTGAATTAGTGTTTTTGTATTCTTTGGGTAAATAGTGTAATTGATGGATTGTAGGATAGTTCTATTTTAACTTTTTGAGTAACCTCCATACTGTTTTCCAAGGTGACTGTACCAATTTGCATTCCCACCAACAGTGCAAAAGGGTTCCTTCTTCTGCACAACCTTGCCAACACCTGTTGTTTCTTGCGTTGTTGATTATAGTCATTCTGACAGGATGAGGTGGTATACCATTGTAGTTTTGATTTCTGTTTCTCTGATGATCAGTGATGTTGAACATCTTTTCATGTGTCTATTGTCCATCTGTATGTGTTCTTTGGAAAAATGATTATTAATATCTTCTGTTAATTCCTTAGTACTTTTGGGTATCAGGCACAGGGGGGTAAGTATAATAAGATCCAACTCTTTCCTGATCTAAAGCATCTTTTAGATCCTATTCTACAGATTCCAAATTTCTACTGAAACTAATATTCATTTATTTTTCCATTTTTCCTTTATTTACATACACACACATATACACACATGCCATAGCTCTTTTTTCCTCAGCATTATTGAGGTATAATTATCAAAATACTAATATATTTAAATTGTACAGTGTGATAATTCGATATACATATACATTATAAAATAATTCCCATAATCAATTAGTATATTCATCAACTCATGTAGTTATCTTTTTTGTGAGAATGCTTAAGATGTACTCTTAACAAATTTCAAGTATGTAATATATAATTATTAATTATAGTCCCCATAGTTATGTTAGATCCTCAGAACTTATTCATCATATAATTGGAAGTTTGTACCTTTTGGCCCACATCTGTCCATTTCAAATTTCCCCCTTCTCCTAGCTTCTAGCAACTATAGTCCTACTCTCTGTTTCTATAAGTTTGGCTTTTTTATAGTTGCCATTTATAAGCGATATAATACATATTTGTCTTTCTCATTTTATTTAGAACCATGCCCCCACAAGATCATCTGTGTCGTTGCAAATGGAAGGATTTCCTTCTTTCTTTAGTGACTGAATAGTATTCTACTATATAAGTGTAATACATTTTCTTTTTCCATTCATCTATTAATGGACATGTACGTTGCTTCCATGCCTGGTTATTGTGAATAATGCTGCTATTAACATAAGGGTACAGATAGTGATTTCATTTCTTTTGCGTATATAACCAGAATTGGGATTGCTAGCTCAAATGTTATTTCTAGTTTTAATTTTTTGAGGAGCCTCTACACTATTTTTAATAATGGCTGTACCCATTTACATCTCCACCAATAATGTACCAAGGATTCCCTTTTCTCCACATCTTCACCCACATTTGTTATCTCTTGTCTTTATGAGAATAGTTGTCTTACTTGGTGTGAGGTGATATCTCATGCTGATTTTGATTTGCATTTCCCTGATGGTTAATGATGCTTGGCATCCTTTCATATACCTGTTGATCATTTGTATGTATTCTATGGGGAAAAATATCTATTCAAGTCCTTTGCCTATTTTTAAATTGAATTATTTGGTATTTTGCTGTTGAGTTCTGAGTCCTTTTGCATTTTTGACATAATCCCTTATTGGATATATGGTTTGCAAATATTTTATTCCATTCTGTAGATTGCCTTTTCATAGGTTGACATTTTCCTTTGCTTTACAGACACCTTTTAGTTTAATGTAGTCCCAATTTATATGTCATTTTGGTTTTTGTTTGTTTTTATTCAAGTATAATTAATGTACAGTGATATGTTAGTTTCAGATGTGCTATAGTGCACATGATTCAACAATTCTCTACAATTCTCAGTGTTCATCAAGATAAGCGTACTTGTAATATTTATCTATTTCACTCATCCCTCTACCAGCCTCCCCTCTGGCAACCATGAGTTTGTTCTCTGTATTTAAGACTTTTTTCTGTCTCTTTTTTCATTGTTTATTCATTTGTTCTGTTGCGTTTTCTTTTAATTCCATATATGAGAGAAATCATATGGTATTTGTCTCTGTCTAACTGACTTATTTCATATAGCATTATACCCTCTAGGTCCACTCATGTTGTTGCAAATGGCAAGATTTCATTCATTCATATGCCGAATAATATTCCATTGTACATACATATAGCACATACTGCTTATCTGTTCATCTATTGGTGAACACGTGGTAGTAATTCAACAACTTGTTAGTTTTTGCTTTTGTTGCCCCTGCTTTTGGTGTGAAACCCAAAAAATTGTCACCAAGACCAATGTCAAGGATATTGTTGCTTATGTTTTCTTCTAAAAATTTTACAGTTTTGGGTGTTAGTGTAAATCTTTAATCTATATCATAATAATTTCTGTGAGTGGTGTAAAATAGGAGTACAATTTCTTTCTTTTGTACATCATAGCTCCTTTTAATCTACAAGCTCTACAGTGATGTCCTCTTTTTTATTTCTGTTCTGAACTTTTTGTACACTCTGTCTTCTCTTCTGGCACAATATAACTACTGGGTTATTTTATTTTGCTGTGTGACTTTATTTTTTATAAAAAATTTTTAATGTTTATTTATTTTTGAGAGAGAGAGAGACAGAAAGTGAGCGGGGGAAGGGCAGAGAGAGAGGGAGACACAGAATCTGAAGCAGGCTCCAAGCTCCAGGCTGTCAGCACAGAGCCCGAAATGGGGCTCGAACTCGCAAACCATGAGATCATGACCTGAGCTGAAACTGGATCCTTAACTGACTGAGCCGCCCAGGCGCCCCTTGTTGTATGACTTTATACAGGGGATTTATTTTCAACTGCGAAATGGAAGCACAAGGGCAAGTTGGCATTAAAACGCCAACTTAATGCCTGTTACAATTTGCCCTAAAATCTGATGATCAGCTTCATAATCACCTTTCACGTTCTGCTGTGACTTTACCTTTCTTTCAAATTCTGTTACTAGAATTTTTTCCTTTCTTTTATACTTAGGTCTTACTAGGTAAAAAAAAAAAAGTAACTATTAACTATTAGCTATTAACTGATTTTTCTATGTTTTTATTCACACACTTGCCCACATATATGTACATTTTTTTTTCTTTTAGGCATGAATTACTTAAATTTTACTCCACAAATTTCAATTGATGTAGAAATATAAGAAAAACTCTAAGAATTTTGCTCGTGATGATTAAAGGAATGAGAAAAGTTTCACAATTTATCAAAAATTAAATAATGTGAAATATGACTCTGCACTGCCAGCAACCTTTTTTTTTTTTTTCAATGTTTAAACCTGGCTCCAATGCCCACATCTTTATGTATTTATTTATTTATTTATTTTTTAAAAAATTACATCCCAATTAGCATACAGTGCAACAATGATTTCAGGAGTAGATTCCTTAATGCCCCTTCCCCATTTAGCCCATCCCCCCTCCACAAGCCCTCCCATAACCCTCTGTTTGTTCTCCATATTTAAGAGTCTCATGTTTTGTCCCCCTTCCTGTTTTTATTTTTGCTTCCCTTCCCTTATGTTCATCTGCTTTGTATCTTAAAGTCTTCATATGAGTAAAGTCATATGATATTTGTCTTTCTCTGACTAATTTCGCTTAGCATGATACCCTCTAGTTCCATCCACATAGTTGTAAATGGCAAGATTTCATTCTTTTTGATTGCCAAGTAATACTCCATTGTGTGTGTGTGTGTGTGTGTGTGTGTGTGTGTGTGTGTGTGTGTGTATCCATTCATCCATTAGTGGACATTTGCGCTCTTTCTATACTTTGGCTATTGTTGATTGTGCTGCTATAAACATTTGGGCTCATGTGCCCCTTCAAAACAACATACCTGTATCCATTGGATAAATACCTAATAGTGCAATTGCTGGGTCATAGGGTGCTTCTAGTTTTAACTTTTTGAGGAACCTCCATACTGTTTTCCAGAGTGGCTGCACCAGTTTGCATTCCCACCAGCGGTGCAAAAGAGATCCTCTTTCTCCACATCCTCGCCAGCATCTGTTGTTGCCTGAGTTATTAATGT
Source organism: Paguma larvata (assembly GCA_030068075.1). Lineage (NCBI taxonomy): Eukaryota > Metazoa > Chordata > Mammalia > Carnivora > Viverridae > Paguma > Paguma larvata. The sequence continues at coordinate 4,538,845 of CM057823.1, forward strand.
TAGCCATTCTGACACGTGAGAGGTGGTATCTCATTGTGGTTTTAATTTGTATTTCCCTGACGATGAGTGACCTTGAGCATCATTTTGTGTGTCTGTTGGCCATCTGGATATCTTCTGTGGAGAAGTGTCTGTTCATGTCTGGCCCATTTCTTCACTGGATTATTTGGTTTTTGGATGTTGCATTTGAGAAGTTCTTTATAGATTTTGGATACTAACACTTTATCTGTTATGTCGTTTGCAAATATCTTCTCCCATTCCATCAGCTGCCTTTTAGTTTTGCTGATTATTTCCTTTGCTGTGCAGAGGCTTTTTATTTTGATGAGGTTCCAGTAGTTCATTTTTGCTTTTGTATCCCTTGCCTCTGGGGTAGTGTTGAGTGAGAAGTTGCTGCGGTCAAGGTCAAAGAGGTTCTTGCCTGCTTTCTCCTTGAGGATATTGTGGCTTCCTGTCTTACATTTAGGTCTTTCATCCATTTTGAGTTTATTTTTGTGTATGGTGTAAGAAAGTGGTCCAGGTTCATTTTTCTGCATGTCGCTGCCCAGTTTTCCCAGCACCACTTGCTGAAGAAACTGTCTTTATTCCATTGGATATTCTTTCCTGCTTTGTCAGAGATGAGTTGGCTGTTTGTTTGGGGATCCATTTCTAACCTCTCTATTCTATTCCATTGATCTGAGTGTCTGTTCTTGTGCCAGTACCATACTTTCTTGATGATTACAGCTTTGTAATACAACTTGAAGTCTGGGATTGTGATGCCTCCTGCTTTGGTTTTCTTTTTCAGGATTGCTTTACCTATTCGGGGTCTTTTCTGATTCCATACAAATTTTAGGATTGTTTTTTCTAGCTCTGTGAAGAATGCTGGTGTTATTTTGATAAGTATTACATTGAATATATAGTTTGCTTTGGGTAGTATTGACATTTTAACAATATTTGTTCTTCCTCTTCAGGAGCATGGGATATTTTTCCACTTTTTTGTGTCTTCTTCAATTTCTTTCATAAGCTTTCTATAGTTTTCAGTGTATAGATATATCACCTCTTTGCTTAGATTTGTTCCTACATATTTTATGGTTTTAGGTGCAATTGTAAATGGGATCAGTTCCTTGATTTCTCTTTCTGTTGCTTCATTATTGGTGTATAGGAATGCAACCAATTTCTGTGCATTGAATTTATATCCTGCCACTTTGCTGAATTCATGGATCAGTTCTAGCAGTTTTTTGGTGGAATCTTTTGGGTTTTCCATATGGAGTATCATGTCATCTGCGAAGAGTTAAAGTTTGACCTCCTCCTGGCCAATTTGGATGCCTTTTATTTCTTTGTGTTGTCTGACTGCTGAGGCTGAGACTTCCAACACTATGTTGAATAAGAGTGGTGAGAGTGGACATCCCTGTCTTGTTCCTGACCTTAGCAGGGAAGCTCTCAGTTTTTCCATTGAGGATGATATTTGCGTTGGGTCTTTCATATATGGCTTTTATGATCTCGAGGTATGGTCCTTCTATCCCTCCTTTCTTAAGGATTTTTATCAAAAAAAGAATTCTCTATTTTGTCAAATGCTTTCTCTGCATCTGTTGAGAGGATCATGTGGTTCTTGTCCTTTCTTTTATTGATGTGATGAATCACATTGATTCTTTTGTGGAAATTGAACCAGGCCTGCATCCCAGGTATAAATCCCACTTGGTTGTGGTGAATAATTTTTTTGATACATTGTTGGACCCAGTTGGCTAATATCTTGTTGAGGACTTTTGCATCATCAGGGATATTGGTGTATAGTTCTCTTTTTTAGTGGGGTATTTGTTTGGTTTTGGAATCAAGGTAATGCTGGCTTCATAGAAAGAGTTTAGAAGTTTTCCTTCCATTTCTATTCTTTGGAATAGCTTCAAGAGAATATGTGTTAACTCTTCCTTAAATATTTGGTAGAATTCCCCTGGAAAGCCATCTGGCTCTGGACTCTTGTTTTTTGGGAGATTTTGATGACTAATTCGATTTCTTACTGGTTATGGGTCTGTTCAAATTTTCTATTTCTTCCTGTTTCAGTTTTGGTAGTTTATATGTTTCTAGGCATTTGTTAATTTCTTCCAGACTGCCCATTTGGCATATAATTGCTTATAATACTCTCGTATTGTTGTTTTTATTTCTGCTGTGTTGGTTGTAATCTCTCCTCTTTGATTCTTGATTTTATTTATTTGGGTCCTTTCTTTTTTATTTTTGGTCAAACTGGCTAGAGGTTTATCAATTTTATTAATTCCTTCAAAGAACCAGTTTCTAGTTTCATTGATCTGTTCTTTTTTTCTTTTTTGGTTTCAATAGTGTTGATTTCTGCTCTAATCTGTATTATTTCCTGTCTTCTGCTAGTTTCATTGGCTTCCATGTATTTTTTAATTTCCTCCTTAAGTTTTTGGTTAGCCCATTCATTCTTTAGGAGATGTTCTTTAATCTACAAGTATTTGTTATCTTTCCAAATTTTTTTCTTGTGGTTGATTTCAAGTTTCATAGCATTGTGGTATGAAAATTTGCATGGTATGATCTCGATCTTTTTGGACTTGTTGAGGGCTGATTTGTGCCCCAGTATGTAGTCTATTCTGGAGAACATTCCATGTGCATTGGAGAAGAATGTATATTCCTCCGCTTTAGGATGAAATGTTCTAAATATATCTGTTAAGTCCATCTGGTTCAGTGCGTCATTCAAAGCCATTGCTTCCTTGTTGATTTTCTGTTTAGATCATCTGTCCATTGCTACAAGTGGGGTGTTGAAGTCCCCTACTATTATGGTATTATTATCAATGAGTTTCTTTATGTTTGTGATTAATTTATATATTTGAGTCCTCCCACATTTGGAGCATAAATGTTTACAATTGTTATGTCTTCTTGGTGGATAGACCCCTTAATTATGATATAGTGCCCTTCTTCATCTCTTGTTACGGTTTTATTTTAAAGCCTAGATTGTCCGATACAAGTATGGCTACTCCAGCTTTCTTTTGGTGACCGTTAGCATGATAGATGGTTCTCCATCCCCTTACTTTTAATCTAAAGGTGTCTTTAGGTCTAAAGTGGGTCTCTGGTAAACAACATATAGATGGATCTTGTTTTCTTATCCATTCTGTTACTCTATGTCATTTGATTGGAGCATTTAGTCCATTGACGTTTAGAGTGGCACTGAAAGGTATGAGTTGATTGCCATTATGTTTCTCATAGAGTTGGAGCTTCTGGTGGTGTTCTCTGGTCCTTTCTAGTCTTTTTTGCTTTTGGTCTCCCCACCACCACCATCTTTTTTCCCCTTAGAGAGTCCCCCTTAAAATTTCTTTCAGGGCTGGTTTAGTGGTCACGAACTCGTTTAATTTGTGTTTGTCTGGGAAACTTTTTATCTCTCCTTCTATTTTGAATGACATCCTTTCTGGATACAGAATTCTTGGCTGCTAATTTTTCTGATTCAGCACACTGAATATATCCTGCCACTCCTTTCTGGACTGCCAAGTTTCTGTGGATAGGTTTGCTGCAAACATAATCTGTCTTCCTTTGTAGGTTAGATACTTTTTTTCTCTTGCTGTTCTCCTGATTCTTTGCCTGAGTTGATTATGGGTTCATCAATGTTGATGGTGGGTTTTTGTTGGATCTTGTGGGAGTCCTCTGTGCTTCCTGTATTTTGATGTCTGTGTCTTTCCCCAGGTTAGGAAAGTTTTCTGCTATGATTTGCTCACATAATACTCTACTCTTTTTTCTCTCTCTTCATCTTCTGGGACTCCTATGATTCTAATGTTGTTCCTTTTTAATGAGTCACTGATTTCTCTTATTCTTAAATCGTGCTCTTTTGCTTTACCCTCTTTTTTCTGCTTCATTATTCTCCATAAGTTTATCCTCTATATCGCTGATCCTCTGCTCTGCCTCATACATCCTTGCCACTGTGACATCCATTCGAGATTGCAGCTCAGTTATGACATTTTTTATTTCACCCTGGCTAGCTTTTACTTCTTTGATCTCCATAAAGAGATACTCTATTTTCGACCCCAGCTAGTATTCTTATCATAGTGATTCTATATTCTGGTTCAATCATCTTGCTTGTATCTGTGTTAAGTCCCTGGCTGTTCCTCCTGCTCTTTCTTTTGGGGTGAATTCCTTCGTTTCATCATTTTGAAGAAAGAAAAGGAATTAATAAGGTAAAAGAAAATTTTTAATGAAAAAATTGAAAACCACACATACAAAAAAAATAATCAAAGAAATGATGCTAGATTCTAGGTGTGTTTTGGCCTGGTTATTTAAGGGAGCTTGATTGATTAGAGAAAAAGAAGAAAAAATTTTCAATTAAGAAATTATAGATAATACATACACATGCATATACACACACACACACAGAATCAAATAAATGATGCTAGGTCCTGGGTTTGTTTTGGTCTAGTTATTGAAAGGAGCTTGATCGATTATAGAAAAAAGGGGAAAAAATTAAAATTAAAAAATTAAAAACACACACACACACACACACACACACACACACATACAAAATCAAATCAATGATGTTAGGTCCTAGGTGTGTTTTGTACTGGTTGTTGAAAGGAGCTTGATCGTTTAGAGGTAAAAAAAAAAAAAAAAAGAAAGAAAGAAAGAAGAAGAAAGACAAAAGAAAAAAAAGCGTTTGAAAATTTGAGAAAATGAATTCGATGAAGTAGATTAATGGAGAGGAGCTTGACTGATTAGAGAAAAAAGGGGAAAATTACGATTAAAAAATTTAAAACAACACACACAGAAAATCAAATAAATGATAGAAGTATAATGGAATTTGAAAAATGTACAAAAAAGTGAAAAATATATTAGAAAAAAATAAAAGGAAATATTTTTAATACAAATGAAAGTAAATAATTTTTCCCTTTCTGTATTTAAGTAAAAGAAAAGAAACAAAAAAGAAAGAAAAAAAGGAAAAAAGGGAAAAAGGAAAAAAGAAAATTGAATAACTAGACCAGCAAACAGTCTGAAATAAGACTAATGGAGAGGAGTTTGACTGATTAGAGAAAAAAGGGGAAAAATGAAAAATACACACAACTACACAAAATAAAATAAACGATGGAAGTATTATAGAAATCGAAAAATTTACAAAAAATGAAAAATTTAGAGGAAACAATAAAGGAAAAAATGGAAGTATAATTGAACTTGAAACACATATAAAAAAGTGAAAAATCCTATAGAGAAAAGTAAAGGAAATATTTGAAGTATAATAGAATTTGAAAACTTTCCAGAAATTAAAATTTTAGTAGAAAAAAGTATACTTGAATTTGAAAAATTTACAAAATGAATTCTTAAATAGAAAATAAAGGAAATGATGTAATTGTAATAGAATTTTATAATAATAAAAGAATAGAAATATTTGGCAGAACAAAATAAAGGAAATGATGGAAGTATAAAGAATTTGAAAAACTTACAAAAATTGAAAATTTTAGTAGAGAAAAGTAAAGGATATGATGGAAGTATAACAGAATTTGAAAAATTTACAAAATGAAAATTTTAGTAGAAAAAAATAATGGAAATATAACAGAATTAGAAAAACTTACAAAAATTGAAAAATTTGGTAGAAAAAATAAAGGAATAAAGAAATGAAAAAATTAGAAGAAAAATTAAAGGAAATGATGGACGTATAATAGAATTTGAAAAATTTACAAAAGTTGAAAAATTTAGTAGAAGAAAATAACAAAAATGATGGAAATATAATAGAATTTGAAAATTTTACAAAAATGAAAAATTTAGTAGAAAAAAGTAATGGAAGTATAACAGAATTAGTAAAATTTACAAAAATTGAAAATTTTAGTAGAAAAAATAAAGAAAATGATGGAAGTATAATAGAATTTGAAAGTTTACAAAAAATTGAAAAATTTAGTAGATCAAAAATAAAGGAAATGATGGAAGCATAATAGAATTTGAAAGTTTTACCAAAAAATGAAAAATTTAGTAGATCAAAAATAAGGGAAATGATGGAAGCATAATAGAATTTGAAAAGTTTACAAAAATTGAAAAATTAGCAGAAAAAAATAAAGGAAATGATGGAAGTATAATTGAATAATTGAATTTGAAAAATATACAAAATGAAAATTTAGTAGAAAAAAATAAAGAATATTTTTAATAAAAATTGAAAATAAAAATAATTTTTTTCTCTTTCTGTATTCAAGTAAAAGCAAATAAAAATAAGGAGAAAAAAGAAAGAAAGATAAAAAGGAAAATTGAATAGGTGGACCAGCTAACAGACTGAAATAGGATAGATATTACACCATTTTCTCCTAGAGATCAAAGTATGAAGCACTTTATATTCCCTAAACTAAGCAGGAGAGATTTGTGGTGTTCCTGAAGAGTAAGGTTGGCCCAGTTGGGTGGGACTTAATGTAACGGCTCCTTCTCCACTACCTGGTGCTCCTTGGCTTACTGCTGTGGATCGTTGTGGCGCCTATAGGTGTGTGTGCGCATGCATGGGCAGGGTAAAAATGGCGTCACCCGGTTTCCCAAACTTGTATTGGAATTCTCTGTTCTCCCAACCATTAATTGCACACCAGTCTTTTATCTCTGGTTTCCGTCACTCCCCACTTTTACACTTCCTTGACCACACCATCAGATTGCCCCACACACCACCCTCCTGAGTTTTATATGAGATGCAGCTGTGTTTTCCAACCCCTCACTTCTGAAGACTGTGACTCTGACATACTCAGATCCCCTGGGTGAGGGTCTCACCTAGCAATGGCCGGGTGCTGGCCACACCCAAAAATGTTCGAGTGACCTTGCTACTGCCGGTGTCCAGAGATTTGCGGCTGGGTGCCAGCCCATGCAAGAAAAAGTTCATGCTATTGTGTAGCAGCAGTGTTTCTGGGATTATGGAAAATCATGCATGGTCTCAGGACCTCCCAGACCCACTCTTTTCCTGGGAGTTCGCCCTTCCCACCAGAGCACCACTAGGTATTTTGAAATACAGAGTTTCGGACTGTGCGCTCCCCCTTTTTATAGTCTTAATGGAATTTAAACCATCTCCTTTCTCCTTTCTCCCTTTTTAGTTCAGTCCCTATGGCCGTTTCCACTTTTCCGCTTTCTCTCCAGCTGATTTTGTGGGGCGTGCTTTTCCCCTACTCTCTTCCCCCAGCCTCTGTCCTCTCTCCACAAGCAAAAACAACTCCCTGCCTTCCACGGCTCCTCTCTCCCCCAGTTCGTCTCTCCACGCCATGTACCTGCCAAGTTCTGTGGCTCACGTTGTGCAGATTGTTGTGTTATTCCTCAAATCCATTTTCTAGGTGTACAGGCTGGTTTAGTGTTGATCTGGCTGTATTTCATGTACGCGAGACAGGAAAAAGACTTCCATGCCCTTCCACCATCTTGGTTCTGACAACAACCTTTTTAAAATAACTTCTCAATCCAAATGTCCTTACCATAACTTTGCCTATCTCTAATCTCTGATACTATTTTTTAAATTAATCCATTATACTACAACCTTTTAAGGAGCTTCCATACAAATACCTTACTCCTATTTATATTGCTGGGTCATTTCCCAAAGATTACACACTTTGGCCTAAATATTAATTCATAAATATTAAGTAATTATACTCCTCCTCAGAATTTTCTGTTGGAGCACTTCATTTTCTTCATAACACTTTTTGTGATCTCTTTGTATTGATGAAGTTGATTTTAGGTTTCTTGTTTGTTTTCTTTCTCCCTTTCTGTAATAGAAGCTCCTGGTGTGAACAGTGTCCATATCTTTCATGCATGCCACTACATTTTAATCTTTTGTTAATGTGCCTGATGCATGTGCACCCTGAGTTAATATTTATTAATTGGATGAACTGATTTAATGAAAAAGTTAAAGAAATGTGTATTATGTTGATTACATCAGAAATACTAAATGTGGTTATGGCTATAGAATTTGAGCATGTCAAATTTTAAACCAGAGAATACTGGTAGTTCGATCATTACTTACATTGTTACATTGTTCTTCATCAATTAACCAGTGGGTAGTCCTATCAATGACATATCAAAATAATGTTGTAAAATATACTTAATATTAAAAGTATTAGAATATAAAATTTTATGGGAATAAAATGTCTTAATTTAATTTATTACTTGCTTTTGTTAACTAATGTGATCTTTTTCCCTCAATCTTTTATTAGTATCCACATGCAATAACTTTGGAGGGATTTTCAGTTATTATAGCTCAACTACTTGGCCTTAAAATGGGACTAACATACGATGATATTAATAATTGCTCTTGTCCAAGAGCTACCTGCATAATGAATCATAAAGCAATGTAAGACTTTTTCTTTCTTCTTAATTATTGTTTTACATATATTTGTGAGGTTGTTTTACAAGCTGTGATGAATTTTTTATTCTTTATATTCAACTTCACGTCAAAAATTAGAAAGGTATCAAAGAGTTTTCATACTAACAAAGTTGTCTAAGTGATACAAAACTCCAGGAAACTGATAAATATCATGATTAAGAAATACTTGAGGGAATTAGAGGGAAATTTTTAAGATTTATAAAGAATGTTAAATACTATATAAACATAGTACTATTATTGTTTTGGCTGTTATAGTGCTTTGGCATTTAAAGCACAGATAGCCAAAGAGCTTTGGCTAGGATTTTAAGCGAAAGAAAAAAGAAGAAATATTTGAAAAAGAAAAAAAATTGTACTTATTTATGGATATTATGATTGACTACCTACATAAATCAGTAGAATCAGTAGACACTTAGAACTATAATAGCATTAAAAATTTATTAGTGTAAAAGAAACTGCATATTATCTCTAGACTGAAAAAAAGAGAAAGAAAAGACTATGATGCTAGATAAAATGAAGACTTAAGAACAAAATCACTGAGTAAATTAGAGACGATAGAATCTAGTGCATAAGTAGAGAGGCTGGCTTTTATTTATTTTTATTTTTTTAATGTTTATTGTGAGAGAGAGAGGACGAGCACACAGGCAGAGGAGGGGCAGAGAGAGGGAAAGAGAATCCCAAACAGGCACTGTCAGCATAGAGCTTGACTCAGGGCTCTTGAAACCACATATCGTGAGTTCATGACCTGAGCCAAAACCAGGACTCCAGAGACTTTACCAACTGAGCTGCGCAGGCGTCCATTGGCTGGCTTCTGATTGGAGCTGAGTATACTCAATTATTGTGATAAGATTTAGCAGAGTAAATGAAGATGGAGGTAGTTTGGCTAACGGAGGTGGAAAGAAGAGGACAATATCTTCTGATGAGAAGCTGAGAGTAAGGAGCTGAAGAGCTTGGATTAAAGACATGAAACACTTGTCTTGGAGACTAGAAATTAGAAATGACTTATGAATGTAATAGGATTGTTGGGCCTTTTGAACGCATACTTAATATCAGTAATTACAAAAGTATTGTGAATTCAAACAGCATGTTTGTTTATTTTGACTCATGTAATTTCAGCTATCAAATGCATATATAAAGAAAGTAAATATTTGAAGTTTTGGCAAGTTAATGTCCACGGGATTCAAAAAAAGTTAGGGTTGCAGGAAAAGCTGTGTTTCTCTGAAATAATTTTTTTCAATTTTTCCCAACCCACGCTTGGAGTTTGGGATAAGAAATTAAACTACTTTGAAACAGCTTCCTTAGCTCAACTTATTTTATAGTTGTTTTTAGACCTAGATGGTAATCTTCCCCACAAAAAGCCAATCAATTAATACTTACTTTGAAATGTCTGAGCCTATTAAAATTCTATATACTTAGGTTAACACATTCATTTCTTCCTTTTCATGGCCATCTTTTAGGCAGAGATTTAAAAAACATAAATTGCTTTGTAGACACTTTAAACGAAAGTTTCAAGTTCTAATTAACACTTCGTTTTTAGTCAGAAAGGATGTGGTTCAAGGAGAAAAGAACCTGTCTCTATTTTTAAACTAATTTTGTGGAGAAAGATCTCAGAGGTCAAAATTTGTAGCTTTTTGCCTGAGAGTGGTTTAAAAGAGTTTCACTGATGTCTGTTGACGCAAATAGTTAAGAGTAATAGAGAAAATTTCTTAAATAATATTTTTCATTGTGATACGCCTTACACTTTCCCCTATTGATTCCATTACAAATGAGTATATCAATGAAAGCTAAAGCATACCTTTTTTTTTCTCACTCTCCCAACTCCAGACCCTTATCATCTATACATTTCTTCCCTTGGAGGCTCCTGAGACAACCCAGGACATCACTCATCTCAGATATAGCTATTTAAGAGTTACTGTTTGAGACATGATTGCTTAGAGGGGCACTATGCGATAGAAATAAAATGTAAACCACATATGTAATTGTAACTATTCTAGTAGCTGCATTAAAAAAAATTAAAAAGTCATAGGGTGCCTGGGTGGCTCCATCGGTTGAGAGTCCAACTTTGGCTCAGGTCATGATCTCATACTTATGAGTTTGAGACCCACATTGGGCTCTGTGCTGGCAGCTCAGAGCCTGGAACCTGCTTCAGACTCTATCTCCCTTTATCTCTGCTTCTCACCCACTTGTACTCTGTCTCTCTCTCTCTCTCTCTCTCAAAAATAACCAAACATCAAAAAAATTAATAAGATTAAGTTAATTGCAGTATACATTTTAATATATTTTATTAACATATAATAAATATATAATATACTTAATTGTATTTAATTCAATATATTCAAAATATTATCATTCCAACATGCAATTAACATAAAGATTTATTAACTAGCTATGTTATATTCATGTATGTGCATGTGTATTGATATAGAATATGTGTGAGAGGAAAGAGTCCAGGATTACACCAATGTTACCATCTTGAGAAACTAGAAAAATACAGTTGCCTGGAACTGAGAATAGTGGATGGAACAGGCTTGGCTGAGGAGACCACTAGTCAACATTTTACATAGAATATTCAAAATATATATTGGAGATCTATTAGACATATATATTAGATATTCCATTAGGAATATAGCTGTGAACATGAAAATAAAGATGTTCACAGAACTTATATTTTAGTGCTAAATTTGTCATATAAAAAGATTTAAAAATACAAATATGTTTATTTTTACATGATACAAAAATGTAGAATAATACATGTAGAATAATAAATATTCACGGTGGAAGGAGAATGTGGGAAGGGACACAATTTTATATAACATCAAGAAAGACCTCTTTAGAAAGTTACATTTGAGTAGACATCTGACTGAAATGAGGGAATTTGGATATATGACTGAATAGCATATCAGGTAGAAAGATAGATGGTAGATAATAGATGATAGATAGATAGATGTTAGATAGGTGGATATTTAGCCATTATACCTTACTGCTTTCCTGTAAAGATACATTTACAATGCCATTTTAAAAATGTTAAAGATTAATAGTGATAAATTAAAATGTAATCACATTTGACTTCATCTCTGCTAAGATACAAGTTTTTCATTTGAGCCATCTTGCTATTCATATCATTATATATGGAGCATTGTTTGATGGGGTTTTATTAACCTGGTACATTTACCTGAGGACTATTATTTCATTGTAGGGGTTCCAGTGGTATAAAGATTTTTAGCAACTGTAGCATGCATGATTATACATATTTTGTTTCAAAACACAAGACTAAATGTCTTCAGAACTTTTCAAATTTGCAACCATCATATCAAAATCAACCAGTGTGTGGTAATGGGATTTTGGAACCTAATGAAGAATGTGACTGTGGAAGTGAAGAGGTAAGCAATAAAGATTGGAATTTGAGCATAATTTCTTGTATTTCTAATAAGTGGTTTTAATGGTATGTAGAGAATTATATATGCAACTATGTCTTCAATATGGAACTTGGATATGAAAATGATAGTGGTTAGGATATATGAATTGATTTCCATCGCTCCTCAATTGAGACGACATATGATTCATGAAAACTTGGCTTGTACACATTGCTTCAAGTATGCCCGCAAAGAGGTTTTGCATTATATAGACTGAGTGAATGGCTTTTTATCCACAACTTATTTCCTAACGTATGTGATGCCAGTCTCTGTTTTTTCTACAAACGTCTCCTAAATTTGTTTCAAATTTTCCCCTTTCTTTTGGTTGCAAGAATGGTGAAACATTATGATGTTTTTTTCTTAATCCTCAAGCATTCTTGCATTTCCAATTTCTGGATGATCAAAACTTGTTCTATTTGCTCACTTCTAAATATAGATATCCAGTCTACCACAGTCCCACCAACTAAATATTCTGGACATACTATTCTCAACAGATAATTATAATAGCATTATTGCATAATATTTCACAATTCTCCTCTATTTGAATAAAATAAAATTTCATTATTAGTCCCCCAGAAATTACATGAATTTCTTATTCATCTACCAAAATAGTGGGCCACCATTTTTTTACATAACATTAAATCTCTACGAGTTATCTTAATTCTCCACCATTCCCCAAAATTTATATATATATGTATATATATATATATGTGTGTGTTTGTGTGTGTGTGTGTGTGTGTGTGTGTGTAGGTTTTCCAGTTATCTCAAATTTTCTTTTTTTCTTTTTTTCATTTCATTTATTTGAGAGACAGAGAGAAAAAAAAAACAAGAAAGGGACAGAGAGAGGGAGAAAGAATCCCAAGCAGGCTCCACACTCAACATGGAGCCTGATGTGGCGTTCGAGCTGGCAAACCATGAGATCATGACCTGAGCTGAAATCAAGAGTCGGATACAACCAAATGAGCCACCCAGGCACCCCTCCAATTATCTCAGATTTTCTAATGTCATCTTAGTTTTCTAATTAGTGGTACTATGCTCATCTTGTATTCACAGCCTCCTAAATATAGTGCCAGTTGCCTGCAAAAAAAACCTGCTTATTTTTAATGAAGGATAGAATAAAGCAACAGAATCTGGAACTAGGTCTGCATGTTGTGAATTTCCACAACTACAAGCTGTAAGCAGATTGTCACTTACAACAGACATTGTCAGTAGCCTACCAGTATCTTCTCAGCATTGACTATTCCTGGATAGAGTATTTGCTTCAAGCATCTGAGACTTTTTGTTGGAGTACCTCCTCTGGTCTCAGTAACATGCTCAGCTTTTAGCAGGGTGGGCTTAATCCACTTGGAGCTAATGATTAACCCTCAAATAATAATGAAAGGTCTTTTGATGGATAAATGCTCCAGATTCCTTGACTCTTACAAGGAAATTCTCTGAAATATGCTCTGTATCAGAGTTCTGCAAAATGACCAGTGGGTCAAATTCAGCTGCTACATATTTTTGTAAATGCAACTTTATTTGAATACAACCATGCCCGTACATTTACATATTATCTATGGCTGCTTTTGTGCTACAATGGCAAAGTTGAACACTTGCGACAGACGCCATACGGTGCACTATTTTAGTAAAGTTGCAAATACTTGCTATATCATTCTTTACAGAAAATGTTTTGATGTCCCCCATCTTATATCATTTCCTGGAGGTATCTGTGGGATTTAGCTGAAGAGAGCAGTAAGCAGCTCACAAACCCATATGTACTGACTTGCTTCCCTTCCTTAACATCTTACTCCCATGCCAGTGTTTTGATGGTAGGTAGAATAGATCTTCAAAGATGTCCTCACTCTAATACATTGAGTTGTGGATATGTTATATTACTGAGGTACTTCACAGAAGTAGTTAGGGCTATGGACTTTAAGATGGGGACATTAACCTGGAATATCTCATTAGGTTCAATCTAATCAAATGAGTCCTTAAAAACAGAGAGCTTTGTCCAAGTGAAATCACATAGATGTAGCAGAAGACTCAAAAATATTTGGAGAGAGGAACCCAACCTGCTGTTGCTGAAGGAAGAAATATGGAAGCACAGAAGGAATGTAATTAGTTTCTAGGAGAAAAAAAAAACGTGCCCTTGACTGATAGCCAGCAAGGAAACTGGAATCTCAGTACTATAACCACAAGGAACTGAATTTGGCAAAAATCTGGATGAGACTTGAAGTGAATTCCTTCACAAAGCCTCCAATAAAGGACATAGCCCTATTGAAATCTTGATTTTACCTTTGTAAAACCATAAGCAGAGGATCTGTACTAGTTTATGTACTTAAACTTTTGATTTATAGACTATAAGAAAATTATTTAAGTTGCTAGGTTTCGTTTAATTTGTGACAGCCTCATTAGGGAGCTAGTTTACTCTCCAAATAAAATACTTGTCTACATCCTTGTTTAACGGTCCATTTCTTGGGGAACTAAAACCAAATCAGCTGGTACCAGAAGTTTTTGTAAGAAGCAGACACTCAGGATAGAATTCTGAAAGTGGATGTATTACTGGCCAGATGGCAAAATGTACTCATTTATGGGTTCAGAACATTTGGAATGATGGACTTTAGAAACCTAAATCTTCAAATTTCTCAGAAATCTATGTCCTGGAAAGTCACTGCTAGGTCAATGATGGAAGGCCTCACATTGCCTAGAGACCACACAAAGATGGTTTCACAATAGATGGGTGTCTCTCAACATGATGCTTATTCTTTTCAAGATCTGTCCCTGCCTTCCCTCATTGGTTCTAGACTACTGTTGACCTCACTGGGCCATGGACTTGGGGCGGCAAAGGAACTGGGAAAATGAGATGCCAGTAGAGCAGGGCACAGGGGACCCAGAACAAACTGCCCGAGGCCCTGAGGTTTATTATACATTTTCTTTTATACTTTCACAGAGCTACTAATCAACTAGGATTAACTGCAGAAGTTAGTAGGGCATGACAACAATGTACATCTGATTATGCAAATGCAGTCTTTTCAGATGCATAGGATAAGGTAGCAACTTTAATGGCAATATGAAAGACAAAGAGGGGAGTGAAGGCTCAGTGCTAGTTAAAGCTGGCTTCCCTTAAGCAAAACATCCTGATCTGAGAACTAAAGAACAGACCACATTCCCAAGGGCATTTTCACTCAATTCCTTTTGGGTTATTTTTAACCCTGTGATCTTGAGCTTTCTCAGAGATCTTGGAGCCTGAACGAATAAGCGCCTGTGGTCATTATGGTGTTCTGTTTCTCACAGACTACATCAAGTCTAAGTATAGCCCAAGTGAGAAAGTACTTTCTGCTATTAGAATAAAGAGATTATTTTTAAGAATTTGTAGAATTTGCTAATATGTATGTATAAAAACCTGGATAATATGCCATGAATGGATGCTAAAAATGCTGGCTCATGGTTAAAATATAGGCCTGGATAGGGTAGAGTTTATTGATAGGGTGATACTCTGTGAATAAAGATCTGATAGGCAAGGAGACTTGGAGCCAGTATTGATTTGCTGCTGGATGAATCCTTGAACATTGCAGTCTAGCCCACAATAATCAGAATAACTGTTATAAAAAAGATAAGAAATATTAAATGTTGGTGAGGATGTGGAGAAAGGGAGCCCTTTTGCACTGTTGGTGGAAATGCAAACTGGTGCAACCACCCTGGAAACAGTATGGAGATCCTCAAAAAATTAAAAATAGAACTGCACTACAACCCAGCAATTGCGCTACTAGGTATTTATCCAAAGGATATAGAAGTCCTGTTTTGAAAGGGCACATGAACCACAATGTTTATAGCAGCTCTATCAACAATAGCCAAAGTATGGAAAAAGCCCAAATGTCCATCAACTGATGAATGGATAAAGAAGATATGATGTATACATACACACACACACACACACACACACACACACACACACACACACACACTAGAATACTTCTTGGTGATGAAAAAGAATGAAGTCTTGCCATTTGTAACAATATGGATGGAGCTAGAATGTATTATGCTAAGCAAAATAAGTCAGTTGGAGAAAGACAGATATCATATGATTTCACTCATAGGTGGAATTTGAGAAAGTCAACAGATGAACATATGGGAAGGGAAGGAAAAATAAGATAAAAACAGAAAGGGAGGCAAACCATGAGACTGTTAAATATAGAGAACAAACAGCGTTGTTGTAGGGGAGGTTGGTGGGGGATGGGTTAAATAGGTGATGGGCATTATAGAGGGCACTTTTCTGGATGGCACTGGGTGTCAGATATAAGATATGAAGTACTAGGTTCTACTCCTGAAGCCAAGACTGCACTGTATGTTAACTACCCTGAATTTAAATTAAACACACACACACACACACACACACACACACACACACATAGAGTGGAAAGAGGATAACTGGGTATTATGTAAATCTGTTCACACTGTTTAGGGAGGAAAAGAGGGAAAAACAAACCTGTTATGCAAAATGCTCAAAGTGGTCAAAATAAATAATTATTTAATTCATAAAGTTGTACAAAATGAAAATTCATGCTCACACTAGTAAATAGAGAAATGATAGCAAAAAATGAGGCACCATTTCCCCATTAGTTCGTTATAAATTAAACTGATTTGGTTATAATTAGTATTGATAAGTATGGTTGGGAGAGCATCTTCATTTACTGTCCATGAAAGAATACACAGACACACCCCCACGCATGCACACACACACACACACACACACACACACTCGTATAATGATGTTGAACTTAACTCCTGGAGAATCTGGGGAGTGTAACAACAACTTCGACATTTCCTCTATACTTTCAGTATTATTTCTAAGGTGGTAATGTTTATAAATTCATATCTATGCACATAGACATGTGAAACAGCAGAAACAAATGGAAAATTAAAAATAAGGAAGAATCGGTGCTTGGGTGGGTCAGTCAGTTAAGCATCCGACTTCGGTTCAGGTCGTGATCTCATGGTTGGAGCCCCATGTCAGGCTGTGTGTGTAGCTCAGAGCCTGAAGCCTGCTTCAGGTTCTGTGTCTCGCTCTGTCTCTCTGCCCCTCCCCAGCTCACACTCTGTCTCTCTCTCTCTCAAAAATAAATAAATGTTAAAAAAATAAAGAAGAATCCTACCTCCATAATAAAGGACAATCTTTGAAACTTGTTTTTTGAATAAATAGAAAATGTTTGGTTTTTTAGAAAGTATTAAGAATATAAAAATATTTAAAAATTACATAAATGCAATTTATTTACATGGAAACAGTATTTAGTTTATTATTTATTTATCACCCAATGTATAAGTTTACTGTCGAATATATAATATATATAACTGTATTAACATACACATTTTATTAATTTCATCACAGTGAAACATGACCCATGATTACTATACTAACTGTATTTTCTTATCATAACTATTCCTTAACTCTATTTAATTTTATTCACAAAATGAAACCTTAGTAAACAAATCACTAAAAAAGAAAATTGGGGAAGTTTTTCTTTTGGAAACTCACACTTATTTTTCCTCAAGGATATATTTCCATGTTGGTAATTTATGAATTAATTTCCGGTGACTTTAGGTAATAAATGTTGTTGATCAACTGCTATTTTAAGTGTTGTTTAGTTTTTACCATTATATGTTCTTTTGGACACTCTAGAAATAATAAAATAATAAAAGTTCATTGAATATAACTGTATCATATAACTGAAAAGTTGAACATAAAAGTGGTTTAAATAGAAGTTGAAATTGTTAAATGAGAGCTGTTAAGTGGTTGAACTACAATAATATTTCTTATGAAATTTTAGGAATGTCAGTTTAAGAAATGCTGTGATTTTCATACATGTAAACTGAAAAGCTCAGCAAAATGCGGTTCTGGACCCTGCTGTACATCAAAATGTGAGGTAAGTTTCCAACATTTATAAAAAAGAAATTAAGCTGTGATCATAGAAGTCTATATTAATTAAATTGATTTGGAATTGATAAAAAGGATATAAAAGTGATTCAGTGGACAAAATGGAGAGCACATCAACAGCCACAAGAAAAAAGGAAAACTATAATCAATTAAAGAAGATATCACAGATAGGTACTGATTATTCTGTTGTGTTGAAACCACAGTTTACCATCTTCTAAATTATCAGATAAAGAAAGAGTAAATATATACATTACTATATCAAAATATTATCAACTCTCAAGGAAATTATGAAATCAAATGAATGGTAAATATCTGTGGAAATATAGACCAATTGTGTGGCAGACAAAATATGTAGCATATGGAATATACAAAGAACTCTGACATGGATTAAATGAAAGACAAATCACACACACACACACACACACACACACGCATATACACAAAGGGGCTGCACAGGCAATTTACCACAATGGAAGTAGAGTTGTTAAGTGTGTGTACTTCATCTGCAGTAATTAAGGTAAACACAAATAAAAACAACACAATATCAAAAAGTAATTATCCAAATAGTAATCTTAAAAACAACGATGTCAGATATTAACCAAAGAGAAAGGATCTTTAGATCTTTTTTGGAGAGTGTTTGTGGGAATTTCGAATTGCTATAATCCCTTTAGAGCAATATTTGAATATCTCTGAGCAAAGTATAAATTATTAGTTAGCTTCTTTCATATGTATATACCCTGGAAATACACACATGAATGGAATGCTCAAAAAAGAATATTAATTATAGAATTGTTTGCAGTAGTAAACTGTTGGTATTGGAATGATACATAAATTATTACATGTTATATAAGAGTTAATAACTACATGCTAAATATGCATGTACTATTATAATGTTATCTTTAAGATATATGTTCAGATGAAAAAGCAAGTTCAATAATGCAAAATATTTTATAATTAAAAATTCTGATATGTACACATAAATATTCCATATATTATTTTCTCCCAATTTTTCAACTCAGGTATAACTTACTATATTATAATTTTATTACAGTAAAATTCTTTTAGTGAATACTTCTGAGTATTATAACAAACATTCAGCCTTATAACTGGCAGCACAATCAAGGGATAGGTGATTTCATCATCTCTCTCAAAACATCACCCTGTGCCTCTTTGTAGCTACTCCCACAGACCCTGGTAACTACTGATCTGTTTTATACATCTGCAATTTTCTTCTGCAGAAATATAAATCAAATCTTATATGTAAACATTGTAGTTAGACATGTTATCATAATACATTTGAGATGCATTCTTGTTGTGGTGCTTGTCAGTAACTCATTCCTTTTTGGTTTGTTTGTTTTTTTTTTCAAAATAGGTATTTATTGTTTAAAATATAAAAACTGACTTTTTGTTATTCACAAATTATGAAAAATTTTTCAAAATTTGTCTCAGACCTCCAAAAAAGTGTGCTTTCTCTTTACTGTCTTGAGCAGCAGTGCATTTTGATGGTATAGGAACTAACTCACAAACTTTCCATATAATTTTGCTAGGGCATACAAAGATATGGCAGAAGCCAGAATCCCTACAGTGTTAGACAAATGCAAGTTTAAGTGTTACTGAACTTTTATAAACAGTAAGGATTATGGGATAAATGGTAAACAAACACCTGTGTGAAATTTTGCAAAGCAAAAATGATGTTTCGTATGTTTTCACTTTGTTTCAGCCTTTCCAAAACACTTTTAAATGCAAAAGTTGAAAATTTCGCAGTTACCTGAAATTTAAAAAATCTATTGTACTTTGAAAAAACTCTTGGGCACCTAGGTGGCTCAGTCGGTTAAGCAGCCTATTTCAGCTCAGGTCATGATTTCAAGGTTCATGAGTTTGAGCCCAGTGTCAGGCTCTGTGCTGACAACTCAAAGCATGGAGCCTACTTCAGATTCTGTGCCTCCCTCTCTCTCTGCCCCTCCATCACTCATGTTCTGTTTCTCTTTTGTCTCTCAAAAATGAATAAACATTAAAAACTAAAAAAAAAAAAAAAGGAAGAAAAGAAAAAACTCTTTGGACACCGGGGTGGCACAGCTGTTAAGTGTCCAACTCGGTTTGGGCTTAGGTCCTGAACTTAAGGTTTCATGAGTTCGGGCCCTGCATTGGTCTCTGTGCTGACAGTGTAGAGCCTGGTTGGGATTTCTGTCTCCCCATCTCTCTCTGGCCCTCCTCCACTCACACTCTCTCTCTCGAAATAAATAAATAAACTAAAAAAGAGAGAACAATCTCTTAAAAGCAGCATCATTCAAACAGTGGCTAACTCACAAATGTGTATGCAGCATCCACAACTAAGCATGTCAGAGTCACAAGCTAACAACTGAAGGCAGAGAGGCACATCTCTGACAGTTAAGAGAAAAAGGCACGACAGGTAAGTATGCAGCCCAGGGCATCCAGGTGCTTGATTGTGGGGAAAAGTTTCAAAACTAAATGGACTTTCCTTACAGAATCCAAGGTAATAAAAACAGCTCCTTTTTTAAAACATTTTTTAATGCTTATTTATTTTGAGAGAGAGAGCGTGAGCAGGGGAGGGCCAGAAAGAGACACATACACAGGATTCAAAGCAGGCTCCAGGGTCTGGGGTGTCAGCACAGAGCCTGATGTGGGGCTCAAATCCATAGGCGAGATCATGACCTGAGCTGAAGTGGGACGCACAACCAACTGAGCCACCCAGGTGCCCCCAAAACAGCTCCTTTAAACACCTAAATCCTTTTTGACTCCCTCATCATCACTAAAACAGAGATGGTACAAAGTCTTCATATAAAAGAGAAACTGTCTGAAATTGTATTTTACATCAATGCCAATAACAGCCAATTTAGCATAAAGAACTACAAAATGCAAATTTATAAATACTACACCTGACTTTTCCTTCAGAGAACTCACAGCCTTGGGAATTCTGTGATTCTCCCAAATGTCAATTATTAGGCATATTTTATATGACAGATCTCTTCACTAAGTAAGAATAGTCATTCACGGAATATTATTTTCTTTTTCTTTTTCCTCCTAGATATCAGTAGCAGGCACTCCTTGTAGAAAGAGTATTGATCAAGAATGCGATTTTACAGAATATTGCAATGGAACGTCTAGTAATTGTGTTCCTGACACTTATGCATCAAATGGCCAGTTGTGCAGGTTGGGAACTGCATATTGTTATAATGGGCAATGCCAAACTACTGATAACCAGTGTGCCCAGGTATTTGGAGAAGGTATTGCTCTTTATTATATATTTCTTTTACCTTAAATTTGGATCCCTTCCTATAGGAATATAGCAAATAGGAGATGAGAGAAAGTTAAAGACTTAATTATCAAGTTGAAGGAACTTCAAAGGAGGTTAAATTCTCAGTCAAGTTTGTTTTGCCATAATTAAGGTTCTTGTTGCAAGAATGAAATATACACTTCAAATGGGAACCGTTTAAAATATGTTCTACCCAATTTTAGCCTCTGGACCTCTCTGAAACTACTGAATTTATAAAATGTACAGCACTGATCTTTCACACCACCACCTGTGCTCAATTAAGAATGGCATAATTTGAAGATAATGTGGAAACCTGTCACTCATAACACAAATTGTATCCCTATCAGGATCTCTCTTCTACCTGTCCTAGACACTAACTGAAAATCAAGTTAAGTCACAGCAAAATAGAGCCAGGATGTACCGGAATTTATAAGGGAGCAAAGGAAATATACCCCAATGGAGCTGGAGGTCCTAGCCAGCAATTACTGCCAGAATTAAGGGAGTGTACATGGAACTGGATTCTGAGAGTGCTTGATCATAAGATTGGATAGAAGAACATAAGATTGGATAAGAGAGAGTTTATTATTTTGGGAGTACTCTCCTGAGATAATAAGACTTAACACCCTGGCAAGGATCCTAGAAGACAGTAAAATATTTCTATTAAGATTGTTTCCAGAAATACAGACCCAATGGCCCACTTTAAGTGAAATTTAAATGATGAAATTGCCAAGGGAATAGAATCCTTGACAACTTTCAGTGCACAATGGCTCCGCAGGGTCCACAAATCCATTTAGTAATTATTTTTCAGTCCTAAAGAATATCATCAGGTTTGACATATTAATAGTTTGTGCGATCCCATCATTATGTCCTTGGCCTATTTGATAAGGCCATGGAGAAAGCCTCTGTAACTCTCTCCTTCCAGAAATTAATACTACCTTTAAAGATCTAAAGGATGCAGAGGTGGATATATATATATATATATATATATATATATATATATATACACTAAATAGTATAGTATATACTATATATATATTAATAGTATATACTATAAATAGTGTATATATATGTGTATACATATATATATGTATTTAATTACTCAATATGATTCTTGCAGAAACCAGATGGTGTTGGAAGATAATAGTAATCCATTGCAAATGCAGACAAGCAGTAGATTAATTGCACCCACTATGCCAGATGTGGTGTCTATACTAGAGCATAATAGCATATGTAGTAGGAGTATAGCCACTGATTTGGCAAATATATTCTTTTCTTTTTCTATTTGAAAAAAAGTTAGAAACAATTTACTTTCTCATGGAATGGATAATGACATTAATGTTGAGTTTTGCTCTTGATCATAAAGTTGTAGATACATGGACATCTTAGAAAGTATCACATTTTCTATTCCATCAGTGATTTTGTTCTAATCCAGCTAAATAAGAAAAGCATTGCTAGATTGCTGGAGGATTAAGTAAAGCACATTTTCTATAAAGGCAGGAGGCAGCCTTTCAAAACGTTTAGGAATTTGTCATCAATAAAATTTTTAAGAATCCAGTGATCAGAGGTATGCTCTGACGTCTCCAGCAAAGTAAAAACAAATGGTATGTATCTTGCATTTCATTGAACTAAAAATTACACCATCTGATAGGCCTCTTTGGGTTCTGGAGTCGGTATATTCCACATGAGGAAGTACTGCTTGATTTCATTTACTAGGAGGCATGAAAGGTTGCTAATGTTGAGTGATGTGAAAAGCAGAAAAGGGTTCTGCAGCATGTCCAAGCTGCAATGCAAGAATCCCTGCATTCTGAATTATAAAACACAGCAGCCCCAGTAATATTAGAGGTGTGGGTTAAGAGAAAAAAGGTTATATGGGACTCCTCTTTGGGAGAGTAACAGAGCAATTCTCTGGGGTTTTGGAGCAAGATTACTCCATCTAAACTGGAGAACTATACCACTTTGACAAACTACTCTGGGCACATTGACCCCTGTAAAGATCAAGAATTTGACTTTCAGACACCCAAAAATCATGTGTTCAGAACTTTACCATATAAGCTCTGTTATGTCAGATCAACTAAGTTAAATGATCAGGGAGATGGAAGTCATTCATTCACCTGGATTCAAGCACAAGCAAAAAGAGAGGACAGAAGAAAAATCCATGAGCAGGAAATCCAGAACAGCACACCTTTCTCTCCTTTGCATCTCCCTCAACTCACACCTATGAAATTTCATGATTTTAACCTTGACCAAGTTACACAAGAATAACAAACTTAGGTTTATTTTATAGATGTGTTGGCTCAGTCACTAGTTCTAGGTGGGAAAAAAGAAGCAGTAGCCATACTGCAGCCTCACTTTCAAGGATGCCTTGAAAGATACTGCCCATTTGGTCATTTGTTTCTGTGGAAGGGAAAACAGCCAGAGGTAGATATAGATATACTCATGAACAATGACAAAGGGCCTAGTTTTTTGATGGGGTGCCTGGGTGTGGAAAGACTAGAAGATTAGAGGCAACAGTTATGGGATAGAAATATATGGAAAGACACATGGAAATGAAAAACAATTCTGAAGATCTTTGTATTAATCCATCAGTTAACATCCACCAAAGAGCACCCACGCCATGGAAGAGACACAGAACAATCAAATAAGCATAGTAATTTGGCTAGTTTACATCAGTCAGCGTCCATCATTATCTACCCCAGTGTCTGTAGAATGGATACATTTCTAGGCTTTCTCATTTTTTATTTTAATTACTGCCTCTGAAATAACAGATTCTTTTCTGAGTTTAGTTTTTTTCTTGAGTACCTTTACCTTCTGGTCAAATGTAGCCATAGTAGCCAAGACACTTTCTGTTCTCCTACTTCTTTACCTAAGACAAGTTTATTAAGGCTATTACTTCCCTTCAATCACTGATAAGAGTTTGTTCAAGTGTTTTATCCTTCCTTAGCATGCATTAGTCTTCTTTATCCCATGATAGTAATTTTATTACCACCTACTACCAGGCTTCAATGACAATGCCACATATTTTAGACACATTTTACCGGGGAACTCCACTTTTAAGTACCAATTCATGTGTTTAATGAAATGGGAAGAACTCTAAAACATCTGAGATTTACAAATCCAATACAACTATCTTGCTACTTGATATTGCTTTCACTATGATACCCAGAGTGACAGGTGAACGTCTACTTAAAATTTTGCTTATACTCCATCAGAGAAGAGAATATTACCCTTCGTTCTGAAGGTTTCTTCCCATAAGTGACATGTTTCAAACTACTGTGTCAAGCCTGATATTCATTGGATGAGGCAGTGTGCATTCCCAGAGGAAGGGCAGCAAATTATTGTTAATAATAATATAATTTTACTACAATAGATAACTCTTTTCTGTTTTCTGTTAGGTAAGACAATTGTTTTTTCTACTTGCATTGAGAGGATACACACAGAAAGAAAGTGTGACCGAGCTCATGATTTTTTGTTTATGCAATTAGTTTCATTAGTTTTTTATGGATAAAATATTTAATTTAGATTAAGAATAATAATTTAACAGACATGTTTTCATTTTTAGGTGCTCAAAGTGCTCCATTTGCCTGTTACAAAGAAATCAATTCTCTGCGTGATAAATTAGGAAACTGTGGTTTTAAAAATTCACGACCATTACCCTGTGAACAGAAGTATGTATATAGAAAATAATTGTTTTATTAAGTCATAAGAATTATATATTGCCTGTTAAGAGACACTAAAGAGTAATGGTCAGTAAATTGTGTATCAGGAGAATATTTTCAAATATTCTTTTTCCCTGTTTTTTCTCTAACAAGGTCTAATGATGAAATTAGACAAAAAAAAGGCTGATGCTTATTACCAGAGGTAGGAAGTGGGCACAAACTACCAAAAATCAGAAGTTTGTGCGCTAAACTGAGAATTAAAACTGTTTTTTTTATTAAGTTGATAAATGATAATGATCCTAAAGCAAGTGCTTTGATTTTTCAGACACAAGATAATTGAAAGGAATAAAGTTTTCTTATTTTGTTTTTGTTGTTTGTTTCCAAAATACTGGTATGTAAAGCATGGTGGTACCTTTCAATAACTAAATTGGAAGTACTGGAATATTTTTAAGGGATTTATGAAATCCAATAAGGGAGAGCTTAATCCATAAGAAATACTTCCTGAATTTCACGGGAGTATTGAAAACAAAAGAATAAAAAAAAAATAACAGATAAGAGGTTGACCAAGATGATAACAGAGGAGGCTTTGGAATTTTACTCCTACCATATACACACTGAATGTTCATGTATACCTAAAGCAACTACTTCTGAAAGAAATCCAAAAAACACCTGAAAGACTCCTATACATTGAGCAAATGAGCAAATACTCACATTGAAACAGGTAGATACACACACTCTCACCATAAAGCGCGTAACTGGCACAGTACCACGCAACTGGAAGGGAAATCCCAACTGCTGGTTTCTTCCTGAGAAACAAAGGATTTGGACCCCACATTTAGTGTCCCAACATTTTAATACACTGCCCTGAGGAACAGGATCACAAAACATGTAGTTCTGAAAGCCAACAAAGCTTTGTCCACAGACCCACAAGACTATGACAAACGAAGGAATGACTGTCAACAGGAATTTAAGCACATGTCACAGATATTCTCTAAGGCTCATGAGAGAGGAAGCAGGCAAATCTCCCCTCTCCAGTCCTTTCCCTGAAAGTGATCCAGCTGCATACTGAGAGAGCTGCCACCTAAGGCTTAGGCTTCTAATTTAACACACATCTAAGGACTAGCTGTGATCCTTCCCAGAGACTGAGGAAACTGATGGACACCTCCTTTGCCAATTCCTTGTAGCCCACTCTAAGTCACTAATATCTCCCTGCAAGGAACAGGTACATAAGTCTATTCCCCAACTTTTCCACTTGCGTACTGTAAAAAATCTTGACTGAGGATTAGATTTCTGTGAAAGGACAGGCTTTGATCCTGCTCAGGGGCCAAGGAAGCTGGCAGCCTCTCTCCCAGTATCTCTTGCTAGCCAGCTCCAAGTCTCCAGTGTCTCTGGAAGGAGCTTATAAATATGTCTTCCATCACAGAAGACACATTTATATGTAAATAATGAATCACTAAATTCTACTCCTGAAACAAATACTACACTATATGTTAACTAACTTGAATTTAAATAAAATCTTGGAAAGAAGAAAAAAAGAATCATGTGGAATCAAACTATAAAGCTACAGAAAATTAAATCAAATCACAGAGGAAAACAGCAAGAGAAGAGAAAAGGAACAAAAGCAACCAGAAAACAATTAACAAAATAGCAACAGTAAGCCGGTATCTATCATAAAATACTTTAAATATAAACAGACTATGTTCTCCTATCAAAATACATGGAGTGGCTGAATGGATAATGAAACAAGATCCAATAGTACGCTGCCTGCAAGAGACTCATTTCAGCTTTACAACACACAGTGAAAGTGAAGATTGAAAAAAGGTAATCTGTGCAAATATGCAAATAAAAACAAAAAAGAGAAAAGGCACAGATAGCTATACTTATATCAGACAAAAAGATTTTAAGCCAAAGACACAATGCACAAGGCACAAGGCACAAAAATGTCATTATATAATGATAAATGGATTAACTAATCAAGACAATGTAACATTAGTAAATGTTTATGTACTCAACCTGGAAGCACCAAAGTACATAAATATTAATAGATTGAAGGGAGAAACATACAGCAATACAATAATGATAGTGGATCCAATAACCCACTTTCAACAATAGAGAGATCATCCAGACAGATAATCAGTAAGGAAACATCAGCCATTAACTACATATTAGACTTAATGGATTTAACAGACATTTATAGAACATTATATTCAGCAGCAACAGAATATATTCTTCCTAAGTGCACATAACTTTCTTCAGGAGATCATATGTTAAGCCACAAAACAAGTCTTAATAAACTTAAAAAGATGGAAACCATAACAAACATCAATTCCAGTCACAATGGTGTGAAACTAGAAATCAATTACAAGAAGAAAACTGGAAAATTCACAAATTTGTGGAGATTAAACAACATGCCACTGAGCAACCAAAGGGTCATAGAAGAAACAAGAAGTCAAAAGATACCTTGAAATAAATGAAAATGGATTCACAACATAACAGAATATTTGATGCAGCAAAGCAGTTATAAGAAGGAAGTTTGTTGTGATAAATGTTTACATTAACTAGAAGAAAGTTCTGAAATAAACAACCCAATTTACATCCTAAATACTAGAAAAATAATAATCTAAGCATAACATGAGTAGAAGAAAGAAAATAGCATAAAGTGGAAAGAAATTAAATAGAGACTAAAAAGTCAATAGAAAAGATCAATGATATGGAAAGTAGATGTTTTGAAAAGATAAATTGACAACCCACTAGCTAGACCTACTAACAAAAATGGGGTATGACTCAAGCAGCTAAAATTAGAAATGAAAGAGTAGACATTATAACTGACATCACAGAAATAAAAAGAATTATAAGAAATAACTATGAACAGTTCTATGCACCCAAACTGGACAAGGTGGAAGAAATGGATAAATAACATAGACACACAAAATCTAGCAACAGAATCATGAAGAAATAAAAAATATGAACAGACCAAAACAAATGAAATTAATCATTAACCAAAAAACTCGCCCCAAAAAACAAAAATCCGATGGTGAATTCTACCACGCATTTAAAGAATTAATAACAATCCTCGTCGAAATCTTACAAAAACCAGAAGAGGAAAAAACATTTCTTAAGTCATTCTTCAAGGCTAGTTTTACTCTAATAACAATGCTGGGCAAGGATATTACAAGAAGAGAAATGGTAGAACAATATACATAGTGAACATAGATGCAAAAAATCCTCATTAGAATATTAGACAACTTGTCCAGGAGGGGCCAACATGGCAGAGGAGTAGGGGGATCCAGTATTTCCCTTGATTTTTAAACTGAGAAGGACTGAAACCGAGAGACTCTCAACTCCAAGAATCAGGGAGGAAAGGTGTTGCAGCCTAAAACGAAAGGAAAGGGAAACCCAGAAAATGCTCCAGGTACCGTGATTTTAATCTGGACCGACAAAAGGAACTCGGGGAGCTGAGCTGAGGGGAGGGTGAGCCGGAGACAGCGAGGAAAGTGCGGAACAGGCCACATCCGAAGGAGAGGGTCAGAGAGAGTGAGACCACCACCATCCAGCCCCTAAATGCAGGGCTTTTGAAGAGAAGCTCTGTGTCTAACAGCAGAACTCTCAGCAGAACTCTCCTCATGCCAGGACTGCCAACAGAGGCCCAGTCAGCCCACATCATTCAGAATCACCCAGCCGCCTGTGGTGTCCCGAGCCACCTGCGGAGGGCGGAGCCCTGGGCCACTGGCGGAGAATGCAGCCCCTGGCTGAGGAGGGAACTCCCGGCTGCCGGCTGAGCGCCGAGCCCCAGGCCACCTGCAGTGCCCCGAGTCACCTGCAAAGCACCTCAAACTCCGGCACAATTACAGCAAAATTGGGTGTAGTAGGCGGGCACCCCAACCGCCCAGTAGACTGCACTTCGGTGGCGGGGGTAGCAGAGTGAGGACAGAAACAAAGGAGCAAATAGAAACCCCGGGACTGGGAACAAAGAACTGGAGGGATGCCATTGCTGTCTTACAAGCACACAAACTCCGGACCCAGGAAGTTACCCCCAAAGCCATCCTTGTGGCAGTGGAGACAGGATCCGCCTACACCAAACCACGCCCCTCCTCACAGGAGTGACACCTCTCAGCGGGAGCTACTGACGCCAAGTTCAGACTGCTGCATGGAGTAATGACAGGTCATTTCTTCTTTTTTAAATATATGCTCCCCTTTATCCTTCTTACTGATCCCCACTCCTGACATGGCTATCCAGGGTACTGGCTGACTTAAACAGACTTTCAACCCACTCTCTCAAGGCATGTTTTACACCATCTTCTGTACTTCCCTATCTCTCTCTCTGAAATAACCAGGCCACATAATTTCATCCAGGCAATATCTATCTTCATTCCTTTCTCCTTGCATCCATCCTTATTCTGATTTCTCTCAGTCTGGACTAAGCCCTTTAGTTGCTCTACCTAGGCAAAGTCCATTTCCTTCTTCCCCCTGCACCTGTTATTATTCTCTCTGTATATGCTCTGCCACCAGCACACTGCACACCCTGTCCTTAATGTGTAGCTAGTACTTCAGGACATTGCCCTCAGAGAGTCATTTGTTATTCTTTTTTCTGTTGTGAACCACTTGTCTGTATCATTTGTTGCTGCATTGGAGTATTTCTGGTTTTTTGTTTGTCTGTCAGTGTGTTTTCCTTTCCAGGGCAACTCCAAGAAACAATCCAAAACACACCTAGCCAAAATGACAAAATGGAAGAATTCTCCTCAAAAGAATCTACAGGAAGTAGTGACAGCTCAAGAATTGATGAAAACAGACATAAGAAACATAACAGAGCATGAATATAAAATTATAATCATAAAACTAAATCGCTGGGCTTGAAAAAAGAATAGATGAATGCACGGGGTCCCACGCAGTGGAGTTTAAGGACCTTAAAAACGGACAGGAAGAATTAAAAAAAGACCTTGAATGAAGTACAAAGCAAATTGGAACCAGCCACAGCATGGATTGAAGAAGCAGAAGAGTAAGTGAATTAGAAGATAAAATTACGGAAAAAGAGGAAGCAGATAAAAAGAGAGAGAAGCTGATCCAGGAACAGGAAAGGAGAATTTGAGAGCTCAGCGATGCACTCAAATGAAACAATATCCGTATCATAGGAATTCCAGAGGAAGAAGAGAGAGAAAGGAGTCAAAAGGGTATTTGAACAAATCATTGCTGAGAACTTCCCCAACATGAGGAAGGAAATGGGCACGGAAATCCAAGAGGCAGAGAGAACTCCCCTCAGATGTAACTTAAATAGACCTTCTGCACAACACATCATAGTGAAACTGGCAAAATATAAAGACAGAGAGAGAATCCTGAAAGCAGCTAGGGAAGAAAGGGGCCTTAACATAGAAAGGCAGACACATAAGGGTTGTAGCAGACTTATCTACAGAAACTTGGCAAGCCAGAAAGGAATGGCAAGATATCTTCAATGTATTGAGCATGAAGGATATGCAACCAAGAATCCTGTATCCGGCTAGCCTGTCATTCAGAATAGAAGGAGAGATCAAGGTTTTCCCCAATAAACAAAAACTGAAGGAATTCATCACAAATAAGCCAGCATTACAAGAGATCTTGAGGGGCACTCTATGAAGGAAAGGTTGCAAAGAACACAAACTACCAGAGACAGCCTTAAAGCGTGAAACCTACAAATAATACCGTGACTATAAGCCCATACTTTTCAATAGTAACACTGAATGTAAATGGACTAAATGCACCAATCAAAATGCACGAGGTAATCAAATGGATTAAAAAACAGGACCCATCTATTTGCTGTCTTCAAGAGACTCATCTTAAACCTGAGGACACCTTCAGATTGAAAGTGAGGGGATGGAGAACTATCTACCATGCTACTGGAAGTCAGAAGAAAGCAGGAGTGGCCACACTTATATCAGACAAACTAGACTTTAAACTGAACGATGTAATAAGAGATGAAGAAGGACATTATATAATAATCACAGGGACCATCCAACAGGAAGAGCTAACAATTATGAATATATATGTGCCGAATTCGGGGGCACCAAAATTTGTAAAACAACTAATTACAAACATAAGCAACCTTATCAATAAAAATGTCCTAATAGTAGGAGACCTTAACGATCCGCTCTCAGCATTGGACAGATCCACAAAACAGAAAATCACCACAGAAACAATGGCCCTGAACGACACTTTAGAACAGATGGGCCTGACATCTTCAGGGTCCTTCATCCGGAAGCAAAGGAATTTAAATCATTAACTGCACTCAGTACATTTCCCAAGATGGACCACATTCTGGGGCACAGGGAAGCTCTGAATAAATATAAAAGAATTGAGATCATACCGTGCACACTGTCAGACCACAATGCTTTGAAACTTGAAATTAACCACAGGAAAAAGCCTGGAAAATATCCAAAAACATGGAGGATAAGCAGCAACCTACTAAAAGACGAGTGGGTCAACCAAGCAATCAGAGAAGAAATTTTAAAATACATGGAAACAAATGAAAATGAAAATACAACAATCCAAATGCTCTGAGATATGGCAAAGGCAGTCCTGAGAGGGAAATATATTTCAATCCAGGCCCACATCAAGAAACAAGAAAAATCAATAACACAAATTCTAACAGCATGCCTAAAGAACTAGAAGGAGAACAACTAAAACAACCCAAATCCAGCAGAAAGAGAGAAATAACAAAGATCAGGGCCCAAATTAATCATATGGAAACAGAAGAAGTAATGGAACAGATAAATGAAACCAAGAACTGGTTCTTTGAAAGAATAAACAAAATAGACAAGCCCCTAGCCAGGCTTCTCATAAAGAAAAGAGAGAGAACTCAAATAGATAAAATCATGAATGAAACATTAAAAAAAAATAAAAATAAAAGGGGGGCGCCTGGGTGGCTCAGTCGGTTGAGCGTCTGACTTTGAATCAGGTCATGATCTCGCAGTCTGTGAGTTCGAGCCCCGCGTTGGGCTCTGTGCTGACAGCTCAGAGCCTGGAGCCTGCTTCGGATTCTGTGTCTCCCTCTCTCTCTGCCCCTCTCCCACTCATGCTCTGTCTCTCTCTGTCTCAAAAATAAATAAACATTAAAAATTTAAAAAATATATCATGAATGAAAAGGGAGTAATTACAACCAATCCCTCAGAAATAAAAGCAATCCTCAGAGAATACTATAAAAATTATATGCCACCAAACTCGGCAACCTGGAAGAAATAGACAAATTCCTAAATAGTCACATGCTACCAAAACTCATGAAGTAGAAAATTTGAACAGACCCATAACTAGTGAAGAAATTGAATCAGTTGTCAAATATCTCCCATCAAATAAAAGCCCTGGACCAGATAGCTTCCCTGTGGAATTTTACCACACATTTAAAACAGAGTTAATTCCTATCTTCTTCAAGCTGTTCCAAAAAATCGAAATGGAAGGAAAACTCCCGGACTCCCGGCTTCTATGAAGCCAGCATCACTTTGATTCCTAAACCAGATAAAGACCCAGCAAAAAAAGAGAATTACAGACCAATATCCCTGATGAATATGGATGCAAAAATTCTCAACAAGATACTATCAAATCAAATCCAACAACATATAAAAAGAATTATTCACCATGGTCAAGTAAGGTTCATCCCTGGGTTGCAGGGCTAGTTCAATATTCGCAAATCAATCAATGTGATAAATCACATTAACAAAAGAAAATATAAGAACCATATGATCCTGTCAATAGATGCAGAAAAAGTATTTGACAAAATACAGCACCCTTTCCTAATAAAAATCCTCGAGAAAGTAGGGATAGAAGGAACATACTTAAACATCATGAAAGCCATATATGAAAAGCCCACTACTAACATCACCCTCAATGAGGAAAAACTGAGAGTCTTTCCCCTAAGATCAGGGACACGACAGGGGTTTCCACTCTTGCCACTGCTATTTAACATAGTGTTGGAGGTCCTAGCATCAGCAGTCAGACAACAAAACAGAATAGAAGTCATCAAGATTGGCAAGGAGGAAGTCAAACTTTCACTTTTTGCAAATGACATGATACTTTACATGGAAAACCCGACAGAATCCACCAAAAGCCTACTAGAACTGATCCAGGAATTCAGCAAAGTTGCAGGGTACAAAATCAATGTACAGAAATCGGTGGCATTTCTATACACCAACAATGAAGCAGCAGAAACAGAAGTAAAGAAGCTAATCCCTTTCACAATTGCACCGAAAATCATAAAATACTTAGGAATAAACCTAACCAAAGATGTAAAATACCTCTACGCTGAAAACTATAAAAACTTATGAAGGAAATTGAGGAAGACACGGCAAATGGAAAAACATCCCATGCTCATGGATTGGAAGAATAAATATCATCAAAATGACAATACTACCCAAAGCAATCTACACATTCAATGCAAGCCCAATCAAAATTGCACCAGCATTCTTCTCCAAGCTAGAGCAAACAATCCTAAAATTTATATGGAACAACAAAAGACCCCGAATAGCCAAAGTAATACTAAAGAATAAATCAAGGCGGGAGGCATCACAATCCCAGACTTTAACCTCTACTACAAAGCAGTAATAATCAAGACAGTATGATATTGGCACAAAACAGACACATTGACTAATGGAATAGAATAAAAAACTCAGAATTGGACCTGCAAGTATATGGCCAACTAATCTTTGACAAAGCGGAAAAGAGTACCCAATGGAAAAAAAGACAGCCTCTTTAATAAATGGTGCTGGGAGAACTGGACAGCAACATGCAAAAGAATGAAACTAGACCACTTCCTTACACCACTCACAAAAATAAACTCTAAATGGATAAAGGACCTGAATGTGAGACAAGAAACCATCAAAATCCTACAGGAGAAAGCAGGGAAAAAAAATCTCTTTGACCTAAGACACACCAAATTCTTACTCGATATGTCTCCAAAGGCAAGGGAATAAAAGCAAAAATGAACTACTAGGACCTCATCAAGATAAAAAGCTTCTGCACGGCAAAGTAAACAACCAAAAAACTGAGAGACAACCAACAGAATGGGAAAAGATAATCGCAAATGACATAAAGGACTAGTATCTAAAATCTATGAAGAACTTACCAAACTCCACACCCGAAAAACAAATGACCCAGTGAAGAAATGGGAGGAAGATATGAATAGACCCTTCTCCAAAGAAGACATCCAAATGGCAAGAAGACACATGAAACGATGCTCAGTGTCACTCATCATCAGGGAAATACAAATCAAAACCACACTGAGATACCACCTCACACCAGTTAGAGTGGCTAAAACGAACAAATCAGGAGACTATAGATGCTGGCGAGGATGTGGAGACACAGGCACCCTCTTGCACTGTTGGTGGGAATGCACCACTCTGGAGAACTGTCTGGAGGTTCCTCAAAAAAAATGAAAATAGATTTGCCCTATGACCCAGCAATAGCACCTTTAGGAATCTACCCAAGAGATACAGAACTGCTGATGCATAGGGGCACATGTACTCCGATGTTCATAGCAACACTTTCAACAATAGCCAAATCATGGAAAGAAACTAAGTGTCTATCAACTGATGAATGGATAAAGAAGATGTGGTATATATGTATATATATAATGGAATACTATGCAGCAACGAGAAAGAATGAAATCTGGCCATGTGTGGCAACACGGATGGAACTGGAGGATATTATGCTGAGTGAAATAAGTCAGGCAGAGAAAGACAGATGCCATATGTTCCCATGCATAGGTAGGCTTTGGGAGACCTGGCAGAAAACCAGGGGGAGGGGTAGAGGGTAAGGAAGAAAAAAAAAGCCACAGAGAGGAAGGAAGAGGTGACATAAGAGACTCTCAAAGACTAAGAACAAACTGAGGGAAGAGGGGGATGTGGGAGGAGGAAGAGTGATGGACACAGAGGAGGGCACTTGTTGGGTTGAGCACTGGGTGTTTTATGGAAACCAATTTGACAATAAATTATTAAAATAAAAAAAGAATATTATAAAACTTAATTTAAGAGTACATTAAAAGGATTATAATCATGATCAAGTGACATTTATTTCAGTGATGCAAGGATGGTTCACCCTCCACAAATCAATCAATATGATACACCACCTTAACAAAATAAAGTATAAAAATCATACAATTATCTCAATAGGTACAGAAAAAGCATTTGGCAAAATTCAACATTGTTTTGTTGCAAAAACAATTAGTATAGAAGGATTACATCTCAACATAATAAAGGTCATATATGACGAGCCCATACTTAATGGTGGCAGCTCAAATTTCTTCCTCTAAGATCAAGAACAAGACAAGAATGTATGCTCGTGTTACGTTTATTCAAATCAATACTACAATTACCAAGCAAGTCAATTAGATAAGAAGAAAAAATAAAAAGCTTCCAAATAAGAAATAAGTAAAACAGTCTGTTATAGATGATACAGTCTTACATGTGGGAAACACTTACATGTGGGAAACCACAGAAATCTTGGAGACATTAAACAAATTCAAGAAAGTTGCAGGACACAATTTCAATACACAAAAATTAGTTGCACTTCAGTAAACTAACAATGAACTATTGGAATGAAAAAAATAACAATCCTATTTATAATATCATGAAGAATAAAATAGTTAGAAATGAGTTTATCCAAAGTGAAACTATATATATACTGAAAACTATAAGAAATTGATAAAATTAATTGAAGAACACACAATAAAAGTAAAGATATTCTCTACTGATGAATTGGAAGAATTAAAATTGTTAAAGTATCTATACAACCAAAAGTATCTATACCACCAAAAACTACCTACAGATTTAATGCAATCCCTATCAAAATTCCTGTCATTTTTTATAGAAATAGAAAAAAAATTCTAAAACTATATGAAACCACAAAAGACCCCAAAGAGTCAAAGCAGTATTAAGAAAGAATAACAAATCATCACACTTCCTGATATCAAACCCTATTTAAAAAAAATTCAGTAATAAAGAAAAATGCACTATTCGAGTGCACTTGGAACATTCTCCAGAATAGATCACATACTGGGTCATGAATCAGTCCTCAACAAGTAAAAAAGATTGAGATCATATGCACATTTTCAGATAACAATGCTATGAAACTTGAAGCCAACCAAGAAAACAACCAAGAAAACATTTGGAAAGACCTCAACACGTGGAGGTTTAAAGTACATCCTGCTAAAGAATGAATGGGTTAACCAGGAAATTAAAGTAGAAACTAAAAAATCCGTGAAGGCAAATGAAAACACACCTGTCCAAAACCTTTGAAATGCAGCAAAGGTAGTTCAAAGAGGGAAGTATATTACAATTCAGGCCTATCTTACAAGCAAGAAAGGTCCCACATACACAACCTACTCTTACACATAAAGGAGTTAGAAAAGGAATGGCAAATAAAGTCTAAAGACAGCAGAAGATTGGAAATAATAAAGATTAGAGCAGAAATAAATGATACAGAAACAAACAAACAAAAACAGCAAGACAGAGCAATGAAACTAAGAGCTGGTTCTTTGAAAGAATTAACAAAATTGATAAAACCCTAGTCAGACTTAAAAAAGAAAAGAGAAATGACCCAAATAGATAAAATCACAAATAAAAGAAGAGAGATAAAAACCAACATCACAGAAATACAAATAATTAAAAGAAAATACTATGAAAAATTATATGCCAAACAACTGGGCAATCTAGAAGAAATAAACAAATTCCTAGAAACTCACGATCTACCAAAACTGAAACAGAAAGAAATAGAAAATTTGAAGACACCATAACCAGCAAAGAAATTGAATCAGTAATAAAAATCTCCCAACAAAAAACAGTCCTGGGCCAGTTGACCTCCCAGGGGAATTCTACCATACATTAAAAGAAGGGTTAATATTTATTCTCTTCAAACTGTTCCAAAAAAATAGGAGGAAAACTTCCAAACTCATTCTATTAAGCCAACATTACCTTGATTCCCAAACCAGACAAAGACCCCACTAAAAAGGAGAGCTACAGGCCAATATCCCTGATGGACATGGATGCAAAAATTTTCAACAAGATATTAGCAAATCGACTTCAAAAGTACATTAAAAAAAACTATTCACCATGATCAAGCGGGATTTATTCCTGGGCTGCAAGGCTGGTTTAATATTTGCAAATCAATCAATGTGATACACCACATCCATAAAAGAAAGGATAAGAACCATATAATCTTCTCAATAGATGCATAAAAAGCATTTGACAAAATACATCATCCATTCTTGATAAAAAAAAAAAACTCTCAAGAAAGTAGGGATAGAAGGACCATACCTCAATATTATAAAGGGACTAATAAAGACCCACAGCAAATATTATCCACAATGGGAAAAAACTGAGAACCTTTACCCTACAGTCAGGAACAGGACAAGGATATCCACTTTTACCATTACTATTTAACATAGTACTAGAAGTCTTAGCCTTTGCAACCAGACAACAACAACAACAAAAATAAAAAGCATTCAAATCAGCAAGGAAGAAGTCAAACTTTCACTATTTGCAGATGACATAATACTCAATGTAGAAAACCTGAAAGACTCCAGCCCAAAATTGCACGAACTAATACATGAATTCAGGAAAGTCACAGGATATAAAATCAACATACAGAATTCGATTGAATTTCTATACACCAATAATGAAGCAGCAGAAAAAGAAGTCACAGAATCAATCCCATTTGCAGTTGCACCAAAAACAATTGGATACCTAGAAATAAACCTAACTTAAAGGTACAAAATCTATACTCTGAAAACTATAGAACACATATAAAGACATTGAAGAGGACACAAAGAGATGAAAAGGCATTCCATACTCGTGGATAGGAAGAACAAACATTGTTAAAATGTCTATACTACCCAAAGTAATCTACACATTTAAAGCAATCCCTATCAAAATACCACCAAAATTTTTCATGGAGCTAAAACAAACAATTCTAAAATTTGTGTGAATCACAAAAGACACCAAATACCCAAAGCAATTCTGAAAAAAGAAAAACAAAACTGAAGGCATCTTCTTCATATAAATGGAACAGAAAATACAGCCTAAAAATAAACACATGCAGACACAATCAATTAACTTTCAACAAAAAGACCATGATTATACAATGGTAAATGATAATCTCAACAATAAATCATGTTTGAAATACTGGATTGCTACAGGAAAAAAAATAAAACTGAACTCTATATCACACTATAAACAAAAATCAACTAAAGTACACTCGAATGTAAGATGTGAAACTGTAAAATTCCTAGAGGAAAATAGACACAATAATTTCCTTGACAGTGGTCTTGGTAATGATTTTTTACTGTCACTGAAAGCAAAAGAGCAAAAGAAAAATTACACAGGTAGAAGTACAACAAAACTAAAAAGCTTCAACTTAGCAAATGAAATCATCCACAAAATGAAAATGCAAACCATGGAATGGGAAACCATTCCAAACCAAATATCTGATAAGTGGTAATGTCTAAAATACACAAGAAATCTTAAAACTCAGTAGCAGGAAAACAGTTTTTTAGTGGACCTAAATAGACATTTTTCCAAGGGCCATATACACATGGCCAACAGGTGCATGAGAAGGTGCTCAGCATCATGAATCATCAAGGAAATGCATATCAAAACCACAATAAGATATCAAATCATATCTGCTAGGATGGCTATTATAAAAAGACAACAGATAACAAATGCTGGCAAAGATGTGAGAAAAGGGATCCCTCATATAGTGTTGATGGGAATGCAAACTGGAACAGGGACTATGAAAAATAGTTTGGAGTTTCCTCAGGAAATTAAAAATAGAACACCATAAGATCTAGCAATCTTCACTTACAGCTGAATACCCAAAAGAAATTAAATCAGTATCTTGAGGAGATTTAACTGTAGCATTATTCACAATAGACAAGGTATGGAAACAATCTACATGTCCGGCAACTGATAAATGGATCAAAAAAGTGCTATGTCTACAATGGAATATTGTTCAGCTTCAAAAAAGAAAGAAATCCTGTCATTTGTGGCGACATGGATGAACCTGGTCAACTATATGCTGAGTGAAATGAGCTAGACAACGAAAGACATGTACTAAACAGTATCACTTATATGTGGAATAAAAAAAAAGTTAAACTCCTAAAACCAGAGTGTAGAAAAATAGCTGCCAGTGAGAAATATAGAATGTTAGTAAAAGAGTACCAGTTTTCAGTTTTAAGATGAATATAAGTCCCAGTATCTAATGTATAATATGATGACTACAGATAATAATGTGTATTGTATAATTGAAATTTGCTAAGAGAGTAGAACATAAATGTTCTCAGATACATACAAAATAGGTAAACATATGAAGTGATGAATGTACTAAGTCAATGGGGAGAATTCTTTCACAATATATACACATATCAAATCATGACTTTGCACACTTTAAATGTCTTACAATTTTATTTGTCAATTATAGCCCCCAATAAACCTGAAAAAGTATAGTAACATAAATAAGTTCTGGAGATCTACTGCACAACGGTTACTATTCCTAAAAATATGGTATCGTATACTTAAAATGTGCTAAGTGGTAGTACATATAATAAGAATTCTTGCCACAAAATATTTTAAATTATTATTATTATTATTATTATTATTATTATTATTATTATTATTATACAAAGGCAGGAGGAAACTTTAGGAAGTGGCCGATATGTTTATGTCCTTGATAGTGCTGATGGACTCATTGAGTATGCACTTATTCCCGAATTCATCACATTGTGTACATTAAATACAGATCAAAACATTCAGATAGGGTCAAATGATCCAGGGAGAAGCATGATTTTCCTTAACCTCCAAAGACAAACTCAGGAAAACTTGTAAAATCCTTTGGTAAGCACCACACTCAGCATGCTTATAAAAAGACTTGGTTCAGTTAAGAAAACTATAAGTAGCTGAAGAAAGTGTCTAGTTGGGTGGGACTAAGATAGTATCCACCACTTTGCATTCACATGAGCTTACTATAGATTAAGTATGACATGTAGAAGATGCAGAATTGAAAGACTATGTCTGGAATCACAAAGTGAATACCGATGACGGGAGATCTCATAGGGAGACTCTGTATCATCTCTAAAAGATATTATAAGTCACACAATGTTAGATAACATTACAGAGCAGCAGTGATCAGGCAGACTGTGTTACACCACAGTGGATGCCAACAAAAATGGGATGTGGTGGTAAACCCTGTTGACAAGAAGACATGTTGGCTGCACTCCATCTAAGATTATTTGTGAAAATATGAACAGAAAAGATGGAAGAAACCGTGAAACTCTAGCAAGCATGACTTATCCATATTTCATCTGAAATTATAATACGTGCATTTTCCTGAAATAAAATCACTAGATGAGACTGGAATTCATTGGCACAATTCTTCTGCGCCAAGTCAACTGTGATTGCTTTCCAGAAAAGAAAAGCCTGTTAGCTCCAAGAATTCAACCATATATGGAAATTTTGAGAGAATGGACTTTGGAGGAAGTGTCTGTACTCAATAGCCAAACTAGAATGAGAACTACTATATAAAGCTGGTTTAAGTTGTATTGCATTGAAAGAGAGTGAAACCACAACCAAAAGAAATATCTGCATCTAAGATAAACACATTAGGCTGTAAGGGAGAAAAGCTTAAAAAGAGACTTAGATTACAGTTCCTAACTACACTTGAATCTTCACCTCATTGTACCATTAAACTAATCCCTGTTATAGTAAAAGAACCCAAAATGGTCTTTTAAGACAAATGAATAAAATTTTGAAGAAATACTAATGACATGTTTGACAAACTTATATCAAAGTTAAGAATAGTTATTTCCACTGAAAATGAGAATTGATAGATTTGAGTGATACCAAGAGAAAGAAGTGACATAGATTACTTTCCAGGACATAGTCTAGGAATATTGTAAGTCTTAGAGAAGCCAGTATTCTACCCAGAGATATATTATAAATGGCTAAATAAACTATTCATAGGATAATGTTTGGAATACTTGTGGCACAAAGGGGATCTCAAAGTTCCTTAATTCTCAAGAGAGAAGTACAGAACTACTGGAAATATCAGCATGAAGAGCCTGTATACTACCAGAGATGTATTAACTAAAGTTCATAGCAGGGACAATGGACATAAACAGGAGGCATTCAAAAGATAGGTACATAGAGTTAATAAATGCAATTAGCTACTCAGGAAATGATGGGTAACAAATGACCAGACTGGCTAAGATATATCAAAGTGGAGAAAGGTGATGAATTTTCCTAAAAACTGTGGTAAAATATGATGGGTGCTCTACGTCAACTAGAGACTAGACAAAAAGTTGAGTTCTGAAATAGGAAGTGACATTATGACTGCAAATTTGAGTTCAGTGTACAGTATTCAATTCTGTTACAGAGTGAATCAATTGGATTGCATTCAGTTGGTGTCCACCCCGGGATAAAGTTATCTTGGCATTTTTTCTGCCAAAAGTTTTATATCATTAATTAAATAATATTCATGTTGCCAATCATGTAATACAGTATTTATTTGGAACTTGGTATCATTAAGAGACAAAATGATAAGGAATTTTCTGCTTTTCGTTTCAGGGATGTTCTCTGTGGAAAATTAGCTTGTATTTTGCCACATAAGAATACTTATAAAAAAGATGTTCAATCTGCAGTTTATTCATATATTCAAGGGCATGTATGCATATCTGTAGCTACGGGGTCATCAGTGAGATCAGATGAAAGAGATTATTCCTATGTTGCTGATGGCACTGTTTGTGGGGCACAAATGGTAATGAAATATGTTCATTTATATTTAGCTGTGTTAAATTACATAATTATCAAATACTATATTCCATGATGACTATCACAATATACTAGATGGATTTGAACCTGGTGCTGCAACTTATTTCCCATACAATATTGAAAAGATAATTAAACCAGGCCTTGGTTATCCAATAACTTTGCTTTTTGAGTGTTACAACCTGTTATTGACCCTTATATGAAAAAATATGTGTGTAAGCACAACATGCCACTAAACTTACAGGTGTATTTTTTATTAGATCTCTGAATTCTAACAAAGTTTAGTCATAGAATTCTGAGTTTTCAATGTTTCCTGCAAACTGTTTAAGTGTATGATCAAAGTATAAGTGTGAGAAGTTTGAAAGAACCAAATAAAAAGTCTATACCCGGGAAACATGGATATAGTGTCGTACAAGCTTATGCCCATATGCATATACACATACATATGAGCATTTGTACTCATATAGTCATAAAATAAAGGGAACAAAAATGGTTCAGAGGCTTTTAGTCAATTTGGAAGTACAAGCATACACATTCCAGAAAATAAAAGGCAACTAAGATTTAAAGCAGCAATTATACATCAGTGAGCTACATGTAAATAAATTCAAATTACTTGCTTAATTAAAAATAAAATGAAACCTTGAAAAGATGCATCAATTAGCCAATTCTTTTTTTATTTTATGCTTTATGTTCATTTATTTTTATTGAAGTGTATTTGACATAAATGTTCTGTTAGTTTCAGGTGTACAACATAATAATTTGACATTGTATACATTGTGAAATAATCACCACAATAAGTCTAGTTATCATCCATCACCTATAATATTAGTATATTTTTACTATATTCCTCATGCTGTGCATTATATCCCTAAGACTTATTTTATACCTGTATCCTTGTACTTTTTAATCCCCTTCATCTCTTTTGCTCTACCCAATTCCTTCCCCTCTGACAACCACCAATCTGTTCTGACTGTAAGTCTGAGTTTTATTTTGATTTTTTTTAATTCCATATATAGATGAAATCATATGTATTTGTCTTTCTCTCTCTGAGTCACTTCGCTTGCATAATACCCTTAACTTTCATCCACATTATCACAAATATCAAGATTTCCTTCTTTTTTGTGGTTGACTAGTATTTCATTGTATATATACACATCTTCTTTATTCACTCATTTATGGTAGGACATTTGGGTTGCTTCCATATCTTTGGTATTGCTAATAAAGCTGCAGTGAACAAAGGAGTGCACATATCTTTTTGAATTAGTTTTTATTTTCTTCAGGTAGATATCCAGTAGTGGAATTGCTGGATCATATGGTTGTTCTATTTTTTAATATGTTGAGGAAACTCCATGCTATTTTTCATAAGGGATGCACCAATTTACATTCCCAAGAATGCACAAGATATCCTTTTCCCCACATCTTCACCAGTACTCGTTATTTCTTGTATTTTTGATTCTAGCCTTTCTGACAATTGTAAGGTAATACCTCATTGCAGTCTTGATTTGTATTTCTCTGAAGAGTAATTATGTTGAGCATCTTTTCATTTGCCTGTTGGCCATCTCTATATCTTTTTTGGAAAAAATGTCTTCAGATACTCTGTTCATTCTTTAATTGGATTATTGTTGTTTTTTTATTGAGTTGCATGAGCTCTTTATATATTTCGATATGAGTCCTTTATTGTATATATGATTTAAAAATATGCTTTTTTCAGTGGGTTGCATTTTTGTTTTTACTGTGCAAAAGCTTTTAGTTTTATGTGGTCCTATGATTATTTTTGCTTTTCTTTCTCTTTCCTTTGATGTCAGATTCCAAACAAAATCTTTAACACTGTGTCAAGGAGCTACCATCTATGTTTCCTTCTAGAAATTTTTTGGTTTCATATGTCACATTCAAGTCTTTAATATATTTTGATTTAATCTTTGTGCACGTTAAGATGGTAGTGCAGTTTTATTATTTTTCATGTAGCTTTCAGTTTTCCCAACACCTTTTTGAATACACTTTACTTTCCTATTGTATATTTTTGTCTCCTTCCTTGTAAATTAATTGGCCACATATACATGGTTGTATTTCTGGGTTCCCTGTTCTGTTCCATTGGTTTATATGACTATTTTGATTCCAGTACCACACTGTTTTAGTTATTATAGCTCTTTAGTCTAGTTTTGAAATAGAAAATGTGGTATCTCCAGCCTTGTTCTTCTTTTTGAGAATTGCTTTGTCTATTCAGTGTCGTTTGTGGTTCTACACAAATTTTAGAATTGTTTTTGTTTCCACTTTGGTGATGAATGCCTTTGGAGTTTTGATAGGGATTGAATTTAATCTAAGATTGCTTTGGGTAGTATTGATATTTTAACAATATTAATTCTTACACTGCATAAGCACTGAATATCTTTCCATTTATTTTTGTCTTCTTCAATTTCATTTGTCAATGAAACTGTAGTTTTTAAGGTA
Organism: Paguma larvata; assembly: GCA_030068075.1. Lineage (NCBI taxonomy): Eukaryota > Metazoa > Chordata > Mammalia > Carnivora > Viverridae > Paguma > Paguma larvata. The sequence continues at coordinate 4,582,600 of CM057823.1, forward strand.
TAGAACTTTGACCTCCTTGGTTAAATTTACCCCTAAGTATTTTAGTCTTTCTGATCCGATTGTCAATAGGATTTTTAAATTTCTTTTTTGATAGTTTATTAGTGTGTAGAAATACAACAGGTTTTTTTTATGTTTTACTGATTCCTTTTTTAGTTATTAGTTATAGCAGTTTTGTGGTGGAGTCTTTAGCGTTTTCTGTATATAATATCATGTCATCTACAAATAGTTTTACTTCTTCCTTTCCACTTTGAATGTGTTTTGTTTTTGTTATCTAATTTTTGTGGGTAGGACTTCCAATGCTATGTTGACTAAAGGTGGGGAGAGTGGGCATCCTTGTCTTGTTCTTAGTAACAGAGGTAAAACTTTCAACTTTTCATCATTGAGTATATTAGCTATAGGTTTGTAATATGTGGAATTTATTAAGTTGAGGTATGTACCATCTATAGACACTTTGTTGGGAGTTTTTATCATAAACGAATAATGAATTTTATCAAATTCTTTTTCTGCATCTATTAAGATGATTATATTACTTTTCCTTTGTTAATTTGGTATATCATGCTAACTGATTTGCTGATGGTGAACCATCTCTGCATCATTGGAATAAATCCCACTTTGATCATGGTATATAACCATTTTAATGTATTGTTGAATTCAGTTTGGCAATATTTTATTGAAGATTTTTGCATCTATGATCATCAGAACTATTGACCCACAAATTTCTTTTCTTTTCTAGTGTTTTTGTTAGATTTTAGTATCAGGATAATTCTGGCCTTATAAACTGAATTTGGAAGTGTTTCCTCTACAATTCTGGAAGTTTGAAAAGGATAGGTATTAAATCTTCTTTCAGTGTTTGATAGAATTTACCAGTGAAGACTTCCAGTCCTGAACTTTTGTTTGCTGAGATTTTTTTTTATGACTGAACAAACTTATTACTTATAATTGATACTCATATTTTCTATTTCTTTATGATTCAGTGTTGACAGATTATAAGTTTCTAAGAATTTATACATTTCTTCTAGGTTGTCCAATATATTGGTGTAAAATTTGTCCTAGTAGTCTCTTATGATTCTTTGTATTTCTGTGATAGGAGTTGTAACTTCTCTTTCATATCTGATTTTATTTATATGAGAACTCTCTTTTTTTCTTGGTGAGTCTAACTAAACGTTAGTCAATTTTGTTTATCTTTTCAAAGAACTAGCTCTTATTTTGATTAATATTTTCTATTGTCATTTTAGTCTTTAGTTCATTTATTTCATCTCTGTGGTGCGTGGGCCCGGTGGGGTGGCTGCTGTGCACCTGGTGGCTGGGCATGGAGCAGGACAGCAGCTGGGGGCATGCAGTAGGGCACATGCACAGGAAGGCTGAAGACACTTGGTTTGGGAAGGTGCACAATGACAGCTGGGGGCAAATGTGTGGTACAGAGATGTGCCTATTGTCCTGTGGTAGCTGTGCACCTGACAGCTAGTTGAGGCTCAGGTGTGGCTTTGACAAAATTTTCCCTGAGCCCAGGGCCATACCCAGCAGGCTTGGAGTAGGCTAGTCCTCAGGAGAACTCTTGGGCATAGTGCACTCTGCACTTGGGTAGAGGGTTAGGTAGCAAGTGCTGTGCAGTTCTGCCCTGTAGGTGGCTCTCTGTTTATGCTGCAAGGCTGGGGAAACAAATGGTGTCTTCCAACTCCCTCATTTTCAGAGATGTCCCCCAACGCACTCTGAAATCAGTATGAATTGATCTGTCTCCCATTTCCCCCCAGAGTTGTGTAAGCTTTTGTTTTGGTTTGATTTCGTTTTTTGTTTTTCTTTTTGAAAGCAGAAGAGAATGCATGCAAGCAGAAGAGAGGGGACGAGGGAAAGAGAAAGAATCCCAAGCTGAGCATGGAGCCCAATCCAGGACTCAATCTCATGACTCTGGCATCATGACCCAAGCCCAAACAGACTCAAATACCCCTTAATCTGTCATTTTTATATTGCTCTCTGTGGGCTGCTGTCTCGTTAAGGACAGTGACCTAGCTATCGCTTGCCTTCCCTGATTGCCCTGTGCTGAGGCAGCAGACTTTTAAAGTTTCTAGGTACCACTGATTTTATAAACACATAATTCAGCAACTCTGGGGTTTTATTTTTTTTAGGATTTTATTTTTTAAGTAATCTCTACACCCAATGTGGGGCTTGAATTTACAACCCTAAGATGAAGAGTTGAGTGCTCTACTGACTGAGTCAACCAAGAGGCCTATCAGCCCTTCTGATTTTTAAAGCCAAGCATTATGGGGATTAGTCATCCCCATGTGAGGTCCCTGGTGTGAAGAACTGTTTTTCTACTTTCTCCACAAGCTCAGCTCCCTCCCTCCTACAGGCGGTCTCTCTACAACTTTTGACCTTCCTGACCTTTCAGATGTAGCTTCTTCTCTGTATTTAATTGTGGAGTTTATTTTTCTAGTCTTCCTATCACTCTCCAGTTTGTTAACTTGGATGTGGATATCTACTTGAAATTATGGGACAGGATGAGCTCAGGGTCCTCCTACTCTGCTACCTTTCCAACCTCAGAATTTCATTCTTTGAAAGGTTGAATAATATTCCATAGTTTGTATATACCACAATTTGTTTGTTGATTTGTTTGTCAACAGACATTTAGGTTGTTTCTACCTTTTAGCTCTTGTGAATAATGGTGCTATGAACAACATTTGGTGTACAAATATCTTTTCAAGTCCCTGCCTTTTAATTCCTTGGATATATACCTAAACATGGATTTGCTGGATCATATTCTATGTTTATCTTTTTGAGGAATGACTAGTCTGGTTTTCACAGTGGCTGCACCATTCTACATCCCATTAGTAATTAATTCACAAGGGTTCCAATTTATCCACTTCTCCCTTAACACTTACTCTGTGTTTCGTTTTGTTTCGTTGTGTTGTGTTCTGTTGTGTTTTATTTCCATTTTGATAATAGCCATCTTAACAGGTGTGAAGTGATATCTTATTGTGTTTTAAATTTTCATTTTCTGAATAATTAGTGATGTAGAACATTTTTTCACAAGCTTGTTGGCTATCTCTATATCTTATTTAGAAAAATGTTTATTTGTGTCTTTTGCCCATTTTTAGTTTGCTGTTGGTTTTCGTTGTTGTTCTTAAGGTTAAGGGATCCTTAATTTATACTTGTGTGTCAATATTTAATATAAACTCTGGATATTGATCCCTTACCAGATAATGATTTTTTAATATTTTCTTCCATTCCGTGGTTGCCTTTTCAATCTCTTGATAATGTCCTTTGCTGACAAAAGTCCTTTTAATTTTGATTCAGTATAGTATACCTGTTTTCTTGTTTGTTTTCTGTCATTTTGGTACCACATCCAAAAACTTGTTTCTAAATTAATGTTATGAAGTTTTTCCCTATGTCTTCTAAGAGTATTATCATTTAGTTCTTTAGGTCTTCAATCCATTTTGAGTTAATTAGTGGATATAGTGTAAGATAAGGGTCTAATTTTATTCTTTTGCATATGGATATCCAATTTCCAAGCATCACTTGTTGAAAAAATTGTCCTTTGCCATTGAATGATCTTGGCATCCTTCTTGAAAATCATTTGACCATATATCCAAGGATTTATTTCTTGGCTGCCTAATACATTCCATTCATCAGTAATGCTTGAATTTATTCCACGACCACACTGTTTTTGTTGCTGTAGCTCAGAAGAAAGTTTTGATAACAAGAAGTGTGAGTTATCCCACTTTGTCCTTTGTTAAGTCTGTTTTGGCAATTGGAAGTCCCTTGAAATTCCGTTTTAGGATGGATTTTTTATTTCTGAAAAAGTGTCATTAGAATTTAAACAGAGACTGCATTGAATTTGTGAATTGTTTGGGTAGTATTAATCTCTTAACAGTATTATGTCTTTCAGTCCCTGAAGAGGTATGAATGGGTATCTTTCCATTTCTATAGTCCTTCTTTAATCTTTTTGGCATTTCTTTGTAGTTTTCAGTGCACACATAATTTACCAATTTGGTAAAGTTTAGTTGGTTTATAATAGTTGATACTATCATCTTTGGAATTGTTTTCTTAATTTTTTCATATTTATCGTGAGCGAATTTGATTTTTGTATGTTAATATTTTATTCAGCAACTTTACTTTCTTTGGTTAGTTCTGACAGGCTTTTTATGTGTGGAGTTTTTAGAGTTTTCTATAGGTAAGATTATGTCATCTGCAAACAGAGATTATTTTACTTCTTTCTCAGCAATTTGTATGCCTTTTATTTATTTTTATCGCCTAATTACATTGGCTAGAATTTCAAATATATTGAAAAGAGGAGGCAAACGTAGACTTGCATATGCAACATTATTTATGTATTGAGTACGTGTTAATTTTCAGGAAATAATTCCAAAAACTAATTATTCTTATTTGATATCTTCATATTTTTGATGTGTTACTTATAATTTATGCTGCTTTTTAAAATAAAATAAAAGAACATAAGCCAGGAAGCCAGTTAACAAAATAGATAAAAGTAAAGGAGGCAAAAGTGACTAATTATCACTGGATTACTGATTTTGATGGAACAGGGGTTTTATAATGGTTACAAATGAAGTTAAAATATTTCTCTTGACAAACTATTCTTATCAATATCATGACAAAGATTCATGATAGTTTATAATCCAAAATACTAACTTTTATTTGAAACCAAAACAAAATTAATGAATTATGTTCCAAGTTGTGGGGACCCAATTCATTAACATTAACCAATTATTTATAACAATATTAACATAATGTAGAAAATTTCTCTTATGGAGATTCTCAGTATAATTCCTAATTGCAGGTATCAAAAGTCAAATTATATTACATTATTACAAAAAACAGTATCAAGGCAAACACCCTCAGTTATTTTTCTTTAATTTATTATTGTTTAGATTTTGTATTGGGATGCCAGAATCTTTGTACCAAAATCAGAGTAATGCAGAATAAAGTCTGACATTGAGCATCTCCTATGTGTATATAACAAATAATTCTTTTCTCATAGTATACCAAATGTATGAAAGCTTATAAAATATTATCTGTGTTTTACTTTAGTATTGTATAAATAAAACCTGCAAAGAAGTTCACTTGAAGGGATATCACTGCAATGCTGCTACAAAATGCAGAGGAAATGGAGTAAGTAACTTTTTTTTGTAGTTCTAAATTAAATGTTACTTTTGTGGGTAATTAAGAGTACAAAAATGTATCTTATTTTGGGAGAATTGAGAGTCTAGGTTATTTTTAATCTGATCTTGCTTAGAAATAGCTAATCAATATAAAGAAAATCACTGTAGCTAATTCAAAGACTGTTAAATAAATTGTACTACACATGTAGAACTTATTGTAAGCACCCACAACTTATGAATTAATAACATGTTTAACTAAAGAACATTTATTCTTTTCTTATGATAAATTCATGTTTTATTTATAGCTATGAATATATTTTGTTCTCCCTCATACTCTTAATAATTAAAATTTATGGTTATATAATATTTTACAGGAGTACACTTAAAAACATGTTGAAATGTTAGTGGATTTTCTGATTGTTACTATGAATAGGTTTCTAATAGGAAATGTATCGTTATGCAAAAACTTTTTATTTCTTCCCAACTGCTGATCTATCTTAATCTGCTAATACAAATTTGCTGTTACTTTTATATTTAATTGTTACTTCTTCAATTTATAGTTTCGGTTCTTTTCAAATTATTTTTCCTAAAAGAAAATCAGCGTAAAATGCAGTCAACATTATATGAATTATTTCAAATTTACCAAATGTATAGGATTCCATTTTATAATTTTTAAATTGTTGGGATTTAGAATATATAAAATGCCTGTTGTATTTACTTTTCTATAGGCTGTTAACAAAGAGGATAACTACATTTTCATGTTTTTCTTTTACTTTCTATAGTTATAGTTATTGTTCTGATCTTTTGTTTTCCTTTGTTTAACTTTCTGTTGTAAGTCTACAGCTTTAATGATTTCTATTATATCTCAAAACAAAGTTATAGATTATAGATTATTTATACTGTTTCATTGGATACAAATTTGTTTTCTTCGCCTACCGCCATTTTTATTTTATTTAGACTTTTGTATTTTTAATAATAATTTTCTCTATGAAAGTATTAAAATAACTTAATAAGATTACACTTCTGTATTTAAGATTTTTTTGGTTTGTTAATTTCATAATTTAAATTAAAATATCAAGTAAAATCTAACTAAATCTATGAGAAGCTCTGTTTACTTTCCAGTGACATCTCAACAGATAGGCAACCTTATAATTTACAGTTGATAGAGTTGATTTACAACTCTATAGTTTGCAATTTTAATTCAATTTTATGGACCTATAGTTTAGAAATCCTATTGTGAAGTATTGGCAGTTATTGCAGTGTTGTTCTTTTTTCATTTACAATATACTTTTTAAAATTTAATAAGACTTTTTTAGAGCAGTTTTAGGTTCACAGAAAACTTGAGGGGAAAATATAGAATTTTCCCATGTGTCTCTTTCCCTGTCACAGCATAGCTTACTGCATCAAAAAGTGTACATTTGTTACAATTGATGAACTTCCACCGGCACATCATAATTACCCAAACTAGTGATAGTTTATATTAGGGTTCATTCTTTGTGTTGTGCATTTGATGGTTTTGGGCAAATGTAAAATGACATGTATCCATTATTATACCATATGGGTATTTTCACTGGCTTAAAAATCCTCTATGTGCTTCTTCTCTCTTCTCTCCCTCAACCCCAACCTATGGCAACCACTGATCGTATTACTGTCTCCACTGATCGTATTGCTGTCTCCGTAGATTCGCCAGAATGTTATATAGCTATATAGTATATAGCCTTTTCTAGAATGTCATATAGTTACGTAGAATATAGCCTTTTCAAAGTTACTTCTTTCACTTAGTAACATACACTTAAGGTTTCTTCACGTCTGAATTTACTAGTTTATTTATTCATCTCTGAAAGACGTATTGGTTGCTTCTAAATTTTTCCAATTATGAATATAATTACTTAATATCCATGTACAGGTTTAATATTCATGTACAGGTTTTTGTGTAAAGATAAGATTTCAACTCTTTTGAGTATATACTTCTGTTTCAATTAATCTCCCTAGTTATTTATAATTTTCTTACTCTGAGAAGTAAAAATCTAAATATGAATATCAACACGTCAGGAAAAGAATAGCAAATTATATTGAAATATTAGTTATTGATTGACTGTAACTGGTGTACATTCCTGAATCTTGTCTCGGTTGTTAGAGACAAAGTTTTCAGTATTCAATTCAATGTCTTTCTTTCATACAACATGCTTTTGAAGTATCTAAAAAGTTATCTCTAAACCCAAGGTCATCAAGATTTTCTCCAATGTTATCTTCTAGAAATTTTATAGTTCTGTATTTTACATCTATGATCCATTTGAGCTAATTTTTATGAAAGTAATAGGTACTTTTTGCATGTGAGTGTCCAGCACCATTTGTTGAAAGATGGTTCTTTCTCCACTGAACTACCTGCCTCTGTTCCATTATCAAAGATCAGTTGATTATATTTATGTGGGTTTAATTTGGGCTTCTCTATTTAATTCCATTAATTTGTTTATTTATTCCTTTGCCAATACCACACTGTTTTGATTATTGTAGCCCTAAAAACTGTATACCTATCAGGTAGTTAAATGATCCTTCTTTGTTCTTCAGTATTATGTTGACTACACAGGGTCTTTTGCTTCTCCATATAAACATTAGTTTGCCAAATCAGTTTGTCAATAATGAAAATAACCAACTGGAATTTTGTTTGGGAATGTATTGAATGTATAGATCAAGTGTGGAAGAACTAACATCTTGAAAATATTGAATGTTCATATCCAATACATGGAATATCTCTCCATTTATATGGATCTTTGAGTTTGCTACATTAGACTTTTGCAGTTTTCCTAATACAGGCCTTATAAATTTATAACCAATTATTTCTGGTGCTAATATAAGTTGCATTGTTTTCCATTTCAAATTCCAATTGTTTATTGTTATATATAAGTAAACAATTGACTTTAATATATTACTCTTTTATTTCTATTTATTTTTCCTTAAGTTTTCCCCTAGTCTCTTATGTATTCTTAGTTTCGATTGTTCTCTGCCTTTTTCTTTTTTATTGAGGTATAATTCAGGTGTTCAATATAGTAATTTCATATTTGTATGCATTGCAAAGTGATCACCACAATATTTCTAGTGAACATCCATCATCATACATAATTAAAAATTTTTTTTCTTGTGCTGAGGACTTTCAAGATCTACTCTCTTGGTAACTTTCAAATATTCAGTACAATATTATTAACTATATTCATCATATTTACATTACATCCTATAATTTATTTATATAATAACTGGGAACTTTACCTTTGATAACCTTTACTCATTTCACCCACCATCTCCTAACCCCCACCTGTGGCAACTACCAATCTGTTCTCTGTATTTATATTTGTTTTTAAAAATGCTAGCTATAAGTGAGATCATTTTTGCCTTCCACTTTCTAACGTATTTTACCTGGCACAATGACCTAAAGGGCCATCCATATTGCCACAAATGGCAATATTTCATTGTTTTTATGGCTGACTAATATTCATATGTATCACATCTTTTTATCCATTCATTTATAAATGGGCACTTAAGTTGTTTCCATATCCCGACAATTATAAAAAATGCTACAATTAACATCTTTCCAAGTTAGTGATTTGGTTTCTTTGGATGAATATGAAGAAGTGAAAGTACTGGATCATATGGTATTCTTATTTTCAATTTTTTGAAGAACACCCATGCTGTTTTCCACAGTGGTTACACCAATTTGCATTTCCTCCAACATGAGGGCCTTCTATTTTCCTCTTCCTCACCAACACTTTTATTTCATATCTTTTTTATAATAACCATTCTAGCATGCACGGGGTAATACATCATTGTGGTTGTGGTTTGTATTTCTCTTATGATCAGTAATATTGAGCGTCTTTTCAGGTACGTATTGGCTATATGTAGGTTTTTTATTTCTCATTATTATGATGTTAGCTGCGCATTTTTGTACATTTTCCTTCTCATATTGAGGAATTTCCCCCACTATTACTGGATTTGTGATTTTCGATCATAAATGGCATATGTTTAGTCAAGTCCTTTTTTCTGAATCTATTGATATATAATCAAATGACTTTTCTTTTTAGCCTATTTATGTGATAGATTACAGTAATTGGTCTTCAGATGATAACCTCACCTGTATACCAGGAATAAAATCCATATTATTGTGATATATCATTCTTTTATAATTTGATTTGCTAATATTTTTGAGGATTTTTGTATTTATGCTAATGAGTGATATTGGTCTGTAGTTCTTTCTTATGGTGTCTTTGGTTTTGGTATTGGGATAATGCTGACCTCAGAATGAGTTTGCAAATGTTCCTTCTGCCTCTATGTTGTAGAAGAGGTTGTAAAGAATCTATATAATTTCTTTCCTAAACGTTTGGTCAAATTCATGAGAGAAAGGGTGCCTGGGTGGCTCAGTTGGTTAAGTTTTGGACTCTTGATTTTGGCTCAGGTCATGATCTCATGGTTCATTTATTCCGGCCCCACTTGCGATTCTCTCTGTCACCCTCTATCTCTGCCCCTCCCCTGCTTATGCTCTCTATCTCAAAATAAGTAAATAAATAAATAAACTTTATAAAAAAAATAATAAGAAAAATAAAATATTTTATTTTACCTTCCTTTATTCCTTCTCGTTTACTCTTTTTTCTTAATGTATGTTTGAGTTTCTAATCTACATCAGTCCTTTCTGAAACATTTCTTTCAAAATAGGCATACTTGTGACAAATTTTGTGAAATTTTGTTTGTTGGATAAAGTCTTTATTTTTCCTTCTCGTTTGAAGAATAATTTTAATGAACACACATCAAAGGGGGCATTTGGTTTTTTTCAACATTTTTAATATTTCACTCCATTCTCTTCTTGCTTTCATGATTTCTGAAGAGAAGTACAACATGATTATCAACCTTGCTTTTCCATAAATGAGGTTTCTTTTTAATTTTCTAGATTCTTTCAAGGTATTCTGTTCATTTTTTAAAATATTTTCTGTAGTTTGAATGTTTCTACATGCATTTTTAAAATGTTCTCTGATATTCTCTGAAGTTTATGTATATGACATTTTGTGTCTATCATTAACTTGGGGAATTTCTGTCAATATTATTTCAAATATTTCTCTGTCCCTTTTTTCTCCTTCTAATATTCCCATGACATGAATGTTATTCTTTTTTAATTGTCCCACAGTTCTTGGATATTCTGTTAAAAATTTTTATTATTTCTTCTCTTTACACTTAAGTTTTAGAATTTTTCTACTGGCATTTGTTCAAGTTCACTGATTATTTCCTTGATTGTATACAGATAAGCCCATCAGAGGAATTCATCTCTTCTATATAGTGCTTTAGATTCTATCATTTTAAATATTTTTTTCAGAATTCTATCTCACTGCTTATATTACCCATCTGTTCTTTTATGTTGCCTACTTCCCTAAGCACATTAATCATGGCTTTTTTAGATCCATGGTCTGATATTTCTAACATCTCTACCATATATGTCTGGTCTAGACCTTTCTCTGTCTCTTCAAATTCTGATTTTTGTCTTTTGCATGGCATGTAATTTATTGTTGAAGATCAGACATGATGCACTGATTAAAAAGAACTATAGCACATAAGCTCTTGTTAAATGTGATTAAGATTTAGAAAACATTATTAAAAAGCTGAAAGAGAATAACAGTGACAATAAGAGTATGCTAAGTGAAAATTACAGTGTGCCTTCATAGTAGTAAAAAATAGTTTTCTCATGTCATGCAGTAGAGTATAGACAACTAAAAACCAGTCCCTGAATTGACATGTAAAAATATCTAGGATTCAAAAAAGTTAAACTTCCAACAAAGAAGTTCTTCTACGACAATATATGGGAAAATCTTGGAAAATAATGACACTCTGACATGTGGGAGGTGGCCATCTGAATTGGTATCCCTAAAAAATCTCAAATCTCCAGATTCATCTGAACCTACAGACATGGTTCATTTCTGTCAAAGGATAGAATTCCCTGCTTGCTAAAGGATTATACGAAGGTTCAGCACTTGCAAGTTAACATATACCCCCTAAAACTTCTCCCATTTTTCTTTCTGCCACTATACCAATAACTAGAATTATGTCACAGTATATTTGATTTGAGATGTTCTAGCCCTGATAAGGAGCAAAAGCAATTACATTTCAAAGGAAATGTAAGACTAGCCTGCATATACCAGTAGGGGGCAAGAATAGTAGCCATGAACTGAATTCTGAGCTTATTTTAAGAAAGAGCTAGAATATAAGGTTGACCAAGAGAATGTTTATTGATTCGAAAGACCTTTTTAAGGACACCTTAATATATGTAGCATATACACTTCTATTATGTCTCCGAGAACCATGGAGGGAAAATGGCCCATACCACATGAATACAAATGCCAGAATATTTATGACAGATGGTAGAAGAAGAGATTAAAAGCCTCAGATAAATTGACGTGCTAAATGGATATACTATATAAGACCTAACCCTAAAGATAGCTATGCATATGTGAAGATCCATAAGATATATCATTTATTTACTTAATTTTATTTAATTAAACATTCACTAGATTTGGTTAGAAATTTAGTGTAGGCCATGCTCATGGTAAGAGAGAGCTATTACAGATCTGGGTTCATTGATACCTATGGGAATGACAGGATCATGAGACAACAGATGGCAAATGGTTTCTCTTAATGATCACAAATCAAGTGTATAAAATTATCATAATTAGTGGCAAGATACTAGGATGAAACAGAGGGGCCTGGTCCTCAGAGAATTATGGAGCCCTCTCTTGTTGGTGAAAAAATAGGTAGCCAACACATGTACTGCTCAATCTATCCAATGAATTGTAATTAAGAGTGGGTAACCGGGAGGCTGAAAGCAGTTGTCTCAATAAAATGTCACAATTTCTTGCCACATTTCTGGAACTGAGCAAGGTTTTTGACCATGAATCATTAACTAAAGAAGTAGCATCATCTTAAATACAAAGTTCTGAACAGGACCAAAACAATAGAGTTATATGATAATGACATATCATAGTTCTTGGCAAGAACTATGGTTTTTCCTCATGTAACTATAAATTTTCTCCAAACATTTTGAGAACTGTTGGACACAAGATAGTTAACATATTCACACCTGAATATGTGTGTATGTAACATATTCACACCTTCATACACCTGAAGTCTCATCACCTTCCCCTTTTTAAGATAATCGCATGTAGGGATAAGATAATAAATAGAATTCTTTCCTCAGGATATATTGGGTCTTTGGACTCACCCAGTGGTCCTTTCCACACTCCACATATATATGTTTGGAATTGATATATGTACTGCTTGGCAAAACTACTACCTAGAACTTTTGATGTCAAGCTGTCTTATGGATAAATGCAAGTGGAAGCCTCTGAAACTTCCCTAGATGGATAAAATATAAAACCAAGGGCAATATCACATCCTGGTATAAATGGCTTGAGTTATTGCCACCTTTAAAATTTACAAGATATAAAGTTAGTGGCCCCCACCGTATCTCCATTTAAGTTACTAGTCTAGCCTCTACAAAACCAGGCATATGAAGGATGATAATAGGATCCTCAAACTCAAAAGTGTTGTATTTACATTCACAGTAATTGTGCCAGATATATTGCCTTTTCTAAAGATTAAGATATAGTATATGGTATGTGGCTATTCATCAGACAAATCTGTTACATTTCATCTTTATTAGAAAAAAATGATCTGATAGTTAACATATTCACATGGAATAAATAACAATATACATTTTAGTTTTCGAAGGACGAGGTTAATTTTCCCATCCTCTTTCATAAAATAATCAAGCAATTTCTGTATTATTTGGACATCTGGAGAATACTGCACGTTATCTCTATCAATGATATCATGCAAATGGACCAGATGAGCAAAAAATAGCCAGCACTTTGTAGGTATCTATAAGCTCCAGAGGATGTGAGATAAATCTTAGGGATATTCGGTGGCTTGTACATCGATAAAATGATTAGGGACCAGTTGTTTATGTCATGCCAGGACATCCCCTTTGAAGGAAAGGACATATTATTTTATTTTACATTTTCCACTATGAAGATGAAAGTAAAGCAACTATTGGGTTTCCTCGGATTCTAGTGACAGCTTATTATATACCTGAAAATATTGCTGCAAGCCATATATCAAGTGACATGAAAGGCTAGCAGCCTTCTGTAGGGAAGATAGTAGGTAAGGTCCTTGAAGCTGAATCAGACTATTAAATGCAAGCTGTATTGCTTCAGTCCTATTATCCAGATTATATGGTATTAGTACATTAAGTGGTAGGAAAGGATGAATTGCAAGCTTTAATAGAAGAATAACCATGTATACTCCCAGGTTTCTGAAAAAAGACCGTGCCATTTCCAGTAGATAATTCATTTTTGGAAAAATAAGTGCTGGCATATTATTATACTCTGAGAGAAAAGTCCTGACCATGAAACAACAACTGATTATTCTTCCAGAATTGTCAAGTCACAAATTTTGTAAAATCTGAAATAATGCATTGTAAGATTGTAGTGGTATATCTGGGATCGAGCAAGAGCCTAACCAAAGCAATGAAAGAATAGTAGGCCAAAATCCTGTATGATTCTCTGGGTCTTGCATTGGTGCTTCTCCGTAGTTTCACCTAAGGACACACGAAAGATTCACTATGACTAGCCGAGCCGATAGATCAGAAATGCCAAAGCCTGGTTCACAGATGGGCAGCTTGGTGCATGGGTATGAGTCAAATATAAACAGTGGCTTTCCTACAGCCACAGTGAGGAATGACCTTGAAAGACATTGGTGATAATAAATCCTCCCTATGGGTAGACATTCTCGTAGATTGACGAATCATAATATTGTATTGAAGAAATCATGTTAAAATATACACTGACTTGTAGGCTATAGTAAATTCCTTGGCCAGCTACTCAAAAGACAAAAAGAAAGATTGAAAGATCAGGGTTAAGGAGGTCACGTGGATGAATTTATGGGAAGGAGCACAATTCATGACAATTTCGTGTAGAATGTTAACTCGTACCAGAGGGGATCAGCCACAAAAGAAACAACAGACAAATTGTTTGACTAGTTAACATTCACCAGCCTCCATCATCGCCTACCCAGGTGCTGACACATTTATAAAAACAAAATAGTTATTGGGCAGCTATGGAGATTATGCATGAGCTCAACAGGGTGGAGTCCCACTTACCAAGGGTGATCTGTTACTGCCACTTCTTAAAGTCCAGTTGCAGCGCTGGTTATCAATGCTGAGTCCCTATTATGACATCATAATGTCACTCTTGTAGAATTGCTAATTTCTCCTATATATTCTATCAGTTTTTGCCTGATGTATTTTGAAGATCTGTTAACAGGTGTATAAATATTTTTAATTACTATAAATTTTTGCTGTATTAAATCTTTTTTAACATATCATGTGTTTCTTTGTCTCTTGTAAACTTTTTAAAGTCTATTGTGTCTGATATTAGTATAGTAACCCCAGTTCTCTTTCAGTTACTTTTTGCATGAAATATCTTTTCCATCCTTTTACTTTCAATTTATTTGTGTCTTTGGATTTAAATTAAGTCTCTTGTAAATGGCATATAGTTAAATCATGTTTTTTATCTGTTATGTCAATTTATGTCTTTTTATTTAAAGTTTAATACACTTAAATTTAAGGTAATTATGGAAAAAGAGTGACTTGGTCATTTTGTTATTTGTTTTTGATATGTTTTATAGTTTTTTATTTGTATTACTATATTCTTTTGTGTTCAGTTTATTTGTTTAAATTCCTTTCTCATTTCCTTTAATGTATATTTGATAACAATTTCTTTGTGATTACCACTGGGAATACATTTAATGTACTAAAATTATAACAATCTTATTTGAATTTTTACCTGTTTAAATTTAAGAATATACTAAAACTTTGCTCCTTTACTGTACTGTTGTTACTCCTTTTGTGTGTTGGTGTCACAAATTAGATCTTTTTACTTTGGACCCCAAAACATAAACTAATAATTAATTTAGCTCATTAATCTCTTAAATTATGTAGAAACAAAATGTGGAGCTACAATCCAAGATTACAAAAATACTAGCTTCTAGACTAATAAATTGTTTTTTAATCTATTAGCTTCTTATCATGTAGAAAGCAAAAAGTAGAGTTATAATTGTTACAATAATTTTAGCTTTTAAAAATCCACACATATTTACCTTTTTGAGATTTTTATTTCTTCACATAGCTTTGTTATAATACACTGTCCTTTTAAATTACCGTGCCAGACTCCTTTGATCATTTCTTGCAGGACAGGTCTAGTAATAATGAATTCCTTAGTTTTTGTTTATTTGGGAATTATTTAATTTCTCCCTTACTTTTTAAAGATAGTTTTGCTAAATATAGGATCTTGGTTGATGTTTTGTTGTTGTTGTTTTTCAATTAGCGCTTTGAATATATCAGCCATCAGCCTGGTGGATTCCAAACTTCTCATGAGAAAGCTGCTGATAATTTTATTTAGGATCCCTTGTATGTGACAAGTTATTTCCCTTGCTTCTTTCAAAATTCTCTCTTTGCCTTTGGCTTTTAAAGTTTGGTTATGATATATACCCATGTGAGAGTCTCTGAGTTCATTTTATTTGAAGTTTATGAGCTGCAAGAATCTATATTCACGTTTTCATTGAATTTGGGAAGTTTTTGGTAGTTATTTCTTCATATATTCTCTCTTCTTCAGAAATGCAAAAGGGAGTTCTTCAAGTTGACCCAAAGGATACTAACAACATAAAAACATGTAAAAGTATAAAAGTCAGTGTAAAATTTAAATATATTCAAATTCAGAATACTCCAATATTCTAATGTTACCATGTAAATAACTTTAAGCTCTGGAATAAAAGTTAAATGACAGGGGTGCCTGGGTATTTCAGTCAGTTAAGTGTCTGCCTTCTGCTAAGGTCATGATCTCACAGTTTGTGAGTTCAAGACCCATGTCAGGCTAGGCACTGACAGCTTGGAGCCTAGATCCTGCTTTGGGTCCTCTGTCTCCCTTTTATTCTGTTCCTGCCCACACTTGTGTTCTCTCTCTCTCCCTTTCAAAAATAAATAAATGAGCATTTAAAAAAATAAAAAAGAAAAGTTAACAGATAAAAGTTTTAAAATTAACTAATAGGCAACCAACAGAATGGGAAAAGATAATTGCGAATGATGTATCAGATGAAGGACTAGTATTTAAAATCTATAAAGAACTTACGAAACTCCACACCCGAAAAACAAATAATCCAGTGAAGAAATGGGAGGAAGATATGAATAGACACTTCTCCAAAGAAGACATCCAAATGGTAAACAAACAAATGAAACGATGCTCAATGTCACTCATCATCAGGGAAATACAAATCAAAACCACACTGAGATACCACCTCACACCAGTCAGAGTGGCTAAAATGAACAAACCAGGAAACTATAGATGCTGGCGAGGATGTGGAGAAACAGGCACCCTCTTGCACTGTTGTTCAGTATGCAAACTGGTGCAGCCGCTCTGGAGAACCATCTGGAGGTTCATCAAAAAAAATGAAAATAGAACTACCCTATCACCCAGCAATAGCACCGTTAGGAATCTACCCAAGAGATACAGGAGTGCTCATGAATAGGGGCACGTGTACCCTGATGTTCATAGCAGCACTGTCGACAATAGCCAAATCATGGAAAGAGACTAAGTGTCCATCAACTGATGAATGGATAAAGATGTGGTATATATATACAATGGAATACTATGCAGCAATGAGAAAAATGAAATCTGGCCTTGTGTGGCAACATGGATGGAACTGGAATTTATTATGCTGAGTGAAATAAGTCAGGCAGAGAAAGACAGATGCCATATGTTTCATGCATAGGTGGACTTTGTGAGACTTAACAGAAAACCAGCGGGGAGGGGAAGAGGAGAAGGAAAAAAGCCACAGAGAGGGAGGGAGACAAAACATAAGAGACTCTCAAAGACTAAGAAAAAACTGAGGGGAAAGGGCAGTATAGGAGTGGGGAGAGTGGGTGACAGGCACAGAAGAGGGCACTTGTTGGGATGAGCACTGGGTGTTGTATGGAAACCAATTTGACAATAAATTATTAACAAAAAAATAAAATTAACTAGTTACAAAAATATGATAATTAATACATCATTGATAGAAATTGTGACATCAATTATACAAAATTTGGGTGAAGGCGAAATTAAAGTGTAGAATATTTGTATAAGGTCAAAGCTAGGTTGTTATCAGCTTAAAATAGACTATTATATGTATAAAATATTTTATGTAAGACTCACAAATGAAACACCTGTAGTAGACACACCAAAGAGAAAGTAAAGTAATCAAAGCATAAAAGAATTTTTAAATAATCGAGTTACAAAAAAGAACAGGAGGAGAAGAAAAACAGAACAAAGAAGCCACCAGAAACACAAAGGAAATAGTAAATCCTTACTAATTCATAATTAAATTTATTGAATTTTTATTAAAAAACATCAAATGATATACTAGACAGTATACAGTCATTTACTTTCCTTTTAAGGACACACATATGGTGAATATGAAGAAGTGGAAAGATATTTTCCATGCAAATGGTAACCAAAATACAGTAGTGTGACTATACTTCTATCAAAGAAAATATACTGTAAGTAAAAATTATCAAAAAAAGACAAGAAATAACTATATAATGATAAAAGAGTCAATTCATCAAAAGGATATAAAAATTGTAATAGACATGCATCCAAATTCCAACTTTTAAATATATAAAAGAAGTATTAACAAAACTGAAGGGAGAAATAGACAATGATTCAGAAATAGGAAGGAAACACAGAAAATTCTTAGCACTGGTGAGTGGAACTTAACTAGTGGGTGAAAATCTTAGTTTTATGCATTTCAAGTGTTTGAATTTTATAAAGTTGTATTTATTTGTTTTACTTCAAAATGAAAATACTAAACTATTAAGTGTAAAAGCACTACTAACATGTAAACTCCATAGATGCAACCTGCTAGGGGTACAAGTTGATCATAAAGTTTTATTTATTGTTCATTTTTAATATTTTTGCATCTATTTTATTTTATTTTGGAAAATATGTTCACTTAAAATGAAACGCAAATGGCTTATCACTAAGGTAAAATTTTGAGGTGACTAGGATAAAAAAAGTGGCCAAGTCAGTTGTTGGTAATTTTATTATAATATTTTGTATAGAAATTAATGTGTAGAAATAGGAAATGTGGAAGTGGTGGCAGCAAGTATTTACAAAATAACTAAATGAGATATTTTCGAAAATTTCTAAATTCACCCAATGTTGTGAACATGATGGCCATAATTTATTGAATCTCATTTAATAAAAATGATTGGGGAGGGCAAAGTGTTTATCGAAAAGTCAATATATAAAGGTCATAAATATACTGTCATGTTGGTAGTAATTTTGTCCTTGACCATTATGTTGTCAAATTTTTCACTATTTTTTCCAACCTATTTCTCCTACGGTATTAATAAACAGGAAAAGTAATTTTATTTTTTTGAATGCATACATAAGATATAAAATCTAACAAAATTTACAGTAATTGTGTTTTTTGTTTGTTTCAGATATGTAATAATTTGGGTAATTGTCATTGCTTTCCTGGCCATAGGCCTCCATATTGTGAATTCCAGACTGGTTCACCAGGGGGAAGTATTGATGATGGAAATGTTCAGAAATCTGGTGAGTAGAAATAAAACTTTTAAAACAAAAATATATGTTGTTTTTTGAAATAGTTAAAGAAATATGGTGCTAAGTCTAATCTTTCATGACCACTTGAATAATTAAAAGAATTATCTTGAATAGTAATATTAATGAAATTAGTACTACACAATATTTGTAATATTTTCTCAGATACTCAGTTTTCATTAACTTAGTTAAATAAATTAAAAGAGAGTACTCAAGTTTCAATAAATGTCATAAGAAGAATTCAAAATAAATTAAAATATGGAAGAATAAACACTACACAAAAGTTTTACATTTCATATTCTTAAAAATATTGTAGACTGTTAAAAAACAGCTGTAGCATAGGGTGCTCATTCTGAATGAAGTTTGGAAAAAACATGGCAAAATATAAATGGAACAAATAATAAATTTGTTCTATAATGTACTATAATACAATATAATATAATATATAATACAATATAATATAATATAAATGTACTAATATATATGGAGTACATTTTTATACTTTCTCTTATTCCTACAAATTAAGGCAAGTATCCTTAAGGCAAGTGATTCAATTATTCACTCATTCATTCATTATTCCCTATACAAACATGTTAAATATCTGGTAAGGCAATAGTATTGAGATTTACATTTCAGAAAGGCCAATCAAGCAGCACTATGGAGAACGGGTTTGATAATGTGAGTCTGAATGAAAATATTCATTGAAAAGCAATTGTTTTAATTATAAGGACCTGAAGTAAACAACAAAAGAGAAGATAAATTGTTGCATCGTCATTTTTTATGAGTAACAGTGAATAAGGCATGATGGTCATTGAGATGGTCATTATACCTGGCACACAGAGAAGAATGGGTAATGATAATATATTCACTTTGCAAAAATAATTAGAGGATGGACAGAGCATGAAGATAATGATTTTGATTTTGAATAGAGTTTGGGTTACATGTGAAAGAAGCCATGTGAAGACAACTATGGGAATCCATGGGAATTTGATAATAAAATTGCCAACTAAGTAGTCACATCAGGGATTGGTAATCCTTACTTTATGGGTTAGCTTATATTGAAACTAATTCCTGGAAAGGTAAAAATGTGTACATGTTTATGTGAAATGAGATAAGATAGATATAAATTCTGGATGCAAGAGTAGAGATATAATCTCTAAAATAATGGTTAATCCTTGAAAAAAAGATAATAAAAAGGAGTGGTCACAATGATTTCTTTTTCTATTCATGAAAGATTATTAGAAAATTATATGAGATATTTGTCATCAGGTAATAATATCCAATTATGATCCTTGACATAAGGAAAACACATGAGATTCATTGTAGGTTTGTGAGATAGTCAACCATTCCTGCAGACATGTAATGGGTGATTCAAATGAAAATTAAAAAGAGAGAACGAATGTACAGAAAAGATATTTGAAAAATTATGATCCCAAATTTCCTAAACAAGGTGAACAAATTTTACTCTGAGATATAAGAAACTAAGTGAACCTTAAGCTGGATAAATGTAACGAAATTTACACTTAAGAAAATCATAATCAAACTTCTGAAAACCATTGGTAAAAAAAATAAATAGCTTGGGTTAGACTTCTAATTACTCTATAGTATAGAGAGGAGATCAACAAAACCTCTCTCCCAGAAGCAACTAAAAAGGTGGACAAAAACTGTCACACCAACCATTTCAGTACTCTGTAAATCAGCCAAAAGCTAATAAAAAGTATTTATTGGTGAAATCCACTTCAATTAACAAAAAAGTAAATTTGTGATTATCCTTCCTTGAGGCTGTTCCTGTTTCTTCAGTCCTGGCTCTGTCAACATGGTAATTTAACTAGGACACACCAAGATGTGAAAACCATCAGCTTCCTCCCACCCAAGTATGTAGGAGAAAGAAAGGGATTACTTGATTTATTGGAGTATTGTCAACTGTACTGGCAATCAATTTATCAGTATAACATGGAGGACTTGCTGTACAGAGATAGCAGAAGTTTTATGACAAGCAACAAACTAGGGAGTAACTATAAATTTAACAGGCCCAACACACCCACATATCTGTCAGTGTATCCTCAACTGATCGAGCCTGTTTACAACACAGAGGAGATTCAAGAGATGCAGGTGGAAGGTGAAATCCAAACTAGGCTTGAAAATAACCTGAAGTTTGGATGTATTCCCTAATGCACATAAAAATCTCGTAGCAGAAACCTAAGACAAGTGTTTGTGAACAACTTCTGACAAGCATTGGCTGAAAACAAAACTGAAGACAAAAGGATGACCCAGAAAAAGAAAATTAAAGAAATTTGAATGAAAAACAGCAAAACAAGAGTCATACACTGCAGACTAGAAAGCTGTAGCATATCCTGTTAAATGTAAGTGATAGATCACTTGGTTCTACTCCTGAAATCAATACTACACTGTATATTAACTAATTTTAGTTTAAATAAATAAATTTAAAAAAGGAAGTCTTAGCTAATACAGTAAGACAAGGAAAGTAAATAAGAATTATACAAATTTTGAAGAAAGAAACAGTACTGTATGTGTTCACAGATGACATGATGATCTATGTATAAAATACCAAATAATAAAACCTCCTAGAACTAATTAATAACTATAGCAAGGTTGCAAGCTATAAAATTAATATATATACTGGGTGCCTGGTTGGCCCAGTCAGTTCAGTGTCCAACTCTTGTATTTTTTTTGTTGTTGTTTTTTTTATTTTTTTTATTTTCGAGAGACATAGAGATGGAGCGTGAGCAAGGAAAAGACAGAGAGAGGGAGATACAGAACCCAAAGCAGGCTGCAGGCTCCAGGCTCTGAGCCATCAACACAGAGCCCGACGCGGGGCTCAAACTCACAGACCATGAGATCATGACCTGAGCTGAAGTCGGCCGCTCAACCGACTGAGCCACCCAGGCGCCCCCAACTCTTGGTTTTAACTCAGGTCACAATCTCATGGTTCATGAGTTTGAGCCCTGTGTGGGGCTCTGCACTGACAGCAGGGAGCCTGCTTGGGATTCCTTCTCTCTCCCTTTGTCTCTGCCCCCTCCCCCTCTTGCCTAACATACAAGGTGCTCTTTCTCTCTCTCTCTCTTTCAAGATAAATAAACTTTTAAAAAATTTAAAAAATTAATATAAAGGCAAATCACCTTAGTGGACTGAATTGCATATTGTTTTCCTTGAAGTGATGGAAGAAGTGAACAAGGTAAAAGCCTCTATGTTTGTGTTTGGGGTTTCAACCAACTCATAGGTAGTAGCCAATGGCCTAACCTTAGGGACAGGATCTGAGGGCAATGGAAACTTGGCCTATTAAAGGGATGCCTGTATGGGGCATGGCCCTATGGAGATTTGAGGAGTGACTTAAAATAGGACGTGTTGATACTCATCTGAACCCCCTTGCAAGTTCAGAAGGTGATTGAATTGATAAGCAGATAATCTTATGTGATTCCTTGAGATGGCCACCTAGGTCCACAAAATAAGTGGATGTAGGAATACTGCAGCAATGCAAAGATGGACTGAGTCCAGACACATTCTTCTTGCAACCTCTGAGGCACAAAATGTCAATAAAATCTCTTCTGTCTGTCAGCAAAAGAGACAAAGACTGCAGATGGATATGTGGCAGATTCCCTGGTGGGAAGGCCTTGATCATATCTGACAAGTGAGACTGATGCTAGTAGCTCTGGGAAGCTACACATGGGTTCTAACAGAGGTAGACTCTGGCCTGGGGTTTGTAGTAGATTCAAATGCTCAGAGAGTTATTAAAAAACAAAAACAAAAACAAAACTTGAAACGCAACATATTTCACCAATTTGAATTCTTGCCCATCACTTGTTTAGACCAAGGAACACATTTTACAGCCTGTAATGTCAAAACTATGGGCAGAGAGATATTCTCTTCAGAGTACGAGTTTGATAAAGAATTGGAAATATTGATTATCTAAAATGGGGGGAGATATAGGCATGAGGCACACCTTCATGTGAGTATGCTCACACTCAACATGAGTGAGGCTAAAAAGAGGGCCCCCACCAAGTAGAATTCTCTGTTTTTCTGGTGTATCCAAGTCTGTGATAACAAGGCAAGGAACAAACATAATTCCTAAGTAAGAAACAATAACTATGTGTTTAGTCTTTATATCAGAATTCCTAAAGGCCCTGATGGAGAAGAATGTAACTTTACCCCATCTGGCAAAATTTAGGTTAACCATAAATGCAGCTGTAAGACAGTCCACTAGTTCTGCACCTTTTTAATCTCACTCTGTGTGAACAAGAGTGGAGTGAGGGGAAAGGACTTTCTAGATATACTAGCATTGTTGCCTGCAAGCTAGATCAGCACAGTGACGAAGCTTAATGTCACTTCAAAAGCTGGAAGAATTTGCGTGTAAATGGAAAGAAGGGGGAATAATTGTAAAGGGTAAAGGAATGAATAATTGGTTTATTTAATGAAAGAAATCCAATATTACACTAACAGCTCAAAAGGGACTAAGCAAGAGATGATACTGTCCTAGCTTGATGGTACTAGATGCCTGAAAGAATGAAGTCCCAGTCTAGATTCTACATAGGGATATTACACGGAGAATTTGCCTCTAACAGCATTCTAATATTTGGGCTCCGATCATCTCACTATTTCCTATTTAGCATGTTCAATTAATATTGCTTGAAAGACAGATTTATACCCTTCTGTTTTTTAATACCAAGTAGGGGTAACATTCCCCTGTCAGATACAATGTTCATCTCCATAATACCATCAGGTAAAACAGATGCAACCATTCCACATAAAGCTTTTTTAAATATACCAAATTTAATAATCTAATCAGCCCTCATATTTTTATGTTCTCCCAACATATTTTAGCTCACATCAAGACTTCACCAATGGGTTTTTTGTACCACAATGCCTAGAATTTCTGTATCAAGGAGTCTTGGAAATTTGTCCCCATTACTCCCTGACCATTTTACCCATTCTTGTGAAAAAGTCTTTGGGGGAGGTTCCTATTGAGAAATCAAGCCAAGGGATCCAGGCCCTTTTGTCAACCTTTAACCACTACCACAAGCACAAGTGATCTCTGGTCCAGTTTCTCATTGTAATCTCCACTTTAATGCCTTTAAAATTTTTCCAAACTGAGAAAAATATAATGGGCTTGTTCAGGAACTTTGATATCGGGGGACCAGCAGGAGGTTCCTTTGTTCACCCTACCTTTGGTAGTGCTGTATTAAAGCTTTTGTTTTGGGGCATCTGGGTGGCTCAGTCAGTTAAGCGACAGACTTCAGCTCAGTTCATGATCTCTTGGTTCATGAGATGGAGCCCCACATAGGGCTCTGTGCTGTCATTGCAGATCCCACTTTGCATTCTCTCTACCCCTTTGTCTTTTCCCATTCCCTTCTTGCATTCTCCCTTTCTCTCTCTCAAAAATAAATAAACATTAAGAAAACACCTTTGTTTCAATGCCATCAATGTCTGTTTTATTCACCTCAGTTATTAATTGCTAAGGATTTCCACCATTCTGTGATGAGTTCTGTTAATCCCTTCATTCAGTTTCCTCTTTATTCACCCTTATTAATATTTGCTATATCTTAAAAACTGTTAAAAATTACCAACCTGCTAAGATCAGTCTCTTGATTCTTTCCTCTGCCTTCCCTCATTTTCTTGTTAATTAATGTAATATTTTTATTAGCATCTGTATACCCAAGAGGGGCAGCTGAGATAGAAATTTTTATAAGGCTTTCCAAATTATTCTTCAGTTATGCAACGATAAGCTTATATGTGAAAGATATGCCATGTGAAAGGGGCCCCATTAACCACATTCATCATATCTTGGGTAATGGGCATATTCAGTGGGTGAATTCATAATAAAGCCAGTCCACATAGCTTGCACTGGAAGTATATCAGCTACTTCATCTGGAGTGTTCCACTTGGCATTCATTGGTACAGACAGGTACACTTTTCAGGGTATCCTTTTCAGGGATCTTATTTTAGCTTTTATCTAGCCTACCAAGCTGGCTGTTCCCTCAAGAATAAAAACTTCAGGGGCGCCTGGGTGGCTCAGTCGGTTGAACGTCCGACTTCGGCTCAGGTCACGATCTCGCAGTCCGTGAGTTCGAGCCCCGCGTCGGGCTCTGTGCTGACAGCTCAGACCCTGGAGCCTGCTTCGGATTCTGTGACTCCCTCTCTCTCTGCTCCTCCCCCACTCATGCTCTGTCTCTCTCTGTCTCAAAAATAAATAAACATTAAAAAAATTTTAAAAAAAGAATAAAAACTTCTGTGTCTGGATCCCAAGCAGACATCTCTGATTGTTCCATAGTAAACTGTGGGTCCTGAATCAACCCAAACACGGTCTTCCACTTTGTAGCATTCAAAACCAAAGATATCACACCCTAATTAGTTACTCTCACAATCCATTTGTTAAGATTCTTTAGAAAATTGATGGTATCAATCTATAAAATGAAACGAACAATTCCTTTACATTATATTTTTTGGTTTTAACAGACTCCTGGCCCACGTTAACCACCTTCTTGGTGATCAGAGGTCGAGAAGGTCCTTTCTGTTGTCTGAAAAATTTTTACCTTGGGTGGAAGATTTGAGGCTAGTCTCAAAAACCCAGAATCACTGAAATCTGAACTTAGTCTAACAATTTCTTTGGATACATAGCTAGAAGTGGGATTGCTGGATCATATAGTAGTTTTATTATTATTATTTTTTTTTTTTTGAGAGAGAAAGGCAGAAAGAGAGGGAGGGAGAGAATCCCAACCTCTCTCAGCTCAGAGCCCAGTGTGGAGCTCAAACTCACAAACCATGAGATCATGACCTGGGTTTAGTGGTGCAGAACACCCAGTGCAGGGGAACATGGTGGCATATGATCCAGAGAGATATAATGTGTTTTTGGCTTAAGGCACTGGGGTCTACCTTAAAAACACTGTGTAGCCCTTGTGAGCACCCTATGGATCTATTGTTGCTGCAAGAGTTGTTTGTGCCCTAAGTGTCACTTCCAGGACCAATAGTTAGGGGCAAGGTTAAGCAGTGGTGGTGGCTGGAACCAGTGGTATGCATATACTTGGCTCAAGGGCCCAGCTGCAAGTGCCTATATAATGTCAGAAATCAGTTGCAGACATTCTTGTAACGATCAGAGCCAGGGTAAACTGGAAACTGTACTGGTCTTGAGTGGCAATTTGCTCTTTTATGGCTTCACACTCTAACTCCAGGTGTGCAGTGGAGGCCAGTGATGGGCCTTGGGCTCTGGGGCATATAGGTGCACAGCTGGGGGAGTTATCTTTAGGTAAACTGATAAAGTATTAGAATTGAGAATATGCAAAAATTTATATTAATAATATATAAAGAATCCTTGAAATAATGAAAAGCAAACAACCCTACAAAAAATGAACAAAATATTTGATTGAAACTTTATCAGAGAATATATAGAGATGACAAATAAGCACATGTAAAGATGCCCAATATTTTTTATCAGGAAAATGCAAATTAAAATCAAAATTAGATACTATTACATGTCTGTAGAAAATTGCTTAAATTTAAAGGCATACCCACATGAAGTTTGGCCATGATGTGAAGATAGTATCTCTTATACTGCTGTAAAATTGCACAGTTTCAGTTTCTTAAGGAGATAAACATTCACCTACCATATACTCCAGTCATTTCACTATTTACTCAAGAAAACAGAATGCTTATGCCAGTACGAAACTTTGCATATAAATGTCTATAACAGCCTTATTTGTAATAGATAAAATCTGGAAATGACCCAAATACAAATTAACAGGAGATGAATAAACAAAGTGTTGTATATCCAAACAATAGATTACTATTGAACAATAAAAAGGAATGAGCTATATAGTTACGTGTACCAATGTGGATGAACTTCAACATTTTCTTATGTGAAAAAAGTAAGACTAATTAGAATTCTGTCTAACACTGTATTAAATTGTAGAACATGCAAATAATTTACAGTGAGGGAATGCAGATAGATTAGTGGTTGCCTGTGTGGTGGAGTGGTAGCATGGTGGGATTACAGAGGAGCAAGAGGAAACTTTTGTGGATGATGGAGATATTCATTATTTTGATTTCATTGGTGTATACATATAAAAAATTTATCAAATCATATATTTTAAATATTTCTATTTACCATATGTCAAAAGCACCTCCATGATGTTAAAATAACAAACTTTGAATAATGAATGAGGATATTCACACTCTTTTGTTGTCAAATAGTTAAAACTATTTTATTAACTTACCAAATAAAAAAATATATAAGAATTTTACACTAAATGGATAAAACCCACACACGTTAAATAAAAAATATCTTTAAAATGTTTGCCTAATTGGGGTAAATATTTGCCAAATTTTATCCATCTTACAGTTGAAAATGTTTGCCTTTTATTGTGTATAAAGAATAACTATAGTAAAAAAGGAGATACCATATATATGAAATATCCAAGACTCCCATCCACTGCAAATGAGAATATAATTGTTACGACCACAAGGAAAATCATTGGAAAATTTACTAAGGTTTAATATAGGCATATGCTATAAATAAACTTTGCTACCTGCAAAGGCATATATCTGTTGAAAGCTATGTATACATAAGTTGACTAAAAGACATGTAGTAGAATATTCATAGCAGCACTATTTATAATACATATAATTGCAAATTACTCGAATGCCCATAAGGGCTGGAATACATTAATGGATGTTATTTCTATTAAAAGATATTGCATACAGTGTAAGAATGAAGTTTACAACTATAGAAAACAATGTGGGTGAATTCCCAAATTAAGTAAGATTAAGCAAAGAAAAAAAAAAGAAAAAGTGCATACAATATAATTCTATGTACATAAGGTTTAAAATCTGTCAAAATTGATTCATGCTCTTAAGAGACCAAAGTAGTAATTCTCTTTTGGAAGGATAATGACTGGAAGAAAACAGGTTGGGTGTTCTGAGGTACCAATAATATCATACTTCCTGAATTTGGTATTAGTTACATGGTTGTGTTTAATTTGGAAAATTCTTTGAGCTGTATAATCACGGCATATATCAATTTCTGTTTTTATGTTATACTTCAGTAAAAATTCACTAAATAAATATTAATAGAAGAAACCAAGATACTTATAAACCTTGGAAAGAAATATTGATTAGAAAAATATATAAGATTCTCTTGGATTCTGGCAGGATATGTTTTGAGATAGCTCACCATCTATCAAATCATCCACGCATCTCTCAATCACTCATTTGCAAGAAAGGAGATTCTAAAATATATATTCTTCTACCTGAGTTGTTCATTCCCTATATCATTGAATTAATCCAATTCTATCTCGTTCTTTTAATAGTGACACGGTATCCCATTGTATGACATCTCATAACTTAATTTAACCTTTGCCCTATTGATGGACCTTTATGCTATTTCTAATTTCTTCTTCTATTACAAAACTACTATAATAAAATTCTTTTTTTGCAACATTTATGGTATATGTGGGTCTTTGTTCCCAAAATTTTTGTTTAAATTCCAGTTAGTTAATATATAGTGTAATATTGATTTCCGGAGTAGAATTCGGTGAGTCATCAGTTACATATAACACCCAGGACTTGTCATAAAAAGTGCTCTTCTTAATACCCGTTGCCTATTTAGCCAATCCTCTACCCACCTCCCTCCATCAACCCTCACTTTCTTCTCTATCGTTAAGAGTTTCTCACGGTCTACTTCCCTCTATCTCTCCTTTTTCCCCTTCCCATATGTTCAGCTGTTTTGTTTCCTAAATTCCAGATATGAGTGAAATCATATGATATTTTTCTTTCTCTGACTGACTTATCCTTTCTAATTTTTAAATTAAATTAAATTCTATTATTGTATTACTTCTTTAAAAATATTGATGTAAATATGTTGAGTGTAGTAAGCAGTACTCAAAACATATATATAGTTACTGTAATAATTAAAAATATGCAAAGTAGACAAGAAATCTGACAAAAGTGCCATCATTGCTTAGGGTTATGAACTTAAATGTCCTTTTATTTTCCCCTATAAGAGTTTGCAATGTATTTTAAATTTCAATAATTTACATAAATATTATATATACAAAATGATTAAAGTGAAATATATGTATTTAAATAATCAGCGAATATCTACTGATTTCTCTTTCATTTTTAGATATATTTTTTGTTGAAGAAAGCTACAATGCACAGCAGAACAACTGGCTTATTCTGAGTTTCTACATTGTTCTTCCCTTTATCATACTTTTCACCATTATGATCATGAAACGAAATGAAATGAGAAAATCATGCAACAGAGAAAACGCAGAATATGAAGGGTAATGCAAATAATTTATGATCTTAAATTGTACTGCTCATTGACCAGTGAAATAAATTCATAGTTATATAACATTCCTAAGTTATATTCATTCCTTATATTCGTTAGTTATATTCTTTATATTATTAGTTATATTCATTCCTAAGTACGCATTATTTTAATCTAATTTTTTAATTTTATAATAATTTATTTTCAAATTGGTTTACATATAACACCCAGTGTTCATCCCAACATGTGCCCTTTTTAATGCCCATCACCCCCCTCCCCCCTCCCTCATCCCCCTCACCCTCAGTTTTTTCTTAGTCTTTGAGAGTCTCTTATGTTTTATCTCCCTCCCTCTTATAAAAATGCCATTTAATCTAATTTAAACGGCATTTTTATAATTTTGTTTTCCAATAGATTGTTTTTAGCGTATTGCAGCAAGTCAAAATTTGGCTGTTGTTGAACTGTTTTCCCAATGAATATTTACAGTATTTAGATGTTGTGTTCAAACTTTCATTAATTCCTTAAGCCTCAAAATATTTCTTTAGTAGTTTCAAATCCTGTGGAAAAAAATTTCTTCAGAATTCCTTAGAAATTAGAAACAATTTCTTATTAATTTCTACATGCTATTCTTAGGTTTGTCCTTCTTCTCTTCTGATGAAATTTATTACCAGTAAAACTATCTAGTTCCGGGCTTCTCAAGACTTTTAATTAATTAGTAGTTTTTCTATCTGGAAGACCTCTTCATTGATGTCAATGGCTAATCGAAGTCCCCTACTACAACTGTATTGATATATCCCTCTGTAGATCTGTTGATATTTGCTTTCTATATCTAGGCGCATTACAAATGCTACATCCTGTTTGGATTGACACCTTTATCACTATATAATGTCTTCCTTTGTCTTTATTAGTTTTTGTTTTAAGGTCTCTTTTGTACATCCCAGATTTCTTTTGTTATTTTTTAAATTCAAGTTAATTAACATACAATGTAGTATTGGTTTCAGAAGTAGAACCCAGTGATTCATCACTTACATATAACACCCAGAGCTCACCCCAACAAGTGCCCTCTGTAATGCTTGTCACCTGTTTAGCCCATCCCCCTATCCATTTTCCCTCAAGCAACTCTCAGTTCTCTGCCTTTAAGAGTCTCTTACGGTTTGCCTCCCTTTCTGTATGTAAGATAGGAGGTGGCAATTGTATCTAATATTGTGTTTCTTATATTTTTTATTTTACTAGTGAAGTTGCAAATCTTTATTTTCATCTGGGCCACACCATTTTTCTCTACATAGAAATTACTTACATATCATTCGACCTCTTCTCCTTATTTGCTTATAATTATCTTTTACAGGAGTGGTATATACACATACATATAGTTTACTAATGCTTCTTTTTATTTGTACATGAATACCTTCTCTGGATTCTTATTGAGTTTATAAAGTAATTACAGAATAGAATTGATAGCTTAAAGTATTGTGTATTTCTATACTGGAACACATATAATAGAAATAAATTCAAAAAATATCAAATGATTTTTCATTGCTTAAAGGGTTAATAGTGATGGCACAAATTGCCCTATTGTCTGATCCAATTAGATCCAATTGCCTTTGCAAGAGTAGTCTTTGAGGCTTGCTTCTTTCTGAATCCAAAAGAACTTTTCTTAGCTGTCTCTTTTCCTGGTTTTCTCTGTTAAAACTTTACATGATTTTTAATTTAGTTTCTTCTCATGAGCTTCCAGCCTTACATTGTTTACCACATAATCTCTATAGTGTATGACAGTATCCTTAGGTTTGGACTTCTTCATTTTTGTTCCCAATGAATCATTTACCTCGAGAGAGCTACAAATCCAACAATTCCACTCTTGGAGATTTGTCTCCGAGAAATGAAAATTAATCTCTTATGCAAACTTGGACACAAATGTTCATAATATCATAATACAGAATCGTCCAAATCTGGAAATTAAGGTCATTCAATGAGTAAATCATTATATAACCTGTGGAAAATCCATACCACCACACATTAATCAGTAATAAAAGAAAACAAAGTATTGATAGAAACAATTTTGAGAACACTAACAGGAATTATGCTAAGTGAAGCAAAACCTTATTCAAAAGGTTAGATACACTACAATTCCAATTGTATAAAATTCTTGTCATATTAAAAATGACAGTTTTGGAGGATAGATAGTAGTTGCCAAGAGTTAGGAATAATGAAGATAGTGGGTGAGTATGTCCGTTAAAGAGTAGCAACAAAAATTTGTTGATGGTAAAGTTCTGTATCTTGATGTGGTTATAATTACATGAAACTACACATGTGATCAAGTTGCATACAACCACATACGCACACATGCATGCATGTCTAACTTGTGCAATCCGAACAATCTCTGTAGGTCGTTTTAATGTAAATTACCTTGTTTTCATATTATAGTACAGTTAGGCAAAATGTTAATATGGGAGAGGTTGAATAAGAGGTACATGAAACCTCTCTGTATATGTCTTTGCAACTTATTATGAATATAAAACTACTTAAAAGTAAAAGATCGGGGTGCCTGGGTGGCTCAGTCGGTTGAGCGTCCGACTTCAGTTCAGGTCATGATCTTGCGGTCTGTGAGTTCGAGCCCCACGTTGGTCTCTGTGCTGACAGCTCAGAGCCTGGAACCTGCTTCAGATTCTGTGTCTCCCTCTCTCTCTGCCCCTCCCCCACTCATGCTCTGTCTTCTCTCTGTCTCAAAAATAAATAAAGATTAAAAAAAATTAAAAAAAAGTAAAAGATCAAAAATTGAATCATAGACATAAATTTAATAAGTTAAATTATGCAACTTTCTAATGAATACATGAAAAACTCTATGGATGTAGGACAAAACCGAGAATTCTTTCATATGAGAACAAATCATGATCCATAA
The DNA here is from genome assembly GCA_030068075.1 of Paguma larvata. Lineage (NCBI taxonomy): Eukaryota > Metazoa > Chordata > Mammalia > Carnivora > Viverridae > Paguma > Paguma larvata. The sequence continues at coordinate 4,614,571 of CM057823.1, forward strand.
GAAAAATTTGTATGTGATCCAAAATAAACATATTTGATCTGAAAAATACCTTGTTGAAAAGATAAAAATACAGGCTTCAGTCTGATAGAATGTATTTGAAATCATATATCCAACAAAGACTTTCTATCTATATTTTAAAAGTTCATCAACAGTTGAAAAAACTGTGGGGTTAGAAAAAGACAAGATGAGAAGAGGATTGACTAAAGAGTATGTACAGATGGCAAGCAAGCACATTAAGGTATATTTAACATGATTAGTTACTTGAGCAATTATTAAAACCACAATGAGATAATATCACACCTCTCCTGATAGATTGATTAAGATAAAAAATAGTAATAATAGTAAATACTGATGAAGACACAGAAAATTGCATCACTCATAATGAATGATTCCTTGCTGGAGGAAATGCAAAAACATATAGCTATTATGACTTACAATTTGTCAACCTTATCATACAACCCAACAATTTCACTCTTGGATATTTACCCTAGAAAGGACTTTTACATTTATGCAAAATACTGTATACAAAATACATCCACAGCAACGTTATTTGTAATAGCTAAAAACTAAAAATTATCCAAATGATTTTTTGATGGATGGCTGGTTTAACAAACTGTGGAATATTCATACTCTGGAAGCTACTCAGGAATAGCAATAAATTGATTATTAATACATAACACAATTTTGATGGATCTCAAGGGAATTGCATGAGAGAAAAAACAAAGTTCAAGAGATACTATATGATACCATTTATATGAAGTACTTGCATTACAATTATAGAAACGGAGACCAGATTAGTGGTTGCCGGAGATTAGGAATTGGGAGTAAGACAGGTAGGTGTACCAAGTAGGGATTGTATGACTTCTTGTGGTGATGGAACAATTCTATATGTTGATGTTGGTGTTGTACACACTAATCTATGCATGTAATAAGATAGAATACATTAATAAACACATAAACACAAGTCATTACATGTAAAAAATGATGATATCTAAATTAACTCTGTGGATTATACCAATGTCAATTTCCTGGTTTAGATAATGTAATGTAATCATGCAAGATTTTACCATCAGAAGAAACTAAGTGAAGGATACCCTTTTATCCTTGACTATACACACATGAAATCTCCAGGTAAATAAAAAAATTTAAACTTCCTATGAATCTGTATTTCATTTTTTTAAACTTTTTTTTAACGTTTATTTATTTTTGAGAGACATAGAGACAGAGTGTGAGCAGGGGAGGGGCAGAGAGAGAGGGAGACACAGAATCCGAAGCAGGCTCCAGGCTCTGATGAGCCATCAGCACAGAGCCTGACGTGGGGCTCGAACTCACAGACGTGAGATCGTGACCTGAGCCGAAGTCGGCCGCCCAACCGCCCCTGAATCTGTATTTCAAAAACTTAAGTGAAATTAACATTTCCCCCAAAAAACCCATTAAATGATTGCCAAGAATCTAAAAAAGAGGATAAAAAGAATGACAATAATATTTAGCAAAGTGTTAAATTGAAACTCAACCATATAAAGAGTCAACAAATTTTAGTCTAAATAAATTTCGTCTAAATACTAATGCTAATTTAGTCTAAATATTTTTAGTCTAAATACTCCAATTAAAAAAAAACAACAGAAAATGTTGGGCAATTGGGCAGCACAGTGCTTAAACTTGGTCCAACTCTTCATCTCGACTCAAGACATGATCTCACTGTTCATGAGTTCAAACCCCACATTGGCTCTGTGCTGACAATGTGGAGCCTGCCTGGGATTCTGTCTGTCCTACTGTCTGCCCCTCCCCTGCTTGTGCTCTCTCCTTCTCTGTCTCTCAAAAATAAATAAATTAACTTAAATTTTTTTAAATAACAGAAAATGTAAAATTGGATAAAAATCAAGATAAGTATGTGCTGTCCACAAGAAATCCACATTCAATCAAATGGGTGAAAAGTAAAAGATCTACCATGCTACTACCAACAAAAAGGAAGCTAAAGTGGCTATTTTTATATCAACCAAAATAGTTTGAAGAAGAAATATTATAACAAGAGTATAACTTGATGATTATAATCATAACAAAAGAATAAAGTCTTTAAGAGCACATATAATTCCTTCAGTTCTAAGTCTTTGCTTTATATATTTGAAACTCTATTATTAGCTTCATAAGAGAAAAAGTCATAAATATAATTAGAAGTTTCAACATCTATCTCTCTCAATATAAGTAGTCTGAAAAAGAGTAAGAGTACAAAAGAATTGAAAAACATTAATTTGCAGCACGAACTTTTAGAACTCACTACAATAGCAGAAATCACATTTGTTTCAAATGCACCTGGAACATTTACAAGTTAGCCCAAAAGTGTGCCGTGAAAAAGTAACAAATTCAAACAGATTCAGATCATGAGAAATATGTACTCTGAACTAACAGAATTATACAAAAATGTTTTGGAAGTATCCCACATATTTTTCAGTAATTCACTAATCAAAGAAAAAAGTCACCAGAAAAGGTAGAGCATATTTGAACACTAATTGAAAGTAAATATATATGATAAAATATGTCAGATATATATATATAAAACAGTACTTTGAGGAAAGGTTATATTATTAATAATTTATATCAGAAAGGTTAAATCAATTACATAAGCTTCCACACAAAGAAAGTATAAAAAGAGGAGCAAATTCAATCCCATGTAAAGAGGAAATGAAATTATGAAATTTAGAAAATACCAATAACAAAATAGTAAACAGGAAATGAATGAAACCAGTGAAACAAAAAATTATATTTTGGGAAAGATCTTTTTGGAAAGTACTGTGTAGCCACACTGGTTAGAATGAAGAGACAGTAGACAACAATACTAGTATCTAGAATGAGAGAAGCTCCCTCATTACTGATCCTATAGACAATGAAAAAATACTGAGGAAATATTATAAAAGTGTTAATACTAAAAAGTCTGACAACCTAAATGAAATGGACAAATTCCTGAAAGACTAAACTATCAAAAGCTTATTCAAAAAGAAATGGGGAGGAATTAAGATGGCAGAGTCGTAGTAGGACCCTAGGCTTGCCTTCTCCCTCAAACACAGGCAGATGAATATCAAATGATTCTGAACACCCAAGAAGTCCATCTGAGGACTGACAGCACAGATTTCACAACTAGAGGGAGAAGAGACGAGCCACATCATGGAAGACAGGAGGTGCGGAGACGCGATTTGAGGGAGAAATGAATAGTGGGTGCTGCTTAGGGGAGGGAGCATTGGTCATGAAGAGAGGCAAGAGAAAGAGAAAGAAATAGGAACACACAGGGGATTATAAAAGGAAAACAATTCCCCAAAGCCATTACCTGGGAAAAAGAGGTGGGCTGATACTCCTGAGTTTTTAAATTCAGCAGGGCTTAAAGACTGGAATTTTAGAGGTCCTGGCTGGTATGGAGGCTTGAAGGTACTGCAGTAATCCTATGAAGAAGGAAGGCAGATAGCTGGGAAACAGAAGGCCAAATCTGAGGATCCCCTCAGACACACAAGGAGAGAGAGTTCCCCATTCTTGGAGAGCAACTGGGGAAAGTGGCATTTTTCTCCCGGGACAAAAGAAACAAAACATGTCAACATAATGGGGGTGGGGGAGGGGGAAGAGAGGCAAGCCATAAAAGAGACTCTTAATTATAGAGAACAAACTGAGGGTTGCTGAAGGGGAGGTGGGCAGGAGGATGGGCTAAATGGGCGTTATCGCATTATAGAGGGCACTTGTTGGGATGAGCATTGGGTGTTGCATGTAAGTGATGAATCATTGAATTTGACACCTGAAATTAACACTGCATTACTAACTGGAATTTGTATCCTGTGGATTCTTTGGATTCTGTATACCCTCTCTCTTTGCGCCTCCCCCACTCACACACACACACACACACACTCTCTCTCTCTCTCTCTCTCTCTCTCTCTCTGTCTCTCTCAAAAATAAATAATAAAACATCAAAAAAATGTTTAAAAAGTTGAAAGAAAATCCCAAATACCAAACACAACAAAACAAACAAATGTAAGAAACAGATAACCTGAACAGGTTTCTATCCATAAATAAACTGAATTTGCAGTTGAAAATCTATAAAGTTAGCTCCAACCCAGATAGCTTCACTGATAAATTGTATCAAGCATTACAGGAATAAATAATACCAATGTTATACAAAATCTCTCACATATTTTAGCACACTTCCAGACTCCTTCTAAGAAGCTACTATCACCTTAATACAAACCAGACAGATAAATAACACAAGAAAAATACACATCAATTTGTATCCCTCAAACTGAATCCAATGGTATGTAAAAAAAAAAAAAAGAATAATATATCATGATAAAATGTGATTTATCCAGGGAACACAAGGTGGTTCAATCAATAATTTACCATAGTAGACTGGATTTTTAAAAGATCAGCTCACTTCACCCTCTACTACAAAGCAGTAGTCATCAAGACAGTATGGTATTGGTACAAAAACAGACACATAGACCAATGGAATAGAATAGAAAACTCAGAAATGGACCCTCAAGTATATGGCCAACTAACCTTTGACAAAGCGGGAAAGAGTACCCAATGGAAAAAGGACAGCCTCTTTAATAAATGGTGGTGGGAAAACTGGATAGCAACATGCAAAAGAATGAAACTAGACCACTTCCTTACACTACTCACAAAAATAAAAGATCATCTCAACAAATGTAAGAAAAACACTTAACAAAATCACTAATAATATTAACATCTTCTAATTCCTAACTTTGACTTACTTTTCAATATGTAGCAGTTTCATTTTTTTTCTTTCTGTTCCCTTAGTCACTGAAATTATCTGTGTGATCCACAAATTCCTTTTGGACAACCACTTTTCTTTCTATATATTTTTCTTAGATTGACTGATTCACTCTTTCTCCTTCTAATTGCCTTTTTAGGTGTTCAACTCAAATTGTAAGGATGCAGACTCATTTAGACCTTTGGTTTATCTGTTGAAAATCCTGCCATTTCTGGCCTGAACTATAGAAAATCCCATTGCTCGTTCGCAAGGACCTCAAATTCAACAAATCTTCAACCCAACTGATTATCTCCCAACTCCTGTACAAATCTGCCTCTCCTAAAATTGGTGGCACTGTCATCTCAGTTGCCTAGTCACCTTAACAATTTATCAAGCTTCATATTAAATTAGAGTACCTGTAAGGGTAAAACAAATCTATGAAACAAAACATCAATTTTCTCTGGCACCACACATGAAAGAAACTACTCTCCCCCCCCCCTTTTCTTAGATTATTTCCTTTAGAAAATTTGTAATTGTTAATTCTTTCTCTGTCTCTTTGGGATATATGTAATTCGTTTTGAAAACTAAACAAAATTTGTCAGTTTTAGACTCTAGGAATATTTTCCTTAAGGACTTTGTAGGCATCCATCTATTTCAAACATGAACATTAAAGAAGATAGCTTTCTATCTTCCTGGCTCCTTGGGGGTTTAACCTTGATGTCTGGTTCCAAGCTGCAACTTCCTGGTTATCCTAAAGAAATTAGAAGTTTTATTTGTACTTTGGATAAAGACAGTTAACATGAATGACATGGACTGTATCTGCCTGGTTATATAAAAGGTGAAGTTTTGTTCTATTTTTGCAATCCCTTTAGCACAACACAGTCGGTTCTAACACTTATTCAATAATAAAATTGCTTTGTTGCTTTCTACATTTGTGAAGAGGATTTTTAGTGAGTTGATAGAGATTCTATTTTTAATTATGTTTCCGAAATATCTCTCATATTTATATTTTTCCCCCTCAGGGTTTAGCTGTGAGGATGTCGACATTTCTGGCCTAAACTATGGAAAATTCTTCTAACTGGATTTACTGTTTCCAGTCCTCATCATTTCTATCTCACCATCCCCAGGACTATTATAAGTTACTTTTCTGAAATAAAATATCATTCATTCACACTTAAAGCTTATTTATTTTGAGAAGGGGTAGGGGCAGAGAGAGAGGGAGAGAGAGAATCCAGAGCAGGCTCCACACTCGTCACAGAGCTGGACATAGGCCTCGAACTTACTAATCGTGAGATCGTGACCTGAGTCAATATCAAGAGTTGGATGCTTAAACGACTGAGCCACCCAGGTGCCCCATAAGTATTTTATATACTTATGTTAATCCCCCAAAACCACAGGGTTATGAAGTAAATATTTTAGCAAAATAAATAGACATGGCTATTTTTTAATTACATATTATATTAATTGCTACTGAAACAAATATTGAGAAAGAAGTACAGGAATTAAACTTTCTTAAAAAATCATGTTTATTTTTGTGTTTCTGTTTACAAACAGGAAAAGTGATCAGTATTTGGATTTGTCTATAGGTATTCATTTTAAGGTATAAAAGCACAAATTTCACGGAAGGAAAATTTAAGAATGTCTTGTAAAAAAGAGCTCTTATGAAAATGAAACTAGGTAATTCTACTTTAAATATTTTTAAGAACTTTTACAGAGGATGTTCCATTTTACATCCTCACAAACAATGTACAAGTGTTCTGATATTTTCACACCCTCACTAATACTTATCTCCTATTTTTGACAGTAGTATCCTGGGGAATGTAAGAGGGTAGTTCTTTGTGAGTTTTATTTGCATTTCCCTGATGATTAGTGATTTGAACATCTTTTCATGTGCTTATAGGCTATTTCTATGTCTTACTTGAAGAAATGTCTATTCAAGTCCTTTGGCCATTTCTTAATCCGGTGTTTGTTTCTGTTGTTGAATCTTAGTTTTCTGTATAGTCTAGATATTAATCCCTTATCAGATATATTATTTCCAAATATTTTCTCCCATTTCGAGGGGTTGCATTTACTCTGTTGATACTCTGGGTAGATATCCAAAATAATTGGAAGTGGGGTCCGGAAGAGATATTTGTGTGCCAATTTCACTGCAGTTTTATTCACAGTAACTAAAAAGTGGAAGCAATCCAACTATCCATGACAGAAGAACAGATATGCAAAATGTGGTATGTACATACAATGGAATATTATTCGGCTTTTAAAAGGAAGACATTCTGCAATATGCTATAACAGGAATATAATGACAACATTATGCTGAATAAAATAAGCCAGTCACGAAAGAAAAATACTGTATGAGGCCACTTACATGAGGTACCTGGAGTAGTCAAATTCCTAGAGACAGAAAGTAGAATTGTCATTGTCAGGGTTTAGGGGAGGAGGAAATAGGGACGTGTTTGATGGATATAGTGTTGCAGTTTTGCAATAAAGAGTTCTGGTGATGGTTGGTGGTGATGTTTGCACAACAATGTGAATATACTCTATAGTAATGAACTATATATACACTTTAAACATGGTTAAGATGGTACATTTTTATGTTAGTTGTATTTTACTACAATAAAAAATAAATTTTGATAAAAGAAACTGAAATTAGGCAAGTCACCAACCTGTATTTGAAAACGTGACATGAAAGTTTCTTCCAAGTTAACTCTATTGCCTTTCAGTGTGTGAACTCCATATTGATTTGGTAAATTCCCATTTAAACATTCACTTTACCTCTTAAAAATAGGTTTTTCTAAGAAACAAAGGTGTACAAAACTGAATAAATGTATTTGGTTTTTCAGTTATTTCATAGCAGCAATTCTTTTGCCTCATGCTTAAATTATAAATCAATACTAGAATAATAAACCCATATTTACATTTGTTTAGTGTTTCATTTGGACTTCTTAGTTTTCTAAGAAACAAACTTATTTATAATAGAATTAATTTTTTATTAATAATTTATTGTCAAATTGGTTTCCATACAACACCCAGTGCTCATCCCAACAAGTGCCCTCCTCTGTGCCCATCACCCACTCTCCTCCCTCACACACCCCCCTCTTCCCTCAGTTTTTTCTTAGTCTTTGAGAGTCTCTTATGTTTTGTCTCCCTCCCTCTCTGTGGCTTTTTTCCTTCCCCTATTCCCCTCCCCGCTGGTTTTCTGTTAAGTCTCACAAAGTCCACGTATGTGTGGAAACATATGGCATCTGTCTTTCTCTGCCTGACTTATTTCACTCACCATAATACCCTCCAGATCCATCCATGTTGCCACACATGGCCAGATTTCATTCTTTCTAATTGCTGCGTAGTATTCCATTGTATATGTATGCCACACCTTCTTTATCCATTCATCAGTTGATGGACACTTAGTCTCTTTCCATGATTTGGCTATTGTCGAAATTGCTGCTATGAACGTCGGGGCACACGTGCCCCTATGCATGAGCACTTCTGTATCTCTTGGGTAGATTCCTAACAGTGCTATTGCTGGGTGATAGGGTAGTTCTATTTTCATTTTTTTGGTGAGCCTCCACACAGCTCTCCAGAGCGGCTGCACCAGTTTGCATTCCCACCAACAGTGTGAGAGAGTGCCTGTTTCTCCACACCCTCGCCAACATCTATAGTCTCCTGATTTGTTCATTTTAGCCACTCTGACTGGTATGAGGTGGTATCTCAGTGTGGTTTTGATTTGTATTTCCCTGATGATGAGTGACATTGAGCATCATTTCATTTGTCTGTTTGCCATTTGGATATCTTCTTTGGAGAAGTGTCTATTCATATATTCCTCCCATTTCTTCAATGGATTATTCATTTTTTGGGTGTGGAGTTTGGTAAGTTCTTTGCAGATTTTAGATACTAGTCCTTTATCTGATATGTCATTTGCAATTATCTTTTCCCATTCTGTTGATTGCCTATTAGTTTTGTTGGTTGTTTACTTTGCCGTGCAGAAGCTTTTTATCTTGATGAGGTCCCAGTATTTCATTTTTGCTTTTAATACCCTTGCCTTTGGAGATGTGTCCGGTAAGAAATTGGTGCGGCTTAGGTCAAAGAGGTTTTTTCCTGCTTTCTCCTCTAGGATTTTGATGGTTTCCTGTCTCACATTCAGATCCTTCATCCATTTAGAGTTTATTTTCGTGAGTGGTGTAAGGAAGTGGTCTAGTTTCATTATTTTGCATGTTGCTGTCCAGTTCTCCCAGTACCATTAAAGAGACTATCTTCTTTCCATAGGATACTCTCTCCCGCTTTGTCAAAGATTAGTTGGCCATATACTTGCGGGCCCATTTCTGAGTTTTCTATTCTATTCCATTGGTCTATGTGTCTGTTTTTGTGTCAATACCATACTGTCTTGATGATTACCGCTTTGTAATAGAGGTTAAAATCTGGGATTGTGATGCTTCCCACCTTGGTTTCATTCTTCAGTATTACTTTGGCTCTTCGAGATCTTTTGTGGTTCCATACAAATTTTTGGATTATTTGCTCTAGCTTTGAGAAGAATGCTGGTGCAATTTTGATTGGAATTGCATTGAATGTATAGATTGCTTTGGGTAGTATTGCCATTTTAACGATCTTTATTCTTCCAATCCATGAGCATGGGATGTTTTTCCATCTCCTTGTGTCTTTCTAAATACCCTTCATAAGTTTTTATAGTTTTAAGCATAGAGATCTTTTACATCTTTGGTTAGATTTATTCCTAGGTATTTGATGGTTTTTGGTGCAATTGTGAGAGGGATTAGCTTCTTTATTTCTCTTTCTGCTGCTTCATTGTTGGTGTGTAGAAATGCTACCGATTTCTGTACATTGAATTTGTACCCTGCAACTTTGCTGAATTCATGGATTAGTTCTAGTAGGGTTTTGGTGGATTCTATAGGGTTTTCCATGTAAAGTATCATGTCATCTGCAAAAAGTGAAAGTTTGACTTCCCCCTTGCCCATCTTGATGGCTTTTATTTTGTTTTGTTGTCTGATTGCTGATGCTAGGACCTCCAACACTATGTTAAATAGCAGTGGCGAGAGTGAACAACCCTGTCGTGTTTCTGAACTCAGGAGGAAGGCTCTCAGTTTTTCCCCATTGAGAATGATATTAGCAGTGGGCTTTTCATAAATGGCTTTATGATGTTTAAGTATGTTCCTTCTATCCCGACTTCCTCAAGGGTTTTTATTAAGAAAGGGTGTTGTATTTTGTCGAAAGCTTTTTCTGCATCTATTGACAAGATCATATGGTTCTTACCTTTTCTTTTGTTAATGTGACGTATCACGTCGATTGATTTGCGACTATTGAACCAGCCCTGCAACCCAGGGATGCACCCTACTTGATCATGGTGAATAATTCTTTTTATATGCTATTGGATTCGATTTGCTAGGATCTTGTTGAGAATTTTTGCATCCATATTCATCAGGGATATTGGCCTGTAATTCTTTTTCCTGGGTCTTTATCTGGTTTGGGAATCAAAGTGATGCTGGCTTCATAGAATGAGTCCGGGAGTTTTCCTTCCGTTTCAATTTTTTGGAACAGCTTGAGGAGGATAGGAATTAACTCTGCTTTAAATGTCTTGTAAAATTTCGCAGGGAAGCCATCTGGTCCAGGGCTTTTATTTGTTGAGAGATTTTTGATAACTGATTCAATTTCTTCACTAGTTATGGGTCTGTTCAAATTTTCTGTTTCTTCTTGTTTGAAATTTAGAAATTTGTCCATTTCTTCCAGGTTGCCGAGTTTGGTGGCATATAATTTTTCATAGTATTCTCTGACAATTGCTTGTATTTGTGATGGGTTGGTTGTAATTACTCCCTTTTCGTTTGTGATTTTTATCTATTTGGGTTCACTGTCTTTTCTTTTTGAGAAGCCTGACTAGAAGAGCCTGGCTAGAGGTTTGTCTATTTTGTTTATTCTTTCAAAGAACCAGCTCTTGATTTCATTGATCTCTTCCACTACTTTTTCTGTTTCCATATGATTAATTTGTTCCCTGATCTTTGTTATTTCTCTCTTTCTGCTGGGTTTGGGCTGTCTTAGCTGTTCTGCTTCTAATTCCTTTAGGCGTGCTGTTAGAATTTGTGTTATTGATTTTTCTTGTTTCTTGATGTGGGCCTGGATTGAAATATATTTCCCTCTCAGGACTGCCTTTGCCGCATCCCAAAGAATTTGGATTGTTGTATTTTCATTTTCATTTGTTTCCATGTGTTTTTTTAATTTCTTCTCTGATTGCTTGGTTGACCCACTCGTCTTTTAGTAGGTTGTTCTTTAGCCTCCATGTTTTTGGGGGTTTTCCAGACTTTTTCCTGTGGTTGATTTCTTTTTTTTAATTTTTTTAATGTTTATTTATTTTTGAGAGAGAAAGAGAGAGAGCAACCATGAGCGAGGGTGGGGGGGCGCAGAGAGAGACAGGGACACAGAATCTGAAGCAGGCTCCAGGTTCTGAGCTGTCAGCACAGAGCCCGATACGGGGCTCAAACTCACAAACTGTGAGCTCATGACCTGAGCTGAAGTCAGACGCTTAACTGGCTGAGCCACCCAGGTGCCCCAACCCTGTGGTTGATTTCAAGTTTCAAAGCATCGTGGTCTGAAAGTGTGCATGGTATGATCTCAATTCTTTTATATTTATTCAGAGCTTCCCTGTGCTCCAGAATGTGGTCTGTCTTGGAAAATGTACCGTGTGCAGTTAAGAATTTAAATTCATTGCTTCAGGATGAAGGACCCTGAAGATGTCAGTTAGGCCCATCTGTTCTAATGTGTGGTTCAGGGCCATTGTTTCTGTGGTGATTTTCTGTTTAGTGAATCTATCCAGTGCTGAGAGTGGAGTGTTAAGGTCCCCTACAATTAGGACATTTTTATTAATTAAGGTTGCTTAAGTTTGTACTTAATTGTTTTATAAATTTGGGTGCCCCCGAATTTGGCATGTAGATATTTATAATTGCTAGCTCTTCCTGTTGATAGTCCCTGTGATTATTATATAATGTCCTTTTTCATCTCTTATTACATCATTCATTTTAAAGTCTAGTTTGTCTGATGTAAGTGTGGCCACTCCAGCTTTCTTCTGACTTCCCATAGCATGGTAAATAGTTCTCCATCCCCTCACTTTCAATCTGAAGGTGTCCTCAGGTATAAAATGAGTCTCTTGAAGACGGCAAATAAATGTCTTGTTTTTTAATCCATTCTGTTACCCTATGCCTTTTGATTGGCACATTTAGTCCATTTACATTCAGTGTTAATATTGAAAAATATGGGTTTATAGTCACTGTGTTATCTGTAGGTTTCATGCTTGTAACGATGTCTCTGTTGGTTTGTGTTCTTTGCATCCTTTCTTTCATAGAGTGCCTCTCAGGGTCTCTTGTAGTGGTGGCTTATTCCTGATGAATTCCTTCAGTTTTTGTTCGTTGTGGAAATCCTTGATCTCTCCTTCTATTCTGAATGACAGACTGACTGGATACAGGATTCTTGGTTGAATATCCTTCCTGCTCATCACATTGAAGATATTCTGCCATTCCTTTCTGGCTTGCCAAGTTTCTGTGGATAAGTCTGCTACAACCCTTATGTGTCTACCTTTGTATGTTAAGGCCCATTATTCCCTAGCTGCATTCAGAATTCTCTCTCTGTTCTATATTTTGTCAGTTTCACTATGATGTGTCGTGCGGAAGGTCTATTCAAGTTAAATCTGAGGGGAGTTCTCTCTGCCTCTTGGATTTCCATGCCCATTTCCTTCCTCTTTTGGGGGAAGTTCTCAGCAACGAATTGTTCAAGTACAAATTTGACTCCACTTGACTCCTTTCTCTCTCTTCTTTCTCTGGAATTCCTATGATATGGATATTGTTTCATTTGAGTGCATTGCTCAGCTCTTGAATTCTCCTTTCCTGTTCCTGAATCAGTTTCCCTCTCTTTTACTCTGCTTCCTCTTTTTCCATAATTTTATCTTCTAATTCACCTATTCTCTCTTCTGCCTCTTTAATCCATGCTGTGGCCACCTCCAATTTGTTTTGCACCTCATTTAAGGCATTTTTTAATCTCTTCTGACTGCTTTTAAGGTCCTTGCATTCATCTATGCTTTTTTCAAGCCCAGCGATTAGTTTCATGTTTATCATTTTATATTCATGTTCTGTTATGTTGCTTATATCTGTTTTCATCAATTCTTGAGCTGTCACTACTTCTTATAGTTTCTTTTGAGAATTCTTCTGTTTTGTCATTTTGGCTAGGTATGTTTTGGATTGTTTCTTGAGATCACCCTCTTAACTCTCTTCACGCTGCTCGCGTCATCTGAAGTTGTGAAGGACTGGCTGAGAAGACTGCGGGCTGGGAGACAAAGTACGAGCATGCAGTGGCCTCGGACAAAAGTGGAAACAGGTCCGCAACTGGAGCACAGAGAGGACGCAGCCATAATTGATATTTTGTTTTTCAGTGTTTGTGTTTCTTTGCACCTATGTGTTTTGACCTGAGATTAAAAATAGAACTTCCACACTAGACAGACAGTTAAACAGACAACTGTCTGCTGCTAAGCATATAGTGAATTTACATTTTGTTTTTCTTCACTACAGTAATTCATCCATTGTGCCAGAGAACTATGACGTGGACTATTGATATTGCCAAGCACTTCACCAGCAAATGGCCCATTTCCAGAGAGAAAATGCACTTTTCGACCCTTACATCATCCCTAAATGCGTTTCAAATGTCCCCGTTTTGGAAAATAAAGCCCAAGCCCATGCGTGCACCAGGCCAGGCTGCTTCATGCCTCCAGCGTCCAGTGGGCGGTGGGTGGGCCTCCGGGCTGCGGCTGCACGAATGGGTCAGAAGAGGGTGCGGGGCGGGCAGAGCAGCCATGTCCCCTCCCCCAACACCTCTTTGCCCCATTGCCCAGCTGCCGCCACCCCCGCCCTTGGGCCTGGAGCTCAGAGCGCCCACGAGCGCTGAAGGCTGCCCTTCCTCAGCCAACCGCGAGCACCGTGACAAGGCCGGCAGGTCGCGCAATGCTGCCTGTCCTACTGATCCTCTCAGGCCTAGGCCAGCTGACCTCCACCGGCCATCGTGAGTGTAGGACCCTGCTCCGTAGAGGGCCACCCGTCTCAGAGCCTCTGGGCGTGGCGGGCTCCAGAAGCTTGCTCCAAAACCCAGGGCCCGTCTGAGGGCGGGGCGGGGGGAGCCCTGAGTCCTGTCAGAGCCCGCTTAGAGTCAGGATTCTGCAGGGCCTGCTGCTGGGAGGGCTCAGAACAGGACTGGGACAGTTGTCCTCACGTGCCTGACCCTGCACTTGCAGGAGAGGGCATGCAGCTTCTGGGGGGTGGGGCCTCCAGGACAGCTCTCCTTCGCCTACTGGGGCGGAGGTCAACAAGTCCCAAAGTGTCTCTGGAAGGTGGTAGGGTCACGTCCCACTTCTAAGGAGCCTCTTCTGGAACGTTAAAAGTCTGATTTTGGTGTGTGTGTGTGTGTGCGTGCGTGCATGCACGCGCATGGAAGTTCAAAGAGAGATGTGATGCGACAGGACCAGGGAAGAATAAGGATGCTGCCAGGCACTGGGGAATACTCACAGGTGTTTTCCTTACTGCAGATCCTGAAATATCACTTCTACAAATTACAGTGCCACGGAAGACTGGGGCAAACACTGATGATGGCAAAGTTTCTTAAATGTATGCAAATAAGAAATCATTCTTTGTATCTTCCATGTATTTTATTTTTTGGACTACCTGGGCCAAATGAATTCATATATAATCATTTGTAAAATTGTTTGTATTCATATTTACTTTGTTAAAGAGCTCTGATAATTCAATGAGATCAAGTGTTTTGATATTTAATCTTTAAGAAGCATTTCCCATGTAATATGTACAAACTGTGTCTCACAAAAGGGCTGTACATTTTACTGGACCTTTTATCTATAAAAAGTATGTAATTTAAATATTCTTATACATTTGAGATCATACAAATACATTTGATTATTGTGGTAGCTATATTTCATAAAGTCCCACCACACTGAATTAGCTGCTTACTGAATCATTGCTTCTAGGGGGGAAATATGTATATATTTCATATTTATAATCATAAATTCTAAAAACAACCCATCCTGGGAGATTCTATTTTCTCTAGTTTTCAAAGAAGGAAAGGAGGTTCAGAAGTGAAAAATGACTTGCATGGGGCCACTCCACTAGTAGGTGCCAGAGGTGAGATTCAAACACCCTCCATTTGGCTCCACAACCTGAGCTTCTTGCAGTACAGTGCACTGCTCCCTATCTTTTTTATTCTCTGCTCATCTCTATATGAGAGCTGAAATAATAAGGCAAATGTCATCTGTTCAACTTCAGATGGGAATGTGAACCTTGGTGTGACTGAACATTTTTTTACCTTGAGCATGAATTCAAATGATCAAGAGATATCTATGAATATTGATTCGGAGATTATAAATCCTAGCAAGTAGGAAATTTTGCAAATATGGAATACTTGAGTAATGAGTATTTTGTAAAATGATTTTTAAATAAATAAAATGAATAAGGTTTAAAAGGTAAACTATAAACCAGTTATTTTTTTTGCAGATTATATGTTTAGGTTGAAAGCATAAGAGAGTTTACATGCAAATTTTTAGTATTAATTAGAAAATTCAGCAAAAGGTATCTGGGCACTGAAACAGAGAAGTATGTATAATACTGGTGAAAAGCTGAAATGTGTTAATCTCCATCACTTACTAGCTTGTGTCAAAATAAAGCTAATATCTGTCTTTAGTTTCCTTATTATAAAATGGTAAAATAGAACTATGCCTAGCCTGTAAGTATATTGTGAGTCTTTAAAAAATATTTTATAGAATGCTTAGCTATAAAGCAAAGAACTTATTTTTTATATTTCTGTTATAACCAGTAAAGTACAGGTGTATTATGTTGTTGAAACACAGATTTTGGTCTTGACTAATGATATCTGGTGAAGCCATTACATGATATCCAGAATGTAGAAGGAAAACAACACATTTTTATTCTGAAATAATAGGATAAAGGAAGGATATTAAAATTATGTTATTGGTTTGTTTCTTATACAGTTAGTAGCAAATGTAGTTATGAAACTCATCTTGGAGTTCAGTATACAAAAACAATCAATACAGTACACCATGGTAACAGAATAAAGGAAAAGAATCACATGATCATGTCAAAAAAGCATTTGACAAAATGCACACCAATTCATGACAAAAACAACAAGGTAGGTACAGAAGGGGACTACCGTAAAATAATAAAAGACATATGAAAACCTGTAGCTAACATCATTTTCAATAGTAAGAGACCGAAAATATTTCCTCTAAAATCAGGAAGAAGGCAAAAATGTCCATTTTACCACTTCTTTTCAATAAAGTACTGAAAGTCCTAGACACAATAGGCAAGAAAAAGAAATGAGGAATCTAAATTACAAAGAAAAATTATCTCTGTCCAAAGATGATACCATATTATCCATATAAAATCCTAAGGATGACCCACAAAATCGTTAGACCTAATAAATTCAGCAAAATAGTGGGATACAAAATCACACCCAAAACATCAGCTACATTTCTATACACATAACAATGACAAATACAAAAAGAAAATAGTTCCATTTACAATAGCATCAAAAAGAATAAAATACTTATGTATAAACAACTAAAGAGGTCAAAGAAGTATAATTAAAACTACAACGTATTGCTTAAAGAAATTAAGACATAGACATTCTTGTTCATGGATAGATTGACTTAATATTAAGATGGAAATACTACCACAGAAATCTACAGATTCAACGCAATTTCTATCAAAATTAAAGTGATATTTTTAGAGAAATAGGAAAATATATCCTAAATTTCATGCAGAATTCAATGGATCCCAAATAGCCAAAAAATCTTGAAAAAGATGAGCAAGTTGGAGAATTCACACTTCCTGATTTCAAAACTAATTACAAATCCACAAAAATAAAAAAGAATAGTATTGACAGACATGTAGACCAATGGATGAAAATACAGTCCAGACATAAACACTCACATAAATGGTCAAATTATTATTGAGAAAGTGGCAAGACCACTCAATGAGGAAAGGACAATTTTTTCAACATATGGTGCTAGAAAAACAAGTATCCATATGCAAATGAATGGAATTAGACCCTTGCCTAACACCATGCATAAAAATTAATTCAAAATGTTCAAAGAGTTGAACATTAAAAAAATATAAATATCTTCTAAGAAAACACAGGGCAAAAGCTTCACAATGTTGAATTTGGCTATGATTTTTGGATATAGCATCAAAGTCACAGGTAACAAAAGTAAACAAGTTGGACTTCATGAAAATTAAAAACTTTTGTGCATCAAAAGACCCTATAGAGTAACAAGGCAAACTACACAATGGGAGAAAATATATGGAAATCATATGTTTGCAAATCATACATCTGATAAAGAATTAATATCCATAATATAGAGAGAACGTCTAGAACAAAACAAAAAACAAACAAATGGCCAACGGACTTTAAAAAATTATTTGTCCAAAGAAGACACAAATGGCTGAAAAGTTGATGAGAAGATATTCAACGCCACTAATTATTAGGAGAGTGCAAAATCCATAATAAAGTATCACCTTACACTCATTAGGAAGGTTACTATCCAAAACATAATAAGTGTTGATGTGCGTGTGGAGAAATTGGAACTCTTGTGCACTGTTGGTAGGAATGCAAAATGGTGCAGCCACTGTGGGAAATAATTAAAAATATAATTACCATATGGTGCAGCAGTTCCACTTTTGGATAGATAGACAAAAGAATTGAAAGCATGAAAGAGATATTTGTACACCAACATTTGTTGTAGCATTATTCACAATAGCTAAAAGGCAGAAGCAACCCAGAGACCACTGACAGAGGAATGGATAAGCAAAATGTGGTATGTATGTACAAATGGAAATTCTGCAATATACAACAACATGGATGAACCTTGAGGACATTATACTAAGTGAAACAAACCACTTAGAAAAAGACAAGTATTATATGACTCCACTTATTTGAGATACTTGGAGTAGTCAAATTCATAGAGACAAAAAGCAGCATAGTGATTACCAGGGGAAGGAAGAAAATAGCAATGAGGAATTATTTAATGGGTATAAAGTTTACTTTTGCAAGATGAAAAGTTCTGTAGATTGATGGTGCTGATGGTTGCAAAATAAAAATGTACTTAATGCCACTAAACTGTATACTTGGTTATGTATGTTTTATACCACTAAAAAAAGGGGAGAAAAAATCCATCATAGAATAAATAACACATAGGGACATCTTTACCCCAGTCATTCACTGTAAATTAGATTTTTCTCTTTCAAAAATGCAACCTTCAATTTATTAGAATGAATATCTACATTTTATATTAGCATGAAAAAAAATACTTGTAATAGAAAAATCTCATTTCATCAAAAAATATAATGGATCAAAAATTAAGAATTAAAAACTGAAAATATCAAAAGTAAGCTGGTGCAACCATAACAATATCAGGATAGAATTTAAATAAGTTTTTCAAAAGAAAAAGGTCACTCTTTGTTAATACTGGAATCAGAAAACTGTATAACACATTTCTAAATGTCATACTGAATTCTGAGGAATTAAAATCTTTATCTTTAAGGTTGGGAATGTGTTAAGTATGCTTTCATTCCTTGTTAAAGTATTGTCATAAGATGGGGTACCTGGGTGACTCAGTGGGTTAAGCAACGGACTCCTGATTTGGGCTCAGGTCATGAGATTGAGCAGCCTGGAACTCCACACTGGGTGTGGAGCCTGCTTAATATTCTCTCCCTCTCCTTCCCTCACTCAGGCACACATGCATACTTACTCTCTCTCTCCCTCTCTCTCTCTCTGTCAAAAAAAGTATTGTCATAAGACAAGAAAAGGGAAAGAAAGGAAAATGGGCAAAGGAACAGTTAATCCATTTAGTTATGTAGTTACTAATAAAAAGATTTATATATGCCATATCACCATTGGTTTTCTATGTCATGTCATTTTTGTTTTACTTTTCCTCCGCTATTGCTTCCTTTGAGTTACCATTCTCATTCGTTATTTCTTTTATCATATATTTTTGAGTTATCTACATAGTTACTGGCTTCAGGATTACAACATCTTAATTTATAACAATCTACTTTGAATTAATATTATATTAATTTTAGTAGTATATAAATTAAGCTCCTATGTAACTCTGTTTCAACCTCATTATGTTGTTTTTGTCACAAATTACATTATCATGCATGATGTGCCCATCACTATAGATTTAAAAGTATTGGTTTATCTAATTGTCTTTTAAATCAAATAGGAAAAAAAGGTTACCAAAAAATACATTTACACTATCTTTTATATTTACTACCTGTATAGTTACACTTACTGATGCTTGATATTTGCTCATATGGATTATGGTTACTGTATAATGTCTTCTTATTTTAGCATAAAGTATCCCTTTAGTAGGAAATTAAATTTTTTGAAGAACAGGGGTGCCTGGATGGCTCAGTCCACTGAGTGTCCGACTTTTGATTTCTGCTCAGGTCATGATACCAGGGTGGTGGGATAGAGCTCCACATTGAGCTCTGGCCTGAGCATGCAGCCTACTTGGGATTCTCTCTCTCTCCCTCTACCCTTACTTATCCTCCACTTGCATTCTCTCTCTCTCTCTCTCTCTATCAAATAAAAAAAATTAAAGAAAGTTTTTGAAAAACAAAATATTTACCCTTCGCTAAGTCACTGAGCCATATTAGCTTCCCAGGTATGTTTTAACAGATAACTTTTTTCATGCTGTTTAAATTTTTCCAGACCTGTATAAAGAAGTACTTTCAAATTTCTATGGAAAGTTGTTTTAATTCCTGAGCTAGAGACTAGCATAGTCAATTGTGAAATAAATATACGCGAATATTCCATTTTTGAAATTTAATCTCAAATGATTGACTTGATAATTCAGCTTTAAGCATATCTATTATATAAAAGCTAGATTAGTATCAGAAAGTCTTGATTTTTAAATAAAATTGCAGAAATGTAAATTCTAACTTAAAAATATAAAATGTGGACTGTTTACCCTTGCAATATTTTGTATAGTTTTCAGCTATTTTGTGGTGTTTTATAATTTGTATTGGGTTAGAACCAGTTAAATTCATAATGGCTAGAAGTAGAAATCATAATTGATCCAAGGATAATTGTCTACTTTTGAAATTTGCTTTGCACGTATATTTCCAGTTCATGTCCTATAACATATAAAACTTTCTTTTATATAAACTCATAATCAATTGTATCGTGTTTAATATATATATATATAAGATCCTTGTTTCTTAATGGGGATATTAAATTCTTTGACAGTTATTATCATTATTTATTTTGGTTGTAATTCTGATTTATTAATTTTTTCTTAATAGTTTGTTTACTTGAACAAAGTTTCTATAGATTTTTTTCTAATTCTTTTAATAGTTTTAGAGAACCTTCATGAACAACTATTTTTTAATTAATTAGTATAATCAAAATTATAATAACGTCATCTGATACTGGACTAGTAATGACCATTAAATGCCTGTTAAAATGGGGTATCAGATATGTCAATAATTATTTTACATTTTCATAAAATATGCCATTTTAAAAGGTTTTTTTTCTTTTTGCTCTATTTTTTAAACCAGAAGTCTAGAACCCATTAATGGGCAATAATCTCAATATCAGTGAGTTTTACGCAGCAGTTTATAGAGTAGAATATGATAGAATAAATTAGAATTTATCTAATTTTTTTTATCTTTTTCAAAGATGAAACAATTAATGCATACATACAAAGATTTAAAAATTACATCAAGAGTGCCTGGGTGGTTCAGTCAGTCAACTGTCTTACTCTTGATTTCAGCTCAAGTCATGATCTCATGGTTCATGACATTGAGCCCCAGGTGTTGAGATTCCCTCTCTACCTCTTTCTCTGCTCCTCCTCTGCTTGCATGTGTGCACACACACTCTCCCTCTCTCTCTCTCTCTCTCAAAGTAAACATTTTAAAAATTAAAAATTTATGTTAATTATATTTATATCTGTATTAAGTTAAAATATATATATATATATATATATATATATATATATATATATAGTTCACTTCGAGACATAGTCACAAGTGATCAGAAAACACTGTTGTACAAAGAAAAAAATAGATAAACCATAAAACATACTCTTAACCACAGAGAATGAACTGATAGTTACCTGAGGGGAGGTGGCTAGGGGCATGGATAAAACAGGTAAAGAGTATTAAGAGTACACTTATCTTGATGAGCATTGGAGTAATATATGGAATTGTTGAACCACTATGTGGTACACCTGAAACTAATATGACACTGTATGTTAACTATACTGGAAATAAAGTTTAAAAAATAAGAAATAAGCCAAAAGCAAGAAGAAAGAAAAAACCCCAAAATTATAAATTTAACTTTATTCATGCCATGATTTTATCATTTGAGCTCCAAATGTATATAATTCAAATCACTAGTATACTTTGAATACCATTTTTGTATTTTTGTATTTTAAACCATTATGCCAATATAATCTCATCATTATTAATTGTTACCTTGGACTAAAGCAACTAATTTTTATTCTCTCTAGACAAAGAAAACTTGGAAGTGTGTAGCTACTTTTGTCCACAAGTACACATTACAGATCTCTTTTTATAAAGAAATTACATTTTATAAGTTCATTAAATTGAACATATAATTTTGCAATTTTATACTCTTAAAGTCATATTAGTTTTTCTAACCAGTTAAACAAATAGAATTTAAGAAGTTCAAATTAATCAAGTTTAACATGAAAAAAATATATCCAACTGGCAAAATTTAAACATTGTAGAAACATTTTTAATTGACTTTATTTTTTACAGCAGTTTAGGTTCACGACTATATCAAATGGAAAATACAGATAGTTTCCAAGTAACCCCTGTCCATATACATGCATAATCTCCCCAAATATCAACATCCCATAATAGATCAATATACTTATTAAAGTCAATGATGTTCTTACAGCCAAAACAGAGAAATTACTGCTTGTGCTTTCTTCTGGATTTTTATGGTTTTAAGCCTCACATTTAGTTATTTAATATACTTTGAGTTTAAAATATTTGTGTATGGTGTAAGAAAGTGGTTGAGTTTCACTCTTTTGCTTGCAGCTTCCAGTTCTCCTGACACCGTTAGTTGAAGAGACTCTCTTGTCCCCATTACATATTCTTGCCTCCTTTGTAAAAGATTGACCATGAACATGTGGGCTTTTTATTCTGGGCTGCCCATTCTGTTTCATTGATGTTTCTATTTTTGTACTAGTACCATACTGTTTTGATTACTACCACTTTCTAGTGTATATTGAAATCTGGAATTATAATACCTCCAGCTTTGCTCTTTATTTGAAGATTGCTTTGGCTATTCAGTCTTTTGTGGTTCCATACAAATTTTAAGATTATTTGTTTTACTTCTGTAAAAGAATGCTATTGGTATTTTGATAGAGATGGCATTAAATGTGTAGATTGCTTTTGATAGATAGTTTAGACATTTTAACAATATGAGTTCTTTCAATCCATGACCATGAAATGCCTTTTCATTTGTTTGTGTCAACTTCAATTTTTCATCAATGTTTCATAGTTTTCAGAGTACAGGTATTTCACCTCTTTAAGTTTTTTCCTAAATATTTTATTATTTTGGTGCAATTATATTAATTTTTCCTTCTGCTGCTTTATTATTAGTGTTTAGAAGTGCAATTGATTTCTGTACATTGACTTTGTTTACTGTAACATTACTAAATTCTTTTTTCGGTTTTAGCATTTTTTTTTTTGGTAGAGTGTTTAGCGTTTTCTATTTATAGTATCATATGATCTGCAAATAGTGGAAGTTTTACCTCTTCTTAACCAATCTGGATGCCTTTTGTTCATTTCTCTTGCCTGATTGCCGTTGCTAGGACTTCCAGTACTCTAACATCAATTTTAACAAAGTCTTACTAAATATGTCTCCTGAGGTAAGGGGTACAAAGGCAAAAATAGACTATTGGGACTACACCAAAATAAAAAGCTTTTCACAGAAAAGGAAATAACCAACAAAACTAAAAGACAACCTATTAAACAGGAGAAGATATTTGAAAATGAAATTTTTGATAAAGACTTAGTATACAACATATGTAAAGGACTTATACAATTCAACACACAAGAAACAATTCAATTAAAATACGGGTGGAAACCATGGACATTTCTCTAAAAAAGACCCACATGGTCAACAGATGCTCAAAAAATGCTCAACATCACTCATGATGAGGGAAACACAAATCAAAACTACAATGAGATATAACCTCACACCTGTCAGGATGGCTGAAATAAAAAAATTAAAAACTAAAGATATAAGTGTTCATGAAGATGTGAAGAAAAGGGAACCCCTTGCACACCGGTGGGAATGCAAACTGGTGCAGTCACTGTGGAAGATGATATAGTGACTTATAAAAAAATAATTCAATGATCCAATTATCACCTACTGGGTATTTACCCAAAGAAAGTGAAAACACTAATTCAAAGAGATATTTGCATCCTTATGTTTATTGCAAGATTTTTTACAGTGGCCAAATTATGGAAAAACTCCAGTGTCCTTTGATGGATGAATGGAAAAGAATATATATATTTGGAATTTGAGAAACAACACAAAGGAAAGAAAAAAAAAAAAACAGGAGAGACAACCTAAAAACAGACTCAACTGTAGAGAACAAACAGATGGTTACCAGACGGGAGATAAGTGGTGCAATGGGTGAAAAAGGTGAAGAGGATTAAGAGTACACTGCTTTTTATGAGCACTGAGTAATACATGGAATTATTGAATTGCTATACTATAGACCTAAAGTTAATATAACACTGTATATTAACTACACTGGAATTTTTTTAATCAATAAACCTAAGTGACACATCATTATCACCAAAAATTCAGTTTAGTTTAGAATTCACTCTTGTTATATTTTCTGTGTGTTTTGACATGCATGCGCCATTAAAGTATCATAAAGATTACTTGCCCTGACCTAAATATCTTCTGTGCTCTACCTATTCACCCGTCTTCTCCATCAAACTCAGGAAAACACTAATCTTTTTGCTGTTTTTATAGTTTTAACTTCCAGAATGCCAAAGAGTTGGAATCATATAGTATGTAGTTTTTTCATATTGGCTTCATCACCAAGCAATATATACTTAAGATAACTATGTAAACGAGTATTTTAACTTTTATAATTCCAACTTTTATAAAAGTTCAAATAGTCATTTACATAGTTATTTGATAAAAAAAAATTTCAACAGTTTCCAGAAAGTAATGCTGACTCTTAGAAGAGATCTTATAATGGAGATTCTTTGGTCAAAAATAACAATCTGGTCAGGAATTGTGTGAGTAATTTCAAAGAAACAATAGGAGGTGTGTAAGTAACACAAAATATAACTAAATGTAGCTGAAAGATTTAGAAGGCTAATTAAAGAAAAAGAAAAATGAAATTATAAAAGCACAACATGAATAGCACAAATGGGAGGGAAAAGTAAAGTATAAGTTTTGTATATTAATGAATTTAAGTTATTATCAACTTGAAATGGACTGTTATAAAATGTTTTACATAAGCCTTATGGTAAACCATGAAGAAAAAAACCTACAGTAGATTCACCAAATACAAGAAGAATACAAACCATACCTCTAAAAAAAACAACCAAAATTATAAAGACAGACACCAAAACGGGGGGGGCGGGGGGAATAAAAACCAAGAACTAAAATACAGAAAACTACAAAATGGCTATAACTCTTTACCTATTAATAATTCCTTAAATGTATACAAAATAAATTATCCAAACAAGATACAGAGTGAACAAATTAAAAACAGCATTATATTCTGCCTATAAGAAACATTTTAACTTTAAGGACACATAAATGCCAAAAATATAGAAATGTAATACAATATTCCAAGGAAATGATAACTAAAAGAAAGTAGGGATGGCTAAAATTATACATAGAAATAAACTTTTGGTCGAAAACTGCCATAAGAGTCAAAAAAAAATATTATTGTGTAATGAAAAAGAGTTCAATTCATCAAAAGAAGATAACAATCATAAATATATATGCATACAATTTTGTAGCATATAAGTATGTAAAGCAAATACTAAAAAATATGAAAAGAGTAATAGAAAAATATTTAATAATATAGGAAATTTCAATGCCACACTTTAAGCAATGGATAGGTCATCCAGACAGAAAACAAATAAGGAAGCAATGAATTTGAACACACAGTATACCAAATGGACCAAACATGTACATACAGAACATTCCATCCAACAGCAGGAGAATGCATGTTATTTTTTTGAACATTCTCCAGAATAGATCATAAATTGAACTACGAAATAAATCTTAACAAATACCAGAAGGTTGAAATAATTTCATATCTTTTCTGATCACAATCATATGCATCTAGATATCATTAACATGAGGAAAATTTATACAACACCCTTAAGTAATCAGTAGATTAAAGAAAACATTGAAAGGAAAATCAACAGTATCTTGAGACAAACAAAAACAGACACACAATATACTAATCATTATGAGATGCAGCAAAACCAGTTTTGACAAAGAAAAAAAAGCCAACAACCTAACTTTATACTTTAAGAAACTAGAAAAAGAACAAAGACCATAGTTAGGAGATAACAAAATACTGAAACAGAAATAGAGACAAGAAAGGGATAGAAAAGATTAATTAAACTGAGTCGATTTGTTGAAAAGATAATCAAAATTGGCAAAACTTTACCTATACAAAGAAAAAAAAGATGACTCAAATAAACAAAATTATAAATGAAGGAGACATTAGAACACAGGAGTACAAAGGATTATGAAACTACAATGAACAACCAATAAGTCGTATAACATAGAAGAAAAAAAATAAATTTCTACAAATTTGTAAGCTACTGTGACTGAATTATGAAGAAATAAAAAATCTGAACAGACATGTAAAGATGAATTAACACTAATACTTCCCAAATTCTTCCAAAATTGAAGAGGAAAGAACATTTCCAAATTCATTTTATGAATAAAATATTACCTAAATACCAAAGCCAGACAAGGACATGACAAGAAAAAAATATATGTCATTCATGCTGATGCAGATGCAAAATTCCTCAATGAACAACCAGCAAACTGAACTCAACTCTACATTAAAAGGTCATGCACCATAACTCAGTGGGGTTTATTCCAGGTAAGCAAGGATGGTTCAACATATACAAATCAATAAATGTGATACACCATATTAACAGAATGGAATACTACTTGGTGATGAAAAAGAATGAAATCTTGCCATTTACAACAATGTGGATGGACTTAGAGGGTATTACGCTAAGCAAAATAAGTCAGTCAGAAAAAGACAGATATCATATGATTGCACTCATGTGGAATTCAAGAAATACAACAGATGAACACAGGGGAAGGGAAAGGAAAATAAGATAAGCACAGAGAGGGAGGCAAGTCATAAGAGACAGAGAACAAACCGAGGATTGCTGGAGGGGAGATTGTTGGAGGGGTGGGCTAAATGGGTGATGGGCGTTTATGGATGAGCACTGCGTGTCATACATAAGAACTGAATCACTGTGTTCTACAACTGAGACCAAGACTACATTTACTACACTTTATGTTAATTAACTCTAATTTAAATGAATAAATAAATAAGAACAAATTTAAAAAAAAATAAAAGATAAAATGTATTTCTCTCAAAATTCCCCATCTGCTCATGTTAAAAACTCATGTCATGTCAACATATTAAGTGTAGAAGGTACATTCTTTGTACCTCAACATAATAAAAGCCATATATGATAATCCTACAGCCAATATCATATTTAATAGTAAAAGCTGGGGCACCTGGCTGGCTCAGCCAGAAAAACATACAACTTCTTGATCAAGAGTTCGAACCCCACATTAGGTGTAGAGATTACTAAAAATAAATTAATAAATAAGTAAATAAATAAATAATAAATTTAAAAAATAGCAAAAACTGAAAACTTTTCCTCTAAGATCAAGAATAAGACAGGAATACCTATTTTCATCACTTCTATTCAATATAGTACTGAAAATCCTAGGTAGAGTACTTAAGCAAGTAAGAGAAATAAAAGTCATCTAAATTGGAATGGATAAGATTCTGTGTGTCATAGAAGATGCAGTGTACACTTAATTTTTCTTAGTATAGTTGACAAACAATGTTACATTAGTTTTAGGTGTACAACACATAGAATCACATATAGTGAATCGCATATCAACTCTATATGTTACATCATGCTCACCACAAATGCATCTACCTTCTATCCCCATACATCACTATTACAATATCATTGACTATCTTTCCCATGCTGTGACTTTTATTCCTGTGACTTATTCATTCCATAACTAGATCCTACATTCCCCTACTCTCCTTCACCATTTTGCACAATCCATGACCTTCCTCCGCTCTGGCAACCATCAGTGTGTTCTTTGTATTTATACACCTGATTCTGCTTTTTGTTTATTAATTTGTTTTGGGGTGGTTTTATATTCCACCTATGAATGTAATCATATGGTATTTGTCCCTCTGTCTCTGTCTCTCTAGCATAACATCCTCTAGACCTATCCATGTTGTCAAAAATGGCCCAGTCTCATCCTTTTTTATGGCTGCATAATATTCTATTGTATATATGTGTGCCACATATATCTTATTCATTCATCTATCAGTGGACACTGAGGTTGTTTCCATATTTTGACTACTGTAAATTCTCTTTTTGCTCTTTTTTTTTTTTTTGAGAGAAAGTGCACAAGTAGGGGAGGCACAGAAGAAGGAGAGAAAATCCCACACAGGCTCCAGCACGGAGCCCAAGTCAGAGCTTGATCTCCCAATGAGATGATGAACTGAGCAGAAATCAAGAGTTAGACCCTTAACCAATTGAATCACCCAGGCGCCCCTTTATTTTAATTTTTTGAGGAAACTCCATACTGTTTTCCACATGGCTACGCCAGTTTGCATTACCACCAACAGTGCTCAAGTATTCTTTCTTCTCCACATCCTTCTCGATTCTTGTTATTTATCTTTTTAGTTTAGCCATTCTGGCAGGTGTGGCGTGATATCTCATTATGGTTTTGATTTGCATTTCCTTGATGATTAGTGATGTTGAGCAGCTTTTCGTGTGTCTATTGACCCATGGAAACCCATTTGGAAAAATGCTGTTCGTGTCTTCTACCCATTTTAATTGGATTTTTTTTTTTAGTGTTGAGTTGGGTTAAGTTCTTTATATTTTGGATACTAACCCCTTATCAGATATATCATTTGCAAGTATCTTCCCAGTCAAGATTGCTTTTTTGTTTTGTTGATAGTTTCCTTTGTGGGGCAAAAATATTTCATTTTTATTTTTTTAATATTTTGGCAAATTTAGAAGATAAAAATACAAAACACGATGAGATTGTTAAAACATCAATCATTGAGTGCTACTTAAAACCATTTAAGATGAAATATATTAAAACTTAAACCTTCAGAATATCAAAGGGACAAAAATGGATGTTTTTTGTAAATTAGATACATTCATTGCAAATCATTTTTTACCTACTAAAAATATAAAATATTTGCTACCTCTCATTTGAAAGGTAAAATTAAGATATCCATGACGTTCTTATTTTTATCATAAGCCTCTTTCCCCTAATAATTGATATTTTCATCCATAGATTATTGCCCATTTCCTTACTCTA
Organism: Paguma larvata; assembly: GCA_030068075.1. Lineage (NCBI taxonomy): Eukaryota > Metazoa > Chordata > Mammalia > Carnivora > Viverridae > Paguma > Paguma larvata. The sequence continues at coordinate 4,643,018 of CM057823.1, forward strand.
TTTCTGTTTATTTTATTAGTCAGAAAGTATATTCCCACATCTTGTTAAAGCTTTACATTCTGTAATATATTTCTTATCTTTGAGTATAGTTGACACAAAATTTTACCTTAATTTCATGTTACAACATAATGATTTAACAACTTTATACATTATGCTGTGGTCACCACAAGGGTAGTTACCATCTGTTCCAATTCATTGCTATTACAACGTCATCATCTATATTCTTTATGCTATCCTTTCCATTTCCATGAAATTCATTTCATAACTAGACACCTATATCTCCCATTTGCCTTCACCCATGTTGTCTCTCTCCAAAAAACTTTTTGTTTTAATATAATGCGATTAGTTTATTTTTGCTTTTGTTTCCCTTGCCTCAGGACTCATATTTAGAAAAATATTGCCATGGCTGATGTCAGAAAAATTACTGTGCTCTCAGATAGATTCTACTGTTTCAGGACTCACATTGAGGTGTTTAATCCATAGTTTATTTTTGTGTGTGGTGATAAAAAGTGGTTCAATTTCATTCTTTTACATGTAGCTGTCTAGTTATTCCAATATTATTTATTAAAGAAACTTTTTCCGATAGTGTGTTCTTACTTCCTCTGTTATAGATAAATTGACCATGTAATCATTGGTTTATTTCCAGACTCTCTATTCTGCTCTACTGATTTCTGTGTCCATTTTTGTGCCAATACCATACTGATTTGATTACTACAGCTTTGTAGTATATCTTGAAATCTGGAATTATGATACCTCCAGCTTTGTTTCATTCGCAAGATTGATTTGGATATCTGAGGTCTTTGTGGTTCCATAAAAATTTTAGTGTTATTTTTTCTAGTTTAATGAAAAACAATGTTGATATTTTGATAGGTATTTATTGAATCTGTAGATTGCTTTGGGTACTATAGGCACTTAAAATTAATTTTTCTGATTCATGTGTATGGGATATCTTTCTATTTGTTTGTGTCGTCTTCAATTTTTCATCAATATTTTATAGTTTTTTTTTTAGTTTTTTTTGAAGTTTTTATTTTATTTTTGAGAGACATAGAGACAGAGCATGAGCAAGGGAAGGGAAGAGAGAGAGGAGATACAGAATCTGAAGCAGACTCCAGTCTCTGAGCCATCAGCACAGAGCCTGACGCAGGGCTTGAACTCACAGACCGTGAGATCATGACCTGAGCTGAAGTTGGCCACTTAACCGACTGAGCCACCCAGGCACCCCTTTATAGTTTTAAGAGTAAAGGTCTTTCAGCATTTTGATTAAGTTTATTCCTAGGCATTTTATTGTTCTTGGTGCAATTGTGTTAAGAAAAGATGTTTTCTTAATATCTCTTTCTGCAAATTTGTTGTTAGTGTATAGAAATACTAATGATTTCTGGGTATTAATTTTGTATCCTGAAACCTTAGTGAATTCATTTATTACTTCTAGGAGATTTTTCATGTAGCCTTTGGGGTTTTCTATGTATGGTATCATGTTAGTTTGCAAATAGTGGCAGTTTAACTTCCTCTTAATCAATATGGATGCCTCATTTCTTTTTCTTATCTGATTGCTGTGCTTAGATTTATAGTACTATATTAAAGTGGCAAGAGTGGACATCTTTCTTGTTCCTGATTTTATAGGAAAAGCTGTTAGTTTTTCACTATTGAGAATGATGATAGCTGTGTGTTTTTCATACATGGACTTCATTGTTAATGTGTTTCCCCTAACCCCACTTTGTTGAGAGTTTTTATCATGAATGGATATTGAATGTTGCTGCATCTACTGAGATAATCATAATTTTTATCCTTCATTTTGTTGATGTGGTATATTGAACCATGCTTGTATCCCCAGAATAAATCTCACTTAAATGTGGAGAGTGATAATTTTTAATGTATTGTAGTTTGTGATTTGCTAATATTTTGTTGAGGAATTTTTCATCTATGTTATTCAGAAATATTAGTCTGTAGTTTTCTTTATTTATGGTGTTTTTCTCTGGATTTGGTATCACTGTAAGTCTTGCTGGCCTTGTAAAATGTGTTTGGAAGTTTTCCATTCTCTATTAGTTTTTGGAATTAATTTAGGACGGTAGGTATTAACTTCTTTACACGCTTGGTAGATTTCATCTGTGAATCCCTTTGATCCAGGACTTTTATTTTTTAGTCATAGTTTGATTATCAATTCAATATCATTACTTATGATCAGTCTGATTAAAACATCTATTGTTTCCTAATTCCGTTTTAGAAGATAGTATGTTTCTAGGAATTTGTTCATTTCTTCTAGGTTGTCTAATTTGTTGAGATATAATTTTTCATAGTATTCTCTTATAATCCAGTGTATTTCTGTAGTATCAGTTGTTACTTTTCCTCTCTCATTCTCATTTCTCATGATTTCATTTATTTGGACCCTTTTTCTTTTTTTTTTTTCTTGATGAGTCTAGCTAAGAATTCTTCAATTTTGCTTTCCAGAGAACTAGTTCTTGGTTTTATTGATTTATTTTTCTTTTGCTTATTTTCTTTTTTGTCTCTATGTCATGTTATTTATTTCTACTCTGGTATTTATTATTTTATTTCTTCTTCTACTGACTTTAAGCCTTGCTTGTTTTTTTGGTAGTTCCTTTAGTTATAAAGTTATATTGTTTATTTTCGTTTTTTCTTGTTTCTTGAGGTAGGCTTGTATTGCTATGCATTTCCCCCTTAGAACTGCTCTCACAGTGTCCCAAAGGTTTTGGACCATTGTGTTTTCATTTTCATTTGTCTCATTTTTTTTTAACTTCTTTGATTGCTTAATTGACTCATTGGTTTTTAGTGTCATGTTGTTTAGCATCCACATGTTTATGTTTTTTCAAGTTTTTTTCTTGTGATTGATTTCTAGTTTCGTCCTGTTGTGATCAATAAAGATACATATTATGATTTCAGTCCTAAATTTATTGAGACTTGTTTGTGGCCCAAATGTTATCTATTATGGAGAATATTCCAGTGTACTTGAAAAGAATGTGTGCTCTTGTTTCTGGGTGGAATGTTCTATAGATATCTTTTATGTCCATCTGGTCTAATGTGACATTAAAAGCCACTGGTTCTTTGTTGATTTTCTGCCTGGATTATCTATCCATTGACTTAAGTGGGGTGTTCAAGTCGCCTATTGTTATTAAAATACTATTAGTTTTTCTCTTTATGCTAATTGATATTTACTTTATGTATTTAAGTGCTTCAGTGTTGGGTGTCTAGATGTTTACAATTGCTATATTCTCTTGTTGGATTAATCCCTTTATCTCTATGTAATGTCCTTCTTTGTCTTTTGTTACACTCTGTTTTTAAATTTTTTTAACGTTTTTATTTATTATTGAGAGACAGAGAGAGATAGAGCATGAGCATGGGAAGGACAGAGAGAAGTTGAATAACAGAACCTGAAGGAGGATCCAGGCTCTGAGCTGTCAGCACAGAGCCCAGTGTGGGGCTCAAAATCACAAACTGTGAGATCATGACCTGAGCTAAAGTCAGACACTTAACCTACTGAGCCACCCAGGTGCCCCTACAATCTTTTATTAATGTACACTTTGTCTTAACTAAGTATTGCTACCCTGTCTTTTTCTTTTTCTTTCTTTTTATTTGCCTGGTAAATATTTTTCCATTCCTTCACTTTTAATCTCCGTGTGTCTTTGAATCTGAAGTGAGTATCTTGTAAACAGTATGTAAATCTGTCTTATGGTTTTATCCTTTTTTAATCCTATGTCTTTTGATTGGAGCATTTGGGTCATTTACGTTTAAAGTAATTATTGACAGGAGAAGTTAAGATGGCTGGGAAGTAGAGGAAATGGGATTTTCCTTGTCCCTCAGACACAGCTGTATTAAGGTCAGATCAATTGGAACACCCAGGAAATGAGTCTGCAGGGTGGCAGAAGGATCTCCACAGGTGGAAGGAGACAGCTTGGTGGGATCAAGGTGGGTGTATGTGAATTGGGGGGGTGGATAAAATGGCGTAGGAATGGAGGGGAGGAGACCACTTCTGTGCTGAGACGAAAGAGAGAGAAAGACAGAGGGCTTAGGTATCTAATTGGTATAAGAAAGAAACCTCTCTGGACCATGGATTGGGAACAAGAAATACAGAGTGCCAGTTTCTATTTTGCAAACAGCCTTAGGAGCTGAAATTCGGAGGTTTCAAAAGTGTGTGACTTTCTCCACGCTAAATCCAGAGCCCTGTGAGTGCCACTGGAGGAGAGGGGAAGAAGAGCCAGCTGGAGGGTGGTAGTGATCTCAGGGGAAGAGAACGGTTCTCTTCCTCAAGTATTGTGGGAAGAAGGTTTACTGCCTCCCCAAGCACAAAGGATTTTTATCGGCAAGGTTGAGTGGTGCTACACCCAGAACAGGGTCTGTGCAGTGCAAGGTCCTTAAAGACTTTAGGTTTTGAATTCCAGCCTAGGAGGTGCAGGAGATTGTGGAGAAGGACAAGCTGACCACCAGCACTAGTCTATGAGGGCTCCCTGAACATTGTGGTTTGAGGCATTCAACTCGGTCTGGGGAGGAGAGATTGAGGTACCATTTTTCTCCCCAATACCAACACAGTGACTTCAGAGAGCACCACAGCAGCCCCCACTGGAGGTGGAACCTGCTTACGCCAACCCCCTATGCCCCCTTCCTGGCAACTGCTTATCTACTGGAGCATGCTGACAATGACTAAACCAGACCGCCTCTCCTGCAGACTAGCACAGCCACCAGTCCCAGACACCAACAGACAACTGTTTTTTTGTTTGTGTCTGTTTGTCTGTTTGTTCTCTTTCTCTTCTCTTCTCTTCTCTTTTTCTCTCTACCCTCTTTTTTTCTTTTGGAATCAGACTCATATTTTCTGATTTGTGTTTGATCAATTTGTTTTGTTTCATTTACAAAACTCTAGCCTTTTTACAACTTTTATATATCTTCTTATTATTTATTTTCCTTTCTCTGTCTCTGGATTTAACCTTATAATATCTTTGATTCTCTGCTTGGCCTTCTTTTCTCCCATTTCATTTTTCTCTTTTTATGGGATCAGGCTTCCACCCACCTTTCCTTTTTTCCCCAGGGTTACTTCAACAAACAAATCAAAGCACACTTAGTTGAAAGTCAAAACTCCACGACTACAAGCAAGGAGGAGCTTTGCAGAGGACTGACCAGTAGGATAGAGCAACCAAAACACAACAACAAAGTGCATGCAACACAAACCAAAAACACTTCCTGAAGTGCCAGACCCTGACCAGCATATGACCTTTTTTTAATATAGTAGTACTTGCAGGTGTAGGACACATAACAAGCTATTAAAACACACAAAACTTAGTCAAAATGATGAAACAGAAGAATTCTCCCCAAAAGAAAATCCAGGAAGAAATGGCAGCCAGAGAATTGCTCAAAACAGATATAAACAATATATTTTAATGAGAATTTAGAATAATAGGCATAAGACTAATAGCTGGGTTTGAAAAAAGCATAGAAGACAGCAGAGTCTATTGCTGCAGAGATCAAAGACCTTAGAACTAGTCATGATCAATTAAGAAATGCTGTAAATGAGATCCAAAACAAAATAGATACAGTGACAGTGAGGATGGAAGAAGCAGAGGAGAGAATAGGTGAAACAGAGGATAAAATTATGGAAAATGAGGAAGCTGATAAAAAAAAATGGGGGGAAAGGAACTTACAAGATAAGAGGGAAAAATTGGAGAACTAAGCGATCCCTATCATAGGAGTTCCCGAAAAAGATGAGCAACATAAAGGGGCAGAAGGTTTATTTTAACAAATTTTGGCTGGGAACTTCCCTAATATGGGAAGGAAACAGGCATCCAAGCCCAAGAGGCACAGAGAACTCCCTTCAAAATCAAAAACAGGTCAACACAACAACATTTTATAGTGAAACTTGCAAAGTACAAAGATAAAGAAAGAATTCTGAAAGAAGCTGGAGACAAAAGATCTTTAACCTATAAGGGTAGACATATAAGGGTGGTAGCAGACCTGTTCACTGAAACTTGGCAGTCCAGAAGGGAGTGGAAGAAAATATTCAATGTGCTAAATAGGAAAAATATGCAGCAAAGAATTCTTTATCCAACAAGGCTGTCATTCAGAACAGTAAAAATAAAGTCTTTCCTAGAAAAAAAAACTGGAGTTAATGACCACTCAACCAGTCGTGCAGTAAATCCGAAGGAGGACTCTATGAGTGGAAAGCAGCAAAGACTATAAAAGACCAGAGACATCACCACAAAAACAAAACCTACAGGTAACACGATGGCATTAATCCATATCTTTCAATAATCACTCTGAATATAAATGTACTAAATGCCCCAATCAAAAGACATAGGGTAACACAACGGATAAAAAAAAAAAAAAAACAAGATCCATCTATATGCTGCCTATAAGATACGAATTTTAGACCTGAGGACACTTGAAGATTGAAAGTGAGGAGATGCAGAACTGTTGGGAGCCATTTTGGGCTCACAGGTTGAGACACCTCCCTGTGTGGAAAATGCAGTTGAAGCAAAGACCCTGGCGGCCAAAATGGCGCCTAGTCTTACCTCCTTCTAAATAATTTTTCAGGCTTGGATTTCTTGAGCTGCTCTCCTTGGCCCCAAGGAATGTAACGCTCTTTTGTTTTGGCATTTAGATAAAAGGGAAGGACCTGAAGCATGATGCTTTGATGGATTACATCTGAATGAGAGTAGCCTGGCCAGAAGTAATCTTAAAGTTGCATCTTAGGGATGTTTTGCACAAATTGATAGCAGTTATGAACTTGCTGAATATTGGTGTGATTTGCATAATCATTGGGCTCTTATTATGTAAATTCACTGAGTCACAAGCAAAGGACAAGCATTGGGAATTCTGTCCTTGCCGAATGGGTTGCATCTCCCCCATTGTAGTTGGAAGAATAGGCAGAATGACTCCTGGCCTGTTTATAGATAATCAACATAGGCAGGCCTAGGTAACGCCCTACTCTCTCCCCCTGTCTTAAATTTATATGCTAATTAACTTGAAAGCAACTTGCAAGATTGAGGAAATCCCTGCTTTGCTGATAAAAACACATTATTGTTCAAACTATGCTTACTGATGGTATGTCACTCATTGCTGTAATGTCACTCATTACTTTTACAAAAATACACTGAGACCAGCAGAGCAGAGATGCTAGAGATGCCAGACTAGCCAGAGATGCCTGCTTGGTGATCAGACTACATCTTGTGCCTCTCATTCCTTTCCGCCTGACCATCCATCTTTTGGGGACCCCTGGACTCAGCCGGAGCTGAACTCTGGCACAGAACCATTTATCATGTGAATGGACATTGAAAGAAAGACGGAGCAGCCATGATTATATCAGACAAACTAGATTTTAAAACCAGACTGTAAGAAAAGATGAAGGGCGTTATATTATAATTAAGGGGTCCATCCATCAAAAAGAGTTAACAATTGTAAATATTTATGCCCCCAACGTGGACACCCAAATATATAAATCAATTAATCAGAAACATAAATATGTATAGATAATAATACCGTAATTATAGGGGACTTAATACTTGAATGCTTCAACAATGGAGAGATCATCTAAGCAGAAGATCAATAAGGAAACAACAACTCTATGACACATTGGACCAGATGGACTTAACAGATAAATTCAGAGCATTTCATCCTAAAGCAGCAGAATACACGTTCTTCTCAAGTGCACATGGAACATTCTCCAAAGCAGATCACATAATGGGTCACAAAACAGCCCTCAACAAGCATAAAAAGATTGAGATAATACCAAGCATATTTTGAGATCACAACATTATGAAACTTGAAAACGACCACAAAAAAAATTTGCAGAGCCCCCAAATTGTGGAGGTTACAGAACATCTTACTAAAGAAGCCCAAAACCTTTTGGATCCGGCAAAAGCAGTCCTTCCTAAGAGGAAAGTACATTGCAATTCAGGCCTATATCAAGAGGCAAATACACAACCTAACCTTACACCTAGCGGAGCCAGAAAAACAGAAGTAAATAAAGACCAAACCCAGAAGAAGAAGAGAAAAAATAAAGATCAGAGCATAAATAAATGATATAGAATCCAAAACAACAGTATAAGAGATAAATGAATCTAAGACCTTGTCTTTTTGAAAGAATAAACAAAATTGATAAACCCCTAGCCAAAAACAAAAGACAGAAGATCCAAACAAAAAAAAATCATGAATGAAAGAGGAGAGATCACCACAAACACCACAGAAATACAACTAATTATTAGAGAATATTATGAAAAATTATATGCCAACAAACTGGAAAATCTGAAAGAAATGGACAAATTCCTAGATACTCACACACTACCAAAACGCAAAAGGAAAAAATAGAAAATTTGACCAGATTCATAATCAGCAAAGAAATTGAATCAGTTATCAAAACTCTCCCAACAAATAAGAGTCCTGGGCCAGATGGCTTCCCAGGGGAATACTACCAGACATATAGAGCAGAGTTAATACCTATTCTTCTCAAACTGTTCCAAAAAAATAGAAACAGAAGGAAAGGTTCTAGACTCATTCTATGAAGTCAACATTACCTTGATTCCAAAACCAGACAAAGACCCCACTAAAAAGGAGAATTATAGGTCAGTATTCCTGATGAAACTGGATCCAAAACTTCTCAACAAGATGCTAGCAAATTAAATTCAACAGTATATTAAAAGAATTATTCAAAATGATCAAGTGGGATTCATTCCTGGGTTGTGGGGCTGGTTCAATATTTGCAAATCAATCAACATCATACATCACATTAATAAAAGAAAGGATAAGAACCATATGATCCTATCAGTAGATGAGGAAGAACATTTGATGAAATACAGCATCATTCTTAATAAAAACCCTCAAGAAAGTTGGGATAGAGGGAGCATACCTTACCATAATAAAAGTCATATAAGAAAGGCCACAGATAATACCATCCTCAACGAAGAAAACCTGAGAGTTTTCCCTATGAGATCAGGAAAATAACAGGGATGTCGACTCTCACCACCATTATTTATGATAGTGTTGGAAGTCCTAGCTTCAGCAATGAGACAACAAAATGAATAAAAAGCATCCAAATTGGCAAAGAAGTCTAACTTTCACTCTTCGCAGATGACAGATACTCTACATGGAAAACCTGAATAACATTATAAAAAAATTGCTAGAACTGATCCATGAATTCAGGTTGCAGGATGTAAAATCAATGTATAGAAATTGGTTGCATTTCTATACATCTATAATGAAGCAACAGAAAGAGGTATCAGAGAATTGATCTCATTTACAATTGCATCAAAACCCATGAAATACTGAGGAATAAATCTAACCAAAGAGGTAAAATATATGTATGCTGAAAACTATAGAAACCTTATGAAAATAATTGAAGAAGACACAAATAAATGGAAAAACATTCCATGCTCATGGATTAAAAAAACAAATATTTTCAAAATGTCGATATTACCCAAACCAATCTACACATTCGATGGAATTCCTATCAAAATAGCACCAGAAATCTTAACAAATATAGAACAATCCAAAAATTTATATGGAACCATGAAAGATCCTGAGCCATAGTATTTTTGAAAAAGAAAACCAAAGCTGGAGGCATCACAATCCCAGACTTCAAACTGTATTACAAAGCTGTAATCATCAAGACAATATGGTATTGACACAAAAACAGATACATAGTTCAATGGAACAGAATAGAAAACCCAGGAATTGATCCACAAATGTATGGCAAACTAATCTTTGACAAAGCAGGAAAGAGTGTCCAGTGGAAAAAAGACAGTCTCCTTAGCTAATGGTGCTGGGAGAGAACTGGACAGCAACATGCAGAAGAATGAAACTGGACCACTTTCTTACACCATACACAAAAATAAATTCAAAGTGGATGAAAGGCCTAAATGTGAGACAGGAAACCATCAAAATCTTACAGGAGAAAACAGGTAACAAACTCTTTGACCTCAACCGCAGCAATTTCTTACTTCGCATGTCTCAGAAGGCAGGGGAAACAAAAACAAACATTAACAATTGGGACCTCATCAAGATAAAAGCTTCTGCACAGCAAAGGAAACAATCAACAAAACTAAAAGGCAACCTATGGAATTGGAAGAGATATTTGCAAATGACACATCAGATAAAGGATTAGTATCCAAAATCTATAAAGAAATAACCAAACTCAGCATTCAAAAACAAAATATTCAGTGAAGAAATGGTCATAAGACATCAGTAGACATTTTTCCAAAGAAGACATCCAGATGGCTAACAGAAATGTGAAAAGATGCTCAACATCACTCATCGTCAGGGAAATACAAATCAAAATCACAATGAGAAACTACCTCACACCTTCCAGAGTAGCTAAAATTAACAACTCAGCAAACAACAGATATTGGTGAGGATGTGGAGAAAGGGAACCTTCTTGCACTGCTAGTGAGAATGCAAACTGGTGCAGCCACTCTGGAAAACAGAGTGGAGGTTCCTCAAAAAATAAAAATAGAATTATCCTATGACCCAGCAATTACACTACTAGGAATTTATCCAAAGGATACAGCAGTGTTGATTCAAAGGGGCACATGGACCCCAATGTTTGTAGTAGTGCTATCAACGATAGCCAAATTATGAAAAGAACCCAAATTTCCATCAACTGATGAAGGTATTAAGAAGAAGTCGTATATATATACAATTGAATATTACTTGTAGATCAGAAAGAATGAAATCTTGTCATTTTGCAACAACATGGATGGAACTGGAGGGTATTATGTTAAGTGAAATAAGTCAGTCAGAGAAAGACAGATACCACATAAGTTCACACAAATGTGAGAAACTTAACAGATGATCATAGGGGAAGGGAAGGAAAAATATGATGTAAACAGAGAGAGAAGCAAACCATAAGATACTCTTAAATACAAAGAACAAACTGAGGGTTGATGGGGATGAGGAAGTGGGGAAAATGGGTAATGGACATTAAGGAGGTCACTTTTTGGGATGAGCACTGGGTGTTATATGTAAGTGATTAATCACTAGACTCTACTCCTGAAGCCAAGTGTGTTAAATAACTTGAGAAGAAAGTTAGTTATATAAATTAAAAATACCAAATATAAAAAATAATGTGAAATATCTCACTGATAATTGCAAAATATGGATTTTATGTTGAAATGACTACTTTAGATATGTTGGGTTAAATAAAATATTAAAATTTTTTAAAATTAAAAAAATAAAGCAGCCCAACAGTGCCGCTTTCTGTGACAGGACTGAGAGAAGGACACCTTGTTCATGGGCTCCTGGTCACATTGTGAGGTGGGGGTACTTATCCCGGTGTCCCCTTCGGAAGGACTCTGAAGTAAAAAGCTTTGCAGGCTCTCACACTCACTATGGTGCTGGACTCCAGGGTGACCCAGTTTTGAAGAAACAAGTTTACAGATATAGGTTTCTGACAATAGAGGGAGGGGCCAACATGGCAGAGGAGTAGGAAAAGCCTCTGCTCTCCGGTGTCTTTTAATCTAAGAAGGACTGAAACCGAGGAACTCTCAATCCCAGAGATTGCAGGAAGAGGAGATAGAGGCCACAGGGAAGAGAACGCGAAATCCAGAAAATCCTGGGATACTGAGTGAGTGCAATCTGGGAGAAAGAAAGAGAGCCGAGGAGGTGCGGACTTTGGGGAGTGGGCCCCGGGCCCTGGGCCCCTTCCTCTGAAAGACAAGGGAAAGAGAAAGAGCAGCAGTGAAAGTACCTCAACTGGGGTGGAGAGGGAGCTTATCATCCAGTCCCTATCCGCAAGGCTTTTCGGAGAGAGGGTCCATTGCTCACGACGAGCTGGCAGAGATTTCTTCACTCTGGAGCCAGTGACGCTGTCCCAGCCCCTGACATGGAGAGGCGCCACACCATTGCTGGATCGGTGCTGCGTCAGGGACACAATTTGGGGGAAGGCTGAGTGTGTGGGGTCTCGTGACCACCCAGCCGGTTGTGCGGCCCCAGCAACCCTGACCAAGTCGAGGACAGACACAGAGGAGGGTTCGGAGACCCCAGGTCCATGAAGAGAGGCTGGGGAGACGCCATTGTGGTCGCACCGGTGCTGAGTCAGAGACTCAATTTACATAAGGTGTGGCGGTCAGAGCCAGTTAAAGGAACTCAGATGAGCTTGGGGGCCGTGATCGCCCAGCAAACTGAACTGTGCTGGTAACCTGGATAGAGTTGAGGACGGAAACTGTGGAGTGATCTGAGACTGTGGGCCTGTGAGGAGTGATCTGAGACTGTCGGGGCTGAGAGGGCACCATTGGGGTGGCACATTCCCACAAAGCCAAACCCTAGGACTCCACCCCTCAAAGGTGGAGGTGGGACCCGCCTACACCATGCCATGCCCCTCCTCATATGGGAGATGCCCTTCTGCAAGAGTGGTAGCCACGAAGACACAAATACTGCAGCATTGCCTGGATTAATCCTAGGTCAATGCTTCGGTTTTAGATATATTCTTCCTCTTCTCCTTCCTATCTCTCCCCACCTCTAAACCAGTCACCTGGGGGTTTTGGCTTGCTTAAACAGACATTTAACCCACTCTCTCAATGCATGTTGTACACCTCCCTCTTTAATTTCCTATCTCTCTCTATGGAACAGTCAGACCACATAGTGCATCTGGGCAAAATCTAACTTCATTTCTCTTTCCTCACATCCTTCCTTATTCTGATTTCTCTCTTGCTGGATCATGTCTTCTAATCTCTCTACCTGGTCAAAGTTCAATTTCTTCTTCTCCCCACACCTGTCACTACTCTATGTATGCTCTGCCATCAGCAGAGCACACATCCTATCATTAACGTGTAGCTGGCATGTCAGGTTGCATGCCTGGAGTGTCGTTTGTTAATCTTTTTTATGTTGTGATATGTTTGTCTGTATTATTGATCAGAACGGTTGTGAGTTTGTGTTTCCTGTTTGTCAGTATGACCCTTTTCCTTTCCAGGGAGAAATAGGAAATAAACCAATACACACCTAGCCAAAATGAACAAAAGGAAAAACTCCCCTCCAAAGACTGTACAAGAAATAGTGGCAGCACAAGAAATGATGAAAGCAGACATAAGCAACTTAACAGAACAATAATACAGAATGATAAACATAAAAATACTCTCAGGGCTTGAAAAAAGCATAGAAGAAACCGGGGGGGACCCTAGAGGCAGAGATCAAGGTCCTGAAAAACGATCTAGAGGAATTAAAAAATGCTTTAAATGAGGGGCAAAACAAACTGGAGGTGGCCACAGCGTGGATTGAAGAGGCAGAAGAAAGAATAGGGGATTTAGAAGATAAAATTATGAAAGGAGGAGGCAGAGAAAAAGAGAGAGAAACTGATTCAGGAACAGGAAAGGAGAATTCGAGAACTGAGCGATGCAATCAAATGGAATAATATCCGTATTATAGGAATTCCAGAGGAAGAAGAAAGAGAGAAAGGAGTCGAAGGGGTACTTGAACAAATCATCGATGAGAACTTCCCCAACATGAAGAAGGAAATGGGCATTGAAGTCCAAGAGGCACAGAGAACTCCCCTCAGACATAACCCGAACAGAAATTCAGCACGACACATCATAGTGAAGCTGGGAAAATACAAAGACAAGGAGAGAATCCTGAAAGCAGCTAGGGATAAACGGGCCTTGACTTACAAAGGCAGACACATTAGGGTAGTAGCGGACTTATCTACAGAAACATGGCAAGCCAGAAAGGAATGGCAGGAAATCTTCAATGTAATGAACAGGAAGGATATGCAGCCGAGAATCCTTTACTTGGCCAGCCTGTCATTCAAAATGAATGGAGAGATAAAGGTCTTCCCAAACAAACAAAAACTGAAGGAATACATCACAAATAAACCAATATTACAAGAGATCCTGAGGGGGACTCTATGAAGGAAAGGTTACAAGGAACACAAAGCACCAGAAACACCCTTACAAGCATGAAACCTACAGATAACACCGTGACTCTAAACCCATATTTTTCAAGATTTTCGCTGAATGTATATAGACTACATCCTCCAATTAAAAGACCCAGGGTAACAGAATGGATTAAAAAACAAGACCCATCTATCTGATGTCTTCAAGAGACCCATTTTAAACCTGAGGACACCTTCAGATTGAAAGTGAGGGGTTGGAGAACTATCTACCATGCTATGGGAACTCAGAAGAAAGCTGAAGTAGCCACACTTATATCGGACAATCTAGACTTTAGAGTAAAAGATGTAATAAGAGATGAAGAAGGGCATTATATAATAATCACAGGGACTATCCAGCAGAGAAGAGCTAACAATTATAAATATCTATGCGCTGAATTCTGGGGCACCCAAATTTGTAAAACAACTAATTACAAATGTAAGCAATCTTATTGATAAAAATGTGCTAGTTGTAGGGGAACTTAATACCCCACTCACAGCTCTGGATAGATCCACTAAACAGAGAATCACCATAGAAACAATGGACCTGAACAACACGTTGGAACAGATGGGCTTGACAGATATCTTCAGGGCCCTTCATCCAGAAGCAAAGGAATTTACATTCTTCTCAAATGCACATGGTACATTTTCCAAGATAGACCATATTTGGGGGCACAAGGAAGCGCTGAAGAAATATTAAAAAATTGAGATCATACCATGCACACTTTCAGACCAAAATGCTTTGAAACTTGAAATCACCACAAGAAAAAGCATGGAAAACCCCCACAATATGGAGGTTAAAGAACAACCTACTAAAAGACGAATGGGACAACCAAGCAATCAGAGAAGAAATTTTAAAAATACATGGAAACAAATGAAAATGAAAAAACAACAATCCAAACGCTTTAGGATGCGGCAAAAGTAGTCCTGAGAGGGAAATATATTGCAATCCAGGCCCATCTCAAGAAACAAGAAAAATTCCTAACACAAATTCTAACAGCATGCCTAAAGGAACTAGAAGCAGAACAGCTAAGACAGCCCAAACCCAGCAGAAAGAGAGAAATAACAAAGATTAAAGTGCAAATTAATCATATGGAAACAGAAAAGGTAGAGGAACAGATCAATGAAACCAAGAGCTGGTTCTTTGAAAAAATAAACAAAATTGATAAACCTCTAGCCAGGCTCCTCAAAAAGTAAAGAGAGAGAACCCAAATCAATAAAATCACGAATGAAAATGGAGTGATTACAACCAATCCCTCAGAAATACAAACAATCATCAGAGAATAGTATGAAAATCTGTATGCCATCAAATTGAACAACCTGGAAGAAATAGACAAATTCCTAAACAGCCACATGCTACCAAAACTCAAACGGGAGGAAATAGAAAACTTGAACAGACTCATAACTAGTGAAGAAATTGAATCAATTATCAAAAATCTCCCAGCAAATAAAAGTTCAGGGCCAGATGGCTTCCCTGCCGAATTTTTCCAGACATTTAAAACAGAGTTAATACCTATCCTCCTCAAGCTGTTCCAAAAAATTGAGACGTAAGGAAAACTCCCGGACTCATTCTATGAAGCCAGCATCACTTTGATTCCCAAACCAGATAGAGACCCAGCAAAAAAAGAGAACTTTAGGCCGATATCCTTGACGAACATGGATGCAAAAATTCTTAACAAGATATTAGCAAATAGAATCCAACAGCATATAAAAAGAATTATCCACCACGATCAAGTAGGATTCATCCCTGGGTTGCAGGGATGGTTCAACATTCGCAAATCAATCAACGAGATACATCACATTAACAAAAGAAAAGATAAGAACCATATGATCTTGTCAATAGATGCAGAGAAAGCATTTGACAAAATACAGCATACCTTCCTAATAAAACTCTCGAGAAAGTCTTGGGATAGAAGGAACATACTTAGGCATCATAAAAGCCATTTATGAGAAGCCCCCAGCTAATATCATCCTCAATGGTGAAAAACTGAGAGCCTTCCCCCAGAAATCAGGAATACGACAGGGATGTCCACTCTCACCACTGCTATTTAACATAGTGTCGGAGGTCCTAGCATCAGCAATCAGATAAGAAAGCAAAATAAAAGGCATCAGGATAGGCAAGGATGAAGTCAAACTTTCACTTTTTGCAGACAACATGATACTTTACATGGAAAACCCAACAGAATCCACCAAAACCCTACTAGAACTGATCCATGAATTTGACAAAGTTGCGGGATACAAAATCAATATACAGAAATCGGTTGCATTCCTTTACACCAACAATGAAGCAATAGAAAGAGAAATAAAGAAGCTAATCCCTCTCACAATTGCACCAAAAACCATCAAATACCTAGGAATAAACCTAACCAAAGATTTAAAAGACTTTTACTTGGAAAACTATAAAAAATTTATGAAGGAAATTGAGGAAGACACAAGGAAATGGAAAAACATCCCATGCTCATGGATCAGAAGAATAAATATTGTTAAAATGGCAATACTACCCAAAGCAATCTACATATTCAATGTAATCCCACACAAAATTGCACCAGCATTCTTCCCAAAGCTAGCACAAACAATCCTAAAATTTGTATGGAACCACAAAAGACCCCGAATAGCCAAAGTAATATTGAAGAAGAGAACCAAAGAGGGAGGCATGACAATCCCAGATTTTAACCTCTACTAGAAAGCGGTAGTCATCAAGACAGCATGGTACTGGCACAAGAACAGACACATAGACCAATGGAATAGAATAGAGAACCCAGAAATGGACCCACAGGCATATGGCCAACTAATCTTTGACAAAGCAGGAAAGAGTATCCAATGGAAAAAAGACAACCTCTTTAACAAATGGTGCTGGGAGAACTGGACAGCAATATGCAGAAGAATGAAACTAGACCACTTCCTTACACCACTCCAAAAATAAACTCTAAATGGATGAAGGACCTGAATGTGAGACAGGAAACCATCAAAGTCCTAGAGGAGAAAGCAGGAAAAAACCTCTTTGACTTGAGCCGCAGCAATTTCCTACGTGACACATCTCCAAAGGCGAGGGAATTTAAAGCAAAAATGAACTATTGGGACCTCATCAAGATAAGAAGCTTCTGCACCGCAAAGGAAACAACCAACAAAACTAATAGACAACTGACAGAATGGGAAAGGATAATTGCAAATGACATTTTGGATAAAGGACTAGTATCTAAAATCTATAAAGAACTTACCAAACTCCACACCGGAAAAAAAAATAATCCATTGAAGAAATGGGAGGAAGATATGAATATACACTTATCCAAAGAGGACATCCAGATGGCCAACAGATACATGAAATGGTGCTCAAAGTCACTCATCATCAGGGAAACAGAAATCAAAACCACACTGAGATACCCCCTTACACTGGTTAGAGTGCCTAAAATGAATAAATCAGGAAACTATAGATGCTGGTGGGGATGTGGAGAAGAAGGCACCGTCCTACACTGTTGGGGGAATGCAAAGTAGTGTAGCCACTCTGGAAAACGGTGTGAAGATTCCTCAAAAAAATGAAAATAGATCTACCCTATGACCCAGGAATAGCACTGCTAGGAATCTACCCAAGAGACACAGGAATGCTGATGCATAGGGGCACGTGTACCCCAATGTTCATAGCAGCACTTTTGACAATAGCCAAATCATGGAAAGAGACCAAGTGCCCATCAACTGACGAATGGATAAAGAAGATGTGGTACATATATACAATGGACTACTACGTAGCAGTGAGAAAAAATGAAATCTGGCCATGAGTAGCAACATGGATGGAACTGGAGGGTATTATGTTAAGTGAAATAAGTCAGTCAGAAAAAGACAGATACCATATGTTTCCACGCATAGGTTAATTTCGAGAGACTTAGCAAAAACCATGGGGGAGGGGAAGAGGGGATAGGAAAAAAAGCACAGAGAGGGAGGGAGATAAAACATAAGAGACTCTCAAAGACTAAGAACAAACTGAGGGTTAGGGTGGTGAGTGAGAGGGGAGAGGGGGTGACGGGCATTAAACAGGGCACTTGTTGGGATGAACACTGGGTGTTATATGTAAACCAATTTGAAAATAAACTATTTAAATAAAAAAATATAAAGCAATTGGGGCGCCTGGGCGGCTTAATCAGTTAAGCATCCGACTTCGGTTCAGGTCATGATCTCATGGTTCATGGGTTCGAGTCCTGCGTCAGGCTCTGTGCTGTCAAGTCAGAGCATGGAGACTGCTTCAGATTCTGTGTCTCCCTTTCTCGCTGCCCTTCCCCTGCTCATGCTCTCTCTCTTTATTATTTATTAAAATAATAAAATATTAAAAATATAAAAATAATAAATCAATTATTGATAGGTAGGTGTGTATTGCAGGTTTGTTATTTGTCTTCCAGTTATTTTTGTAATTCTTCTCTTTTATCTTCTCTTGCTTGCTTTTCTTCGTGATTGATGAGCTTCTACATATTCTATTTGGATTTTTTTTATTTTTTAAATATTTATCATAGGTTTTAGTTTGTGGTTACCATGAGGCTCAAATATAACATCCTATGTTAATTTGTTGGTCATCAAAGTTCAGACACATTCTGAAAAAGTAAATTCCCCATTTTTTTATTCCCTTCTCCATAAGTTATGTGTATTCTTCTATATTTTATATCTTTTTATTCAAAACTTTCCATGTCCAATTATGGCCATTTATTTTCCACTTAAAGAAGTCCCTTTAAAATTTTTCTTTAGAGTTTATATTTAAATTACAGTTTGTTAACATATGCTGTAATATTGGTTTCAAGTGTACAGTTTAGTGATTCAGTATATACATACAACACCTGTTACTCATCACAAGTGCACTCCTTAAAACTCCACCACCAAGTTAACTCATATCCCCATTCACCTCCCCTCTGGCAAGTATCAGTTTCTTCTCTTTAGGTTAGAGTCTATTTCTTGGTTTTCCTTTCTCTTTTGTCTCCTATGATTATTGTTTCTTAAATTCCACTTATGAGTGAAATATGATGTTTGCCTTTCTCTGCCTGACTTATTTCATTTAACATAATACTCCCTCTATGTCATTGCGAATAGCAAGATTTCATTTTTTGATGGCTGAGTAGTATTCCATTATATGTAGGTGTGCGTGAGTGATGTGTGTATGTGTGTGTGTACCATATGTTATTCTTCTATCCATCACTCTATGAACATTTGGCCTTTTTCCATAATTTGGCTATTATAGATAATGCTGCTAAACATCAAGGTGCATGTATACCTTTGAATTTATATTTTTGTATTCTTTGGGTAAATACCGAGTAGTGCTATTGCTGGATCATAGGGTAGTTCTATTTTTACCTTCTGAAGAAACTCCATATTGTTTTTTAGAGTGCTGCACCAGTTTGCATTTTCATCAACAGTGCAAAGGGCTCCTCTTTCTCCACATCCTTGCCAACACTGTTATTTCTTGTATTGTTGATTTTAGTCATTCTGAAAGGTGTGAGGTGATATCTCACTGTAGTTTTGATTTGTATTTCCCTGATGATCAGTGATGTTGA
This sequence comes from Paguma larvata, assembly GCA_030068075.1. Classification (NCBI taxonomy): domain Eukaryota; kingdom Metazoa; phylum Chordata; class Mammalia; order Carnivora; family Viverridae; genus Paguma; species Paguma larvata. Next base: position 4,662,395 of record CM057823.1, read on the forward strand.
GCATCTTTTCATGTGTCTGTTGGCCATCTGTATATCTTCTTAGGAAAAATGTCTATTCATGTCTTCTACACATTTTTAATCATATTGTTTATTTTTTGGGTGTTGAGTTTGATAAGTGGTTTACATATTTTGGATACTAACCCTTTGTCAGATATGTCATTTGTAAATATCTTCCCCCATTCTGTAGGTTGTCATTTAGTGTTGTTGACTGTTTCCTTTTCTGTGCATAAGCTTGTTAGTCTGGTGAACTCCCAATAGTTTATTTTTGCTTTTGTTTCCCTTGTCTCAGAAGATGTATCTAGAAAGATGTTGCTTTTGCCGATGTCAGAGCTTACTGCCTGTGTTCTCCTCAAGGAATTTTTGTCGTTTCAGACCTCACATTTAGGACTTTAATTCATTTTGAATTTATTTTTGTGGTTCAATAAAAATTTAGGATTGTTGGTTAAAGTTTAATGGAAAATGTTCTTGGTCTTTTAATAGGAATTGCACTGAATGTGTAGATTTCTTTGGATAGTATCGACATTTTAACAATATTTGTTCTTCCAATCTATGAGCATGTAATCTCTTTCAATTTTTTGTGTCATATTCAATTTCTGTCATCAATATTTTATGGTTTTTAGAGTACATGGGAAAGACCTTTGGTTAAGTTTATTCCTATATAGTTTATGGTTTTTGGTGCAATTGTAAATGGGATTTATTCCTTAATTCTGTTTCTGCTGTGTCTTTATTGGTATATAGTTATGCAACATATTTTGGTACGTTGATATTGTATTCTATGACTTTCCTGAATTCTTTTATCAGCTCTACTAATTTTTTGGTGGACTCTTTCATGTTGTCTATATACAGTATCATATCATCTGCAAATAGGGAAAGTTTGGCTTCTTCCTTGCCAATGGATGCCTTTATTTCTTTTTGTTATTTGATCGCCAAGGGTAAGACTTCCAGTACTATGTTAAATAACAGTGGTGAGAGTGGACGTCCCTGTCTTCTTCCTGACAGTAGAGGAAAAGTTCTCAGATTTTTCCCCATCGAGGGTGATATTAGTTGTGAATCTTTTGTATATGTCCTTGATTACATTGAGGTACGTTCCCTCTATCCCTACTTTGTTGAGAGTTTTTATCAAGAATGGATGCTCTATTTTGTCAAATGCTTTTTCTTAATCTATAATGGATCTTATGGTTCTTGTCCTTCTTTCATTAATGTGGTGTATCACATTGATTGATTTGCAAATATTGAACCAGCCCTGCAGCCCAGGAATAAATCCCACTTGATTGTGGTAAATAATGTTTTTACTGTTGGATACAAGATGCTATTATCTTGTTGAGAATTTTTGCATCCATGTTCGTCAGAGGCATTTAGACTTTTTATGAGGTTTTTTCTTATTCTGTATTTTGGAGAATATTCCTCTGTCTCGCCATTTTGCTACCATGTCTCTGTCTCTCTTGCTATTCTTTTTTGTTGTTTTCTCTGTCTTTTGTTGTACAGAATCTATTGGGTCAGCCCTCAATTCTTCAGGAAGAATTGTTCTCTATATATGTCTAATTTGGTTTGTTCTGTGGGGAGGGTGAGTTAGAGGTCTCCCTACATCACCATCTTGGACTGGAACCAGGACGTAGTATACTCTTTAAATCAGAGGTCATTCTGAGGTTGCCTGACTGGCTCAGTCGATACAGCATGCAACTCTTGATCTCGGGGTCATGAATTCAAGCCCAATGTTGGGTGTAGAGCTTACTTATCAAAGCTTTAGGGGATCATGGTTGCACAGTCAGTTAAGCATCCAACTTTAGCTCAGGTTATGATGTCATGGTTCATGGGTTCGAATCCTGTGTCAGGCTCTGTGCTGACAACTTGGAGACTGGAGCCTGCTTTGGATTCTGTGTCTCCTCTCTCTCTTCCCCTCACCTGCTCATGTTATCTCGCTCTCAAAACTAAATACACTAAAAAATAAAAAATAAATTTAAAATAAATTTAGAATTTTTAAAAACTTTAAAAAAAAAGAGGTCATTGTGTTTTACTGTTTTCCTCATAAGCATAATACATACATCTGGGAAATAAAAGATTGAAAATTGGAGTCCTTCCTTTTACATTTATATGTATTAACTTGTTTATAAAATTTCTATTTTTGGTCTGTCTTAGTTTCCAAGCAAGCCGTGCCTCCACTAGAAGACATAACGTTGCTTCCATTGAATAAGAAGATAAGTCTGTCATTTTGCCACCTGAGGCTACTTATGCCACTGAATCAACAGGCAGAAAAATGCATTTATATATGTAGTATATCAATTTGTCCTGGTTGCCAAGGCTAAATTGGATACTGCTACACAATGGAGGCATATGGGATAATGTTGAAAACCCAGGAGATTATCTGGGGTCACCACTTAGTTCCTCTGTATTCAATAATAAAGATTAAAATAAAACTACAGCAATAAGAAAATGCAGAGCTATTGAGGATTTAGATAATTTCAGAAATGAAATTTTGGGTTACTTTTCCAGGTAAGATTTCTAAAGAGCCAATGCTCTGGGTATAGAAAAGATAATTGTGGAATTGGTAGTGAAAGAAGGAAATCATAGATAATCAACTGTGGCCATATGGTCAATTACAGAAACTATAGTTGTAATAACTTTACACATTTTATCTTTGCTTGTTATGAATGTTAATTAATTTTATATATTATTTATTTTCTTACAATTATTATTTTATATACAAGTTGTTGTCGGTTAACTTTATATTTAGTATATAGAGGATAAAATATTGAGTAAATGTTCTTACTCAATATTTTAGGAATAATTAGTATAGCCAATGATGCATACGATGATTGTTGATATTTAGGTTCCTCTCATTTTTTGGAAAGAGTGATAAATACACTTGTATGAAGTATACTTGTATCTTGTTAGGTAAAGCCATACAGTCGTTTTGTAGTTTTATGGAATTCAAGTGTGGAGAAAGATGCATGTAGAAGCCAAATTGCCAAAGCGATAGACTGTGCTAGTTATCAGATTACTGCCTCTCAGTAGACTAGTGGACTCACTTTACAGTGAATGAGGCTGTAAGAATGGGTTTATGACCATGGGGCATATATTGCATTATCTAGAAATAAGCAGCCTAACAGAACTCTACAGATACATGAGCACGCCCACCCAGAATAGTCAAGCCCAAGCAAAACCAGAAGAGTGGCATAAATGAGTTCAGCCTAAACTACCAATGTGTAGAATTGAGAGCTAAACAAATAGTTAGGTTTTTTTAAGCTAGTAAATTTTGGACTGGTTTGTTACGCATCAGAAACAAACTGATAAAATTTATATCCAACAACCTACTTTATTCATTTAATAATTTCTAAAAATGTATCTGTCGATTCTTTCAGATTTTTTATATGGACATTCATAAATTTTGCAAATAATGAAACGTTTATTTTGTTCTGATCTTTATACCTTAGAGTTTCTATCTCTGGGTTTAATGTACTATCTTTGACCTTATATATAATTCTAATAAGTGTTTATAGAAGGTATTTTAACTCATTTCTAGTCTCAGTAGTCTTTCAAATTTTCACCATTAAATGTGATAGTTTACCTAGTTTTGAGGAGGCCCATCATCAGATTAAGTGTATTTCTTTGCATTTGTTTTTCAAATTCTAAGTAGTTTATAAATTTATCAAAAGCTTTTTATGCGTTAAGATGAATATATGGGTTTATTATTTTCATTTCTTAAATTCCACACATTAATGAAAGCATATGCTATTTGCCTTTCTGACTTATTTTGCTTAGCATTATACTCTCTAACTCCATCCACATTATTGCATATGGCAAGATTACATTCTGTTTTATGGCTGAGTAATATTCCATTCTGCATATATAAATATATATAAACAGTTTGGCTGTTTCCATGATTTGGCTATCATTAATAATGTCATAAACATTGGGGTGTATGTATCACTTCAAATCAGAATTTTTGTATTCTTTGGGTAAATACCTAGTAGTGCAATTGGTGGATCATGGGGTAGTTCCATTTTTAAATTTTGAGGAACCTCCATACTGTTCTCCAAAGTGGCTGCAACAGTTTGCATTCCCATCAACAGTACAAAAGGTTTCCCTTTTCTCTGCATGCTTGCCATCTTCTGTTGTTTCCTGAGTTGTTAATTTCAGCCATTCTGCAGGTGTGAAGTCGTATCTCACTGCGGTTTTTATTTGTATTTCCCTGATGATGAGTGATGTTGAGAATCTTTTCATGTATCTCTTGGCCATCTGGATGTTTCCTTGGGAAAATGTCTATTTATGCCTTATGCCCATTTCTTAACTGGATTATTTGGTTTTCATGTTTTGAATTTGATAAGTTCTTTATAGATTTTGGATACCGACCATGGAGCTTTACTGAATTCATGTATCATTTCTAGAATTTTTTTTGGTGGAATCTTTTAGGTTTTCTATGTACAGTATCATGTCATTTACATATAGTCAAAGTTTGACTTCTTCCTTGCCGATTTAGATGCCTTTTATTTTGTTGTTGTTGTCTGATTGCTGAATTCAGGACTTCCAGTGCTATCTTAAATAACAATATGATAGTGGACATCCCCATCTTTTTCCTGACCTAACAGGAAAAGCTCTGAGTTTTTCCCCACTGAGTATGATATTTGTAATGAGTTTTTATATATAATCATATGATTCTTATCCTTTCTTTTATTAATATGGTGTATCACATTATTTTGATTGATGTGAATTGATTTGTGAATACTGAACCATACCTGAAGCCCAGAAACAAATCCTACTTGATTGTGCTGAATAATTCTTTTAATGTGCTATTGGATTCGATTTGTTGATATCTTTTTTTTTGTACATGAAACCGTATAAGAATGCCAATTTTATTCAATGAATACAATTATAGATTATTTATAAATCTTCTTAAATTATTTATTTATTTATTTTAATTAGCATATAGTGCAATAATGATTTTAGGAATAGATTCCAGTGATTCGTCCCCTATGTGTTACACTCAGTGCTCTTCCCTACAAGTGTTTTCCTTAATGCCCGTTACCCATTTAGCCCATCCCCCCTCCCATCACCTCTCCAGCAACCTCCTGTTTGTTCTCTAAATTTAAGAGTCTCTCATGTTTTGTCCCTCCACCTGTTTTTATATATTTTTGCTTCTCTTCCCCTATTTTCATGTTTTGTTTCTTAAATCCCACAGATGAATGAAATCACATCTCCTTTATCCATTCATCTGTCGATGGACATTTTGGGCTCTTTCTATACTTTGGCTGTTGTCGATAGTGCTGCTATAAACATTGGGGTGCATGTGCACCTTTGAAACAGCACATAGCATCCTTTGGATAAATACCTTGTAGTGCAATTGCTGGGACTAGGGTAGTTCTATTTTTAATTTTGGGGGGAACCTCCATACTGTTTTCCAGAGTGGCTGCACCAGTTTTCATTCCCACCAACAGTGCAAAAGAGATTTTCTTTCTCCACATCCTCGCCAACATCTGCTGTTACCTGAGTTGTTAATTTTAGCCATTCTGAGTGGTGTGAGGTGGTATCTCATTGTGGTTTTTATTTGTATTTCCCTGATGATGAGTGATGTTGAGTATCTTTTCATGTGTCTGTTAGCCATCTGGATGTCTTTGGAAAAGTGTCTATTCATGTCTTTTCTTCACTCCTTATTTGTTTTTTGGGTGTTGAGTTTTGATAAGTTCTTTATAAACTTTGGATACTAAGTCTTTATCTGATAAGTCATTTGAAAGTATCTTCTACCATTCTATTGGCTGCCTTTTAGTTTTGCTGATTTTTTTTCACTGTATAGAAACTTTTTATCTTGATGAGGTCCGAATAGTTCATTTTTGCTTTCGTTTCCCTTGCCTCCAGGACATACCTAGTAAGAAATTGCTGCAACCGAGGTCAAAGAACCTGTTTTCTCCTTTAGGGCTTTGATGGTTTCCTGTCTCACATTTAGGTCTTCCATCCATGGTGAATTTATATTTGTGTGTGGTGTAAGAAAGTGGTCCAGTTTCATTGTTCTGTACGTTACTGTCCAGTTTTCCCAACACTGCCAAAGAGGCTATCTTTTACCCATTGGATATTCTCATTGCTTTGTCAAAGATTAATTGACCTTACATTTGTGGGTGCATTTCTAAGTTTTCTACTCTGTTCCATTGATCTAAGTGTCTGTTTTTGTGCCAGTACCATACTGTGTTAATGATTACGGCTTGGTAAACCATCTTTAAGCTCAGGATTGTGATGCCTCCAGCTTTGGTTTTCTTTGTTAGGTTTGCTTGAGCTATTCAGGGTCTTTTCTTGTTCCATTCAAATTTTAGGATTGTTTTCTGTAGCCCTGTGAAGAAAGCTTGTGTTATTTTGATAGAGATTGCATTGAATGTGTAGATTTCTTTGGGTAGTATTGGCATTTTAACAATATTTGGTCTTCCAATCCAGGAGCATAGGATATTTTTCCTTCTTTTGTGTATCTTTTTCAATTTCTTTCATAAGCTTTCTATATTTTTCAGTATGTAGATTTTTTACCTCTTTGGTTATATTTATTCCTAAGTATTTTTTGGTTTTAGTGCAATTGTAAATGGGATAGACTCCTTGATTTCTCTTTCTGTTGCTTTATTTTCAGTGTATAGAAATGCAACCGATTTCTGTACATTGATTTTATATCCTGCCACTTTGCTGAATTCATGGATCGGTTCTAGAAATTTTTTGGTGGAATCTTTTGGGTTTTCCATATAGAGTATCGTGTCATCTGCGAAGAGTGAAGGTTTGACTTCCTCCTTGTTGATTTGGATGCATTTTATTCCTTTCTGTTATCTGATTTCTAACACAAGGACTTCCAATACTATGTTAAATAACAGTGGTGAAAGTGGACATCCCTGTCGTGTTCCTGACCTTAAAGGGAAGTTCTCAGTTTTTCCCCATTGAGAATGATATTAGCGGTGGGTCTTTCATATACGACTTTTATGATCTTGAGGTATTTTCCTTCTATCCCTACTTCCTTGAAGGTTTTTACCAAGAAAAGATGCTGTATTTTGTCGAATGCTTTCTCTGCATCTATTGAGAGGATAATGTGGTTCTTGTCTTTATTTTATTGATGTGATGTATCACATTGATTGTTGCATATATTGAACCAGCCCTGCATCCCAGGTATAAAACCCACTTGGTCGTCTTGTATAACTCTTTTAATGTATTGTTGCATTCAATTGGCCAGTATCTTGTTGAGGATTTTTGCACCCATGTTCATCAGGGAAATTGGTTTATAGTTCTCCTTTTCGTGGGGTCTTTGGTTTTTGGAATTGAGATAATGCTGGCTTCATTGAATGAGCTTGGAAGTTTTACTTCCATTTCTACTTTTTGGAGCAGTTGCAAAAGAATTAGTGTTTAACACCTCTATAAATGCTTGGTAGAAATCCCCTGGAACGCCATCTGGCTCTGGACTTTCGTTTTTTGGGAAATATTTAATTAACAATTTGATTTATTTACTGGTAATGGGTCTGTTCAAATTTTCTATATTTTCTTGTTTCAGTTTTGGTAGTTTATATGTTTCTAGGAATTTTTCCATTTCTTCCATATTGCCCAATTTATTGGTATATAGTTTCTCATAATATTCTCTTATTATTGTTTGTATTTCTGCTCTGTTGGTAGTGATCTCTCCTCTATCATTCTTGATTTTATTTATTTGGGCCCTTTTCTTCTTCTTTTAGATCAAACTGGTGAGGGGTTTATCAACTAGGTTAATTCTCTCAAAGACCCAGTTTCTGGTTTCATTGATCTGTTCTACTGTGTTTTTTTGTTTTTTTGTTTTTTCATTTTGATAGCATTGATTTCTGCTCTAATCTTTATTATTTCCTGTATTCTGGTGGGTTTGGATTTATTTGTTGTTCTTTTTCCAGCTCTTTAAGGTGTAAGGTCAGGTTGTGTATCTGAGGTCTTTCTTCCTTCTTTAGGAAGGACTGGATTGCTATATACTTCCCTCTTAAGACCAACTTTGCTGCGTTTTGGTCTGTGGTGTTCTCATTTTCATTGGTTTCCACGTATATTAAAATTTGTTCTTTAACTTCTTGGTTATCCCATTCATTCTTTAGTAGGATGTTCTTTAGACTCCAAGTATTTGTTGTCTTTCCAATTTTTTTCTTGTGGTTGAGTTCAAGATTCATAGTATTGTGGTCTGAAAACATGCACAGTAAGATCTCAATCTTTTTGTTATTGTTGAGAGTTGATTTGTGTCCCAGGATGTGATCTATTCTGGAGAATGTTCCATGTGCACTGGAGAAGAATGTGTATTCGGATGTTTTAGGATGAAATGTTCTGAATAATCCAGTTGAGTCCATCTTGGCTGCATATTTTTCTAATTCAGCACATTGAATATATCCTGCCACTTCTTTCTGACCCGCCAAGTTTCTGTGGATAGATCTGCTGCAAACCTCACCAATTTTCCCTTGACACTTAAGGACTTTTTTCCCTTGCTGCTTTCATGATTCTTTCTTTTTCTGTATATTTTGTGAATTTGACTATGATATGCCTTGTTGATGGTTGGTTTTTGTTGAATCTAATGGGAGTCCTCTGTGCTTCCTGTTGAATCTAATGGGAGTCATCTGTGCTTCCATGTCTTTCCCTAGTGGAGTAAAGTTTTCTACTACTATTTGCTCACATAAACATATTTCTCCCCTTTAATTTCAGGGAAACCTATGATTCAGATACAGTTCCTTTTTAATGATTCACTGACTTCTCTATTTCTTATATTGTGTTCTTTTGTGTTAATTTCCCTGTTTTTCTGCTTCATTATTCTCCAGAAATTAGAACTCTATATCGCTGATTCACTGCTCTGCTTCATCCATCCTTGCCACTTTGGCATCCATTCAAGATTGCATCTCTTAAAGCATATTTAATTTCATCCTGACAAGATTTTACTTCTTTTGTTTCTGCAGAAAGAGATTCCATCCTTTTTTCTTTTTTTTTAATTTTTTAACGTTTATTTATTTTTGAGAGACATAGAGACAGAGCGTGAGCAGGAGAAGGGCAGAGAGAGAGGGAGATACAGAATCTGAAACAGGTTCCAGGCTCCCCTATCCTTTTTTCAATATTAGCTAGTGTTATTATTATCATAATACTAAATTCTGGTTCAGAAATCTTGCTTGTATTTGTGTTAAGTCACTGGCTGTTATTAGTTTCTGTTCTTTCTTTAGTGGAGATTTCTTCGCTTGGTCATTTGGAAGGAAGAAACAAAATTAATAAAATAAAATTTAAAAATTATAAAATTAAAAAAAATTAAAACAGCAAATAAAGGATCCTAGATCATACGTGTGTTTTGGTCTCATTGTTGAAAGAAACTTCGTAGAATCGAGAAAAAAAGAAATGAAAAAAGAAAAAAAAGAAAATGTTTCAAAATAAAAACAAATGAGTAGAGTAAAATAGAATAAAATGAAATGATAAAAGGAAAACTCAATAAAACATTAACCAAAAAATTTATGGGATAATGTTAGAGAAAAATCTTATTTATGGAAAAGGAATATAAGAAACAATATTCTGTATACATGTATAAAAAAAATTGAATAGATTGCCCAGTGAACAAATGGAATACAATTTTAATCACATGCAATTTTCCCTAGATGTCAAACAATGAAATACATTATAATCCATAAACTAAGCAGGCTGTGAGACTTCTGGCGTTCCTCTAGAGACTGTTAGCGCAACTGGATGAGACTTGGAGTAACAACTCCGATTTCCACTACATGGCATTGCTTAATTTACTGGGGTGGGAGACTGGCTGGAGTGGGGCCTCAGGACTACGCTTAGGGAGGTCCATTTGGGATTCAGAAATCGTATGCGAAGTTATACGCTCCATTTCGAGGAATTCTGCCCACCTTCTGGGCACCAGGGCCTGAAGTTCTCAGAACTAGAAACGGGGTCGGCATGGGGAGGAAGTATGAGCAAGGGTTAGGGTCCACGCAGGGGACGTGTCCAGGGAGGAAGCAACACCAAAAACGTGATGTCCCTACAGGCATGAAGTGA